>CAWUFW010007003.1:600000-1068338 GCA_963921515.1 Calotriton arnoldi | reverse complement strand
GTCTGTGGTTGCTGTCTGATGGTGTTCTGTGCTGGCAGGTCAGTGGAATTTGCAAAGGATCATGGTAGGGATTTGTGGCCTTTATATAGGTGGAGTTGGGGGTGTGTCCTTGTTCCATTTTTTTCCCCCTGTATTTATTGACTTTGTCATTGCTTGTTTGGCCCTCTTTTTTTGTATTTTTTCCTTTGTGATTTTTGTGCATGTAGGAGACGTTCTTCTGACCGAGTAGGACGCTGCAGTTGTCTCGTGCGCGCTTCTCTGAGTCGTTCCCGCTGTGTTTCAGCTAGGTTTCATGTGCGGGGTACGCGTCGGTCGCGGAGTATTGTGTTGGTTCGGCTGGCTTTTGTATGCGTGTCGGTCGTACGGCTTGAGCTCCGTGCGAATCGGTCTGATTTTGCACGCATTGCATCGTACTGCGCGGGTCGGAGTTCGCGGGTACGTTTCGTTCGGGTTCATTCCTGGTGCGTGTCGGTCGGTTCGATTTGCGTGGTTTCCCGGCCGGATAGCTTGTTTCCGTCCGGGTCGGTCGTTCGGCTTGAGATCCGTACGAGTCGGTCGTGATTCACATGCATTTCATCGTACTACCCGGTTCGGGCAGCGCCGGTACGTGTCGGTCGGACTTAATTCCCGTACCGAGTCGGTCGGTACGTTTTCCGGCCCGAATCGGAATCGGCCCCTTAGTGTGGACTTGCGCAGCCTTAACAGTGCAATCTGGTAGATGCTCATTCTCTCCCTAGCCTGCATGAAATGGTTACCACTTTGGGAGGGGCACAGATGTTCTCTTGTATAGATTTGGCAAGTGCGTATCGCCAAGTAAGACTTGATAATAAATCTAAAAATCTTACTGCTTTCATTACTCCAGAGGGCCTATTTAGATTCTGTAGAATGCTGTTCGGGTTGACCAGTGCAGCCTCAGTCTTGCAAATATTGATGAAGGAAACTCTGGAGGAAATTCAGTGTGCCGTGGCTTTCCAGGATGATATTCTGGTCTTTGGGAAAAATGAGGAGGAGCATGACAATAATTTAAGGAAAGTGTTTGCAGCGTTATCATCCACGGGGCTTACATTGCGCTCAGAGAAGTGTAAGTTTAAGAAACAGGAAGTAGAGTATCTAGGACATCGTATCAGTGGGTCGGTTATTAAACCTAAGCACAATCATGTTGAGAACATAACAAATGCACCTGTTCCTGAGAACAAGGAACAGCTCTTGGCTTTCCTTGGTCTGACGGAGTTTTATGCAAAGTTTATTCCTAACTACACGTCCGGGGTGGATCCTTTCAGATGTCTTTTAAAACAAAATGCTATGTTTGAATGGACCAAAGTGATGACTATGGCTTTTAAGGCACTTAAGTTAATGATTGTGGAAGCACCCTGTCTCAAACCTTTTGTTACTGAAAAAGAGTCGGTGGTGAAGGTTGATGCGAGCAATTGTGCTCTGGGGTGGTGTTAATGCAATGTGAGAATGGCAAGGAATGGATTGTGGCTTATGCATCTTGAGCGGTGCTGGTACTGATAATTACTCGGTTATAGAGAGAGAGTTGTTGGCTTGTGGGTGGGGAGCGGAGCACTTTAGGGCATTTTTGTGGGGTACCAAATTTATTATAAAAATGGATCACAACCGTTGGAGCATATCATGGTGCCTGGTGGAGGGCATGCCATGTCAGCAAGGTTGGCTAGACTTGCTTCCAGATTGCACAGTTTCCAATGCCATTTGGAGTATGTGCCTGGCAAGTGTAATGTACATGCTGACTGCATGTCTAGACTTCTTTTGCCTCGTGAGGAACATCGGGAACTTGAGGTAAAAGAGTGTGAAGTAGCTTGCACGTTGCAGGATGTCAATTTATCGGGCTGGGAATATCCTCTGATTCAGGAAACAAAACGGAAAGAGGAGATGAAGATGGATGATTAACTTAATAAGGCGATTCAGTGTACTAGTAAGGGTTTGCCAGAGGAAAGGAGGGTCTCAGGAGAATTGTTGGGGTGTTTCAACTTGCAGGAAGAGTTGGCAGTGGAGAATGGTATTGTTGTGCGAGGAGACCAGTTTGTCCCGTCTTTTAATTTGAGGGAAGTTACAGTAAATATTGCGCATGAAGGACATCTGAGTATGTCAAGCACCAGGATACGGGTCAGGGAAAACATTTGGTGGCCAGGAATAGATACGTTTGTGGAACATCATGTGAGAATGTGTGGTAGCTGTGCCATGAGTGACAAAACGGTAAGGGCTTTGGCTCCTGATCCCCCGCCGGTTGAGTTACCGGTTGCTCCCTGGTGGAAAGTAGGAGTGGATATCATAGGCCCGTTTGAGATGTTACCTTTGCAGGAAGCATTCAGTATAGTCATGGTGGACTATTTTTCAAAATGGACTGAGATTAATATGGTGAAGTAAGTCCCCTCGGAGAAAGTGGTAGAGTTTTTAGAAGAGGTTTTCTGTAGGGAGGATATTCCTCAGGAAGTGGTGACTGCCTATGGGCCGCAATTTGTTAGTGACTGTATGGAAAAGTATCTGGAGAAATGTGGTGTGGTGCACAGATGGATCGCTGTGTTTCATCCCGAGGAAAATGGTCAAGTGGAAAGGTTTAACTGAGTGGTTAAAGAAGCTATTCAGTTATCAGTAAAAGGGGGTTTGAACTGGAGGAAGGCTTCACAGTCCATGTTGGCTTACAGAACTTCTCCCAACTTGGTGACTTCAGTGAGTCCATTTGAGATATTGAGGGGACGGAAATCTAGTACTAAAGTTATTCACTGGTGGTTGAAAAGTCAAAAGAAAAATGTGGATGACGTAGTTAATGTGGATTTTAAGGCGATACTATGCAGGGTGAAGGAGTATAAACTTAAAATGAGAGAAGCATTAGAGAAAAGGAAGTCGGCAAGCAACAAACACGAGTTCAATGTTGGGGATATGGTGCGTCTCAAGAAAGGAAGGACATGCGGTAAGGGACTGGCTAGTTGGTTGAATCCTACGAATGTCATTGAAGTCTTTAAGAATGCTGTGCGAGTAGGAGGTGGAAGTGTCTGGAACCTCTGTCGAGTGTCTTTGTTCAAAGTGATGGGTATCAGTCCTGGGGTAGGGCTGGATAATATTTTATTTGATGTGGGTGAAGTTGATTGTGTGAGAGACACTAGTTTGTCTAGAGCGATGCAGTCCACTGAAGGAGTGGAAGGCATGGGGATGAATAGAGGCATGAGGACACGCAAACCTCTTGTGAGGTTCAGATGATGTGTTGGTATAGGAAATAAACCCATTTCCTTTACAAAAGGGGGAAGGTGTGTTACATGTGGTAGTGTACATAGTGTAGCGTGAGCAACGAATATAGCTGCTTACAACGCATGCTATTAGATCGCATGCCATTACAACGCGGTCGTTACAATGACCGCAGTTGTTAGTACGCAATACTACATTACATCGCAAGTCATTACAACGACTTGCTGTAGGGGGCGAGCTGGACTTAGGAATAGTATTATTTACTATTCCTACTCCAGTTTGCGCAACAGCAGGGAAGGTGTTGGATTTTAAATCCAATACCAGTGCCCCCCCTACAGCAAGCCGTTGTAATGACTTGCGATGTAATAGTTTTGCGTACTAATGACTGCGTTGTAATGGCATGCGTTGTGGAGACAGCGTTGTAAACGCTGTTTCCCGTGAACACCACAGTATTGTTACTCGTGCCACCTACTCGTGGTTTTGCCATTTTAAATAATGCTGTGTTTCTTGTACACTGGTCACGAGTGTGTATGTCTTTGCATGCTCATGTCTATGTGTTATTATTTGTTTGCGGGAATCAACTGTGGGGAGGCTTGCACACTATGGTGTTTCAAATGTAAGGGGTGTGCATTTAGGGGCTGGGGATGGACAGTTGAGACATTCCGTTGTTACATAGGACTTGTTGGAGCTGCTGTCCGATGTGAATAAAATTACCTTATGTTCAACACTTACATGCCTCATGAGATCTTTCCAGTGTGTGAAGATAAAGTTTTGTAGCACCTAGCATGTCAAAGTAGGTAACTGGGATAAAAGCAGCAGTGCATGAAATAATCTATCTGTTTTTCAAGTGAAATGCTGTTTTATTCTATTTTTCATGTATCATCTGATGACATGCAGAAACATGCCATGCTGCCCTTGCCATCACCTTTGCCCAGCACTGCTCTGCACACCCGAACTCATATGAACAATAACGCTGTGCCCTTCTAACCTCCAATTTCACCTTCTCTTTCACAAAGGGCCCTTCTTTTCTTCACCAAAATTCAAAGGGTTGCAAGAATGACATCGCGTAATGGCATAATTGGGGGGCCTGGTGGGGCTTGTGTCCCCCTGTAAAATTTCCAGTTCTCATCCCCCTTTTGCTAAAGCAAGCCAGTGAGCAAAAATGGACAGTAGCCTCTCAGCCTGAGTACAGCAATGTTGTACCTCTTTCACATTCCATGTGTTGATTAATCTGCCATTCCCCGAGAGTATTTGCTTTTCCTTGACAGTGTGTTTCTTTAGTTTTTTCCATGCAACATATTACTTATGTATAGTGCGTAATGTGAAAAGAGTCACTCCTATTTAGCTGTGTGATTCAGGTTGGGGGGTCAGCTACGATTGAGAGCGGTAGAGCTGAGGCCGAATGCAGAGCAACTTTCTCACAATGCCAGTGACTCATAAAGGGGTTCAGAATATGTGCTCATCCAATCCTTGGCCTCCCTGCAGAGAGCACAGATCAATGGTCAAGCGTGCCAATTGTATCTGCGATTACATGCATAAGTGTATGAATGATGTACATAGCTGTCAAAATATTGACAAGGCGAACATTAAAGAAAATGCAGTGCATAGAGCAGAGTGGGTGCATTTTGTGTGTGTATGTGTGTGTGTGGATAAGGCATTGGTAAAGTTAGGGAGTTACAAGTAAGTACATGCAAGTCAGATTGAAAGGAGGGTGTTGAAGAGGAAAGAGATGAAGTGTGAAATATGCAGAGTGAGTGTTTCTAGAGAATATGAGGAGAATAAGAGCATAAACGTCTATCAAAGAAATGGGATTTCAGCAGAAGAGAGTGGTGTAAGGAGGAGAACGAGAGATTGAGACACTCTGACGAATGAACAAATGAACATATATATATACACACACACACACACACATATATATATATATATATATTTTCACTGAAAAAACCATAGGTTTCAGGCACGTTATAGTTAGAAATTAGCATTTAAAAAACCTTAGAAATCCACTGAAAAAACCATAGGTTTTAGGGACAGTTATAGTTAGTTGGACATTTCACTCGTACAAAACCAGAGAAATTCCCCCGTTATAGTTTGTTCAGCTAACTATAACTCGCGCCCCCACAATGCACTGCTGATGACATCACATATTACATCACTCTTGACATGGTCAGTGACATCACTGATGACATCACTGATGACATCTCAAATGACATCACTGATGACATCATCCAGTGACTGTGTGTTTCTGTAAAGTTTAAATATGTTTAATATATATAGGGAAAGGCGTATTGAAGAATGAGTGGGTGTATAATTGTCTGAATGGATGATTTAGTAGGTGCGTGACTGACTCTATAAGTGAGTGATTAAACATATCTTACTGAATGCATGGGTTAGTGACTAAACTGTGTGAATGTCTGTATCCGTCTGTCTGTTGGTGTGTAAGCGGCTGCATGGGTTTGCAAATAGCTACATGAGTGTCTATATGGGTTATTGATTGGTTGTCTGAGTATTTGTATGGGTGCCTGAGTGTTTGTGTGGGTGGGGTGTGTGTGACTCTGTGCATAGATGTGTGAGTGGGTGATTCACTGGGTGCATGGTTTCAAGAGTGCATCTGTGATTGAATGTATGGGTGGGTGAGTGTGTGTATGGGTGTGTTAGTGAGTGAATGTATATCTCAGTGGTACATGTGTGCGTAACTACATATGTGAAAGGCATTATATATGTGTGTTGGAGTATATAAATAGCTATAAGTGAGAGTGTGTGATTGTGAGAGTGGCTGTATGGATGAGTGTGTGCTTGTATCAGTGATTGTATAAGAGCATAAGAGTGTGCTAGTATTTGTATGAGTAATGGAGCTGGTGTGTGTATAACTGTATAGGTGAGTAAATGGCAGTGTGATTAATTATTTGCATGACTGACTAGGTGTGTGAGTACCTCTATGGATGAGTGGCGGTGTGTGAGTGTCTATATAGGTGTATGAGTGCATATGATAGTCCTGTACTGAGTGACCATAAGTATGAGTTACTGTACGGGTGAGTGAGTGGATGTGTGTGTAAACCTAAGAATCAGTGAGTGGGTATGTAGTTATTGGTGTTGGAGTGTCTATGGTTTTGAGAATGGCAGTCTGTAATTTAGAGTGGGTGTATCAAAGGTTATATTAGGGTGTGAGAAGATGCATCAAATTATCACATGGATGATGTCTCAGTGATGTCATCAGTGATGTCACTGACCATGTCATGAGTGATGTAATATGTGACGTCATCAGAAGTGCATTGCGGGGGCGCGAGTTATAGTTAGCTGAACTAACTATAACGGGGGAATTTCTCTGGTTTTGTACGAGTGAAATGTCCAACTAACTATAACTGTCCCTAAAACCTATGGTTTTTTCAGTGAATTTCTAAGGTTTTTTAAATGCTAATTTCTAACTATAACGTGCCTGAAACCTATGGTTTTTTCAGTGAATTTCTAAGGTTTTTTAAATGCTAATTTCTAACTATAACGTGCCTGAAACCTATGGTTTTTTAAGTGAATTTCAAAGGTTTTTTAAATGCTAGTTTCTAACTATGCATACAGAGGTAGGACATGTGAAGAAAGAAGAAAAAACGCACAGAAAGAAGCAAATGAAATGCAGAAAGAAGCAACAGAAGTCCACAAAGACGAAGAAAAGAGCAGGAAGAAGCAAGACGTGCAGAAAGAACCAACAGAGGAGCAGAAAGAGGCCTTGTTGCAAAATCATCCTGGGCCCACAACTTTTTCAGACGGGTACTGGTGGTAACTGACTCTGAGTAACTAGGCCTAGAGCCAGTGCTATGCTAAAAGACACTTAGAATACAGTGAAAACACCTACATACACTAGGGAACACTATGCGTTGGGGTACCCCTGTGATTAGCATGACCTCCTCTGTAAGGCCCTAGTACATAATAGGGCAGGGGGATTAAAACTACCTCTTAAAACGCGCCACGGGGCGCATTTGCACAGTGGTGAAGGGGGGGGGCCTGAGGTGACATGTGTGCAAACACGCCCTGTGGCCATTTTAAGTTGGGAGATTAAGTCCCCTTGAATCCTGAGGGTCCCTGGGGTCCAACTAGCCCACTAGGTACCTCCAGTAAGCGCCACAGAGCTGCGTTGCAGAGAGGTGTAAAAAGGGGCATGGCCTGGACCACCTCTCTGCAACGCAGGCCTGTGGCACTTACTGGAGGTACCTGGTGGCCTAGTTGGCCCCCAGGGGCCCTCAGGATTGAAGGGGTATTAATTCCCCAACTTAAAACGTGCCACAGGGTGTGTTTCCACACATGTCACCTCAGGCCCCGCCCCCTCCCTTCACAACTGTGCAAATGCGCCCCGTGTCGCACTTTAAGTTGGGGGATAAAGTCCCCTTGAATCCTGAGGGTCCCTGGGGTCCAACTAGCCCACCAGGTACCTCCAGTAAGCGCCACAGAGCTGCGCTGCAGAGAGGTGTAAAAAGGGGCATGGCCTGGACCACCTCTCTGTAACGCAGCCCTGTGGCGCTTACTGGAGGTACCTGGTGGGCTAGTTGGCCCCCAGGGACCCCCAGTATTGAAGGGGAATTAATTCCCCAACTTAAAACGCGCCACAGGGCGCGTTTGCAGAGTGTTGCTGGGAGGGGGCGGGGCCTTTGGTACGATTGCGTCTTTTTTTTTTTCTTTTTAAGAAGGGGGGCTGTGTGGGCCCCCTTTCTTTCCTATTTTATGGGCCCTGGGGACCCATCCCCCAGGGCCTGACCCCTATTTAAAAAAAGAAAAGAAAATCTGAACGGGAAGGGTGCCGCGTGGGCCCCCCTCCCGTGGCCAATTCCGGCCCCGGGGACCCCATCCCCCGGGCATGGCCAAATATTATTTTTTTTTTATGGAGGGGGCTGCGTGGCCCCCCTCATGAGGCCGCTATTGGCCCCGGGGACCCCATCCCCCGGGGCTGGCCTTTATTTTTTTTTTAATTTTTGGGGAGGGGGGCCGCGTGGCCCCCCTCCCAGCCCACTTCTAGCCCCGGGGACCCCATCCCCCGGGGCAGGCCCTATCCGTTGGGGACCGTGGGGGGAGCCCCAATGCCCCCACGGTTCCGCCGGCTCCCCGCATCCTGCGGGAGCCGGCATTGCTTTTCCACATGGGGAGCTGCTGACATGCAGCTCCCCGTGTGGGAAAACAATTCTGCTTTGCTTCATTGAAGCGAGAGAGGTTTCCCTGCTCTCGCTTCAATGAAGCAAAGCAGTTTGCAATGACAGGGCGGGAGCCGCGAGGCTCCCATCCTGTCATTGCAAACAGCAGTGTCCCGGGGGTGGGCATCCCAGGACACTGCAGAAGCTGGCCCTGGGGGGTGGCGGTCCCCAGGGCCATCACTGGCTCCAGGAGGGGGGCCGCACGGCCCCCCCTCCCACCTATTGCACAGCCCCGGGGAGGTGGTGGTCCCTGGGGCTCGGGGGCCTGTTACGGACCCCTGAATTTG
This sequence comes from Calotriton arnoldi, assembly GCA_963921515.1. Taxonomy (NCBI): domain Eukaryota; kingdom Metazoa; phylum Chordata; class Amphibia; order Caudata; family Salamandridae; genus Calotriton; species Calotriton arnoldi. The sequence goes on along the minus strand of CAWUFW010007003.1, from coordinate 1,059,679 downwards.
AATATTAATGCCCTGGGGTGGTGGCGGTCCCCGGGGCATGTGGGGGGGCTCAAGCACCCCCACACAGGTCTATGTTTTTTTTAAAAAAAGCCCCGGGGTGGCGGTCCCCGGGGCAGCGGGGGCCGTGTGCCCCCGCGATTATAATTAATAAAAGCCCCGGGGGGTGGCGGTCCCCGGGGCAGCGGGGGGCCTTGTGCCCCCGCGATTATAATTAATAAAAGCCCCGGGGGTGGCGGTCCCCGGGGCTTGGGGGGGCCTTGGAGGCCCCCCCACACATTAAAAATAAGAAGCCCCGGGGGGTGGCGGTCCCCGGGGCTGCGGGGGGGCCGTGTGCCCCCCGCAAATGTTTATGGAAAGCCCCGGGGGGTGGCGGTCCCCGGGGCTGCGGGGGCCTCCCTGGGCCCCCGCAATTACATTATTGAATGGGAGCCCGCGCTTCGTTTTTAAAAAAAATTTCGGCCGAAATTCGCGCTGGGTGCGCAAATCTCGCCGATTTTTAAAAAAAATAAATGCTTTTTTTTGGCCCTGAGCAGGCCTAGAGGGTCAGGGTGTTTCTACCCTGCCCCCTTTTCTTGTTTTTTGCGATTGCCTCGGTTAATAAAGCTTGTGGTCTGGAGGGTGCGCGGATCCTCCGTGCCTCTATATATCGAAACTTTTATTTTTTAATTTTCACAGCAACTACTGAACGGATTTACACCATTTAACAAAAAGGTCTCTTTCTGAAGAAAGCACTACTTTTTTGCCAAATTTGGTGTAATTCCGTTCAGCAGTTCGGGCTGTAGCCGCATCTAAAGTTTCCTACGGAAATTAACATGGAGAAAACATGTTTTGGGACCCCCCTTTTTTCTCGGCCCCCACTTGCCAAATCACCCCGAAACTTTCAAGACAGGAGCTGACCGGAGCGGGCTACGAGTTTTGAAAATTTCGCGAAGATTCCTCAACCGGCGCCAAAGATATTGAGAAAACAAAAAAGAGTTTCCTATGGAAGCTAGGTCCTAACTATAACTATCTACTGGTGACCGCCAGTAGATAATATATATATATATATATATATATATATATATATATATATATATATATATATATATAAATAACCTACTGGCAGTCGCCAGTAGGTAGTTATAGTTAGGACCTTGTTTCTATTCAAAAAACGTTTTTTCTTTTGCCAATATCTTTTGCGCCGTTTGACGAATCTTCGCGAAATTTTCCAAACTAATGACCAGCTCAGGTCAGCTCTTGTCCTGAAAGTTTGAGGGTGATTCGTCAAGCGGGGGCCAAGAAAAAAGGGGTTCCCAAAACGCATTTTCCCCATGTTAATTTCCATAGGAATTTTGGAACAGGGTACAGCCCGAACTGCTGAACGGAATTACACCAAATTTGGCAAAAAGGTAGCTCTTGGTTCAGAAAGCGCCCTTTTTTTTAAATGGTGTAAATCCGTTCAGTAGTTACTGAGAAATTAAAAAAATAAAAATATCGATAGCTGAGCACCGAGGAGGATTCGCAAATCCTCCCGAGCATGAGCTTCATTTTGATTGGCTGCCAACACTACAAACCAGGAAGTGTTGGCAGCCATCTTGTGACTCGGTAACCGAGTCACAAGAAAACAGTTAAAAAAATGAGAAACAACAAGAAAAGGGGGCAGGGTAGAAACACCCTGTCTCCCTAGGCCTCCTCATGGGGTCCCACAAGGACCCCCAGGCCCAAAAAAGCATTTTTTTAAAAAAAATCGGCAGAAATCGTGGTGGGTGCGCGAATCCTGCCAAAAATTAAAAAAACGAAGCACGGTCTCCCTTGCTTCGTTTGTTTTAAGCCCCCGGATGGGCCAGGTCATGGGGGCAATTTATAATTATGGTGTGAGGGCCTGTGGGGGCCCCCACAGCCCCAGGGACTGCCACCTCCCCGGGGCTTTGCTCATAATTTGCAGGGGGTCACGCGGCCCCCGCAGCCCCAGGGACTGCCATCTCCCCGGGGCTTTTAAAAAAAAAAAATGCATGAGGGGGCTCCTGCCCCCCCACACTGCCCCGGGGACCACCACCTCCCCGGGGCACTAATTATTTAAATACGGGGGTCCGTTGTGGACCCCCGGGCCCCGGGGACCACCACCTCCCTGGGGCTTTAAACAGTTGGGAGGGGGGCCATGCAGCCCCCCTCCTGGAGCCCTCAATGGCCCTGGGGACTGCCACCTCCCAGGGCTGGCTCCTGCAATGCCCAGGGGTGCCCACCCCCGGGACATTGCCATTTGCTATGGTAGGCAGGAGCACAGCTCCTGCCCTGCCATAGCACACACTGCTTTGCTTCTTCGAAGCACCTGCTCTCGCTTCCAAGAAGCAAAGCAGAATTGCTTTTGGGCAAGGGGAGCTGCATGTTAGCAGCTCACCTTGCCCAAAAGCAATGCCGGCTCCTGCAGGAGGCGGGGAGCCGGCTGGGACCGCGGGGACATTGGGGCTCCCCCCGCAGTCCCCAATGTTGAGGGCCAGCCCCAGGGGATGGGGTCCCTGGCGCCAAGTGGCCCCGGAGGGGGGCCGCTCGGCCCCCCCTCCCCTTTAATTTTTTTTTTTAAATAAAAACGGAAGGCCGGCCTTGGGGGATGGGGTCCCCGAGGCCATAATTGGCCTCAGGAGGGAGACCACGCGGCCCCCCTCCAAAAAAATAAAAAAATAAAACAAGGCTGGCCAGGCCCCAGGGGATGGGGTCCCTGGGGCTATAATTGGCCTCAGGAGGGGGCCACACAGCCCCCTCCTAAATAAAAAAAAAAGTAAAGGCTGGCCAGGCCTCGGGGGATGGGGTCCCTGGGGCCAGAAGTGGCCCAGGGAAGGGGGGCCACAAGGCCCCCATCTGAATATTTGATTATTTTTTTTAAAAAACAAAACGAGGCAATGCCCTGGGGGATGCGGTCCCCGGGGCCGATAAAGGCCTTAGGAGGGGGCCGCGCTGGCCCCCCTCCAAAAAAAAGAAAAATCTGGCCAGGCCCTGGGGAATGGGGTCCCCAGGGCCCCAAAAACTAGTAAGAGAAGGGGGGCCACACAGCCCCCCTTCTAACAAAACCAAAAAAAAGAAAAGCCGGCATTTCACCGGAGGCCCCGCCCCCTCCCTGCACCACTCTGCAAACGCGCCCCCTGGTGCATTCTAAGTTGGGGGATTAAGTTCCCTTCATTCCTGAGGGTCCTTGGGGGCCAACTAGCCCACCAGGTACCTCCAGTAAGCCCCACACAGTGGGATTGCTGAGAGGTGGTCCGAGGCCACGCCCCTTTTTATACCACTCTGCAAACGCACCTCTTGGTGCACTGCTGGTGGGGCAATGAGGTCCTCTTGTGTCCTGAGGACCTCAGAACACAAGTGGACTTCATCCCACGAGCAGCAGTGTGCCAGGAGCCGCGTTTGCAGAGTGGTGTAAAAAGGGGGTGTGCCCTTTGAGCACTCTCAGCAAACCAGCTGTATGGGGCATACTGGAGGTAAGAGGAGGGCTAGTTGGCCCCAGGGACCCTCAGGAGGAAAGGGGACTTCATCACCCAACCAAGAGCATGTCAGGAGGCGTGTTTGTAGAGTGGTGGAGAAAGGGGGCGTGGCCTGTGTCCACCTCTCAGCAATCCCACTGTGTGGGGCTTAATGGAGGTAAGAGGTAGGCTAGTTGGCCCCTCAGGACCCCCAGCAGCGAAGGGGACTTCAATCCCCATCCAAGAGCACACCAGGGAGCGCGTTTGCAGAGTGGTGGGCAAAGGGGGCATGGCCTGCTATGAGAACTTAGCAATCCTGCTGTGTGGAGGTAATAGGAGGGGTAATTGGCCCCCAAGGATGTCCTTGGGTGTCAACTACCCCTCTTGTTACCTCCAGTAAGTCCCACACAGTGGGATTGCTAAGACGTCTTCGGAGGCCATTTTCCTTTTCTCCACCACTCTGCAAATGCACCTCCTGGCAGACTACGGGATGTGGGATGAAGTCCACTTTACTCCTGAGGGAGTTTGGGGGCAAGGAAGCCCTCCTGGCACCTCCTGTAAGTCCTACGCAGCGGAATTCCTGAGCGCTGGTTGGAGGCCCAGCACCCTTTCTCCACCACTCTGCAAACACGACTACTAGTTAAAGAAGCATTTGCAATGTAATAGGTTTTACATTTGCGAGAGTTAGAGCTATTGGCGTTGTAAATGTAAACGTTTTTTACTAATGTTTTTTTTGGTGTAGAGTGGATGTACGTTGTGTGTAGTGGAATTATGTGGTATGTTGGGCATTAAAATGATGCGAATAGAAAGTATGTGGTATTTAGTGTCTAGGAATTATGTGGAGTGGGATTGTGTGTTTTGGAGAGTAATTATGTGGTGTTGTAGTCTGTGTTGTGGAGTGGTAACCTCAGGTTTAGTCTTCCTCGTTTCCATAGAAGCTAATCTATAAACTCATTGAGACACAAAAAAAGAAGGAACCACTGAGGCGCACTTCTGGACCTAGTCAGAAATATGAGCAGATTCACTGGAATTATGTGACTGTTCGGGCTGCACCAATTTTCACATAATTAAACATTTTCCGCATTTGCCAAATATTCCATCATCTGCTGCCTAATCTGTAGATTTGAACAAAAAAAGCCTTGTTTCACGCTCAAACGGCTCAAATGTTCCCAAAAATGCAGCTTCACGTGTTACAGCACGGTGGAAGGCCCTTTGCAAAGCTGGAATGGTCACGTGTTTCTTATTGCTAAATGTGGGTGTTAAATTTGTACTAATGGTGCACAAACCTCTCTTCTGTCTATGCCTCTCTTGCCTCTTTCTGCACTTAACTTGCCTCTTTCTGCACCCTTTGCGCCTCTTTCAACACCTCTTTTGCTTCTTTCTGCACTTCTCTTCCTTCTTTCTGCACCCCTCCTGCCTCTTTCTGTACCTCTCTTGCCAATTTGTGCATCTCTCCTACCTCTTTCTGCACCCCTCTTGCCTCTTTTTGCACCTCTGTTAGATCTTTCTGCACTGCTCTTGCTTCTTTCTGCACCTCTTTTGTAAATTTCTGCATCCCTCATGCCTCTTTCTACATCCCTCTTCCCTATTTGTCCACCTCTCTTGCTTCTTTCTGTACCTCTCTTGCAAATTTATGTATCCCTCTTACCTCTTTCTGCACCCCTGTTGCCTCTTTCTGTACCTTTCTTGCCTGTTTCTGCACCTCTCTTGCCTCTTTCGGCACCTCTGTTGCTTCTTTCTGCACTTCTCTTGCCTCTTTCTGCACCCCTCTTGCCTCTTTAAGTACCTCTGTTGCTTCTTTATGCACTTCTCTTACTTCATTCTGCATCCCTCTTGCCTCTTTCTGTATCCCTTTTGCCTCTTTGTGCACCTCTCCTGCCTCTCCCTGCACCTCTCTTGCCGTTTTCTGCAGTTCTCTTGCCTCTTTCTGCACCTCTTTTGCTTCTCTCTGCACTTTTCTTGCCTCTTTCTGTACCCCTCTTGCCTCTTTCTGCACCTCTGTTGGTTCTTTCTGCACTTATGTTGGTTCTTTCTGTACCTCTGACTTAGCGGTAGTTTTAATCCCCCTGCCCTATTATGTACTAGGGCCTTACAGGGGAGGTCATGCCAATGACAGGGGTACCCCAACCCATAGTGTACCCTAGTGTATGTAGGTGTTTTCACTGTATTCTAAGTGTCTTTTAGCATAGCACTGGCTCCGGGCCTGGTTAGTCAGTCAGTTACCACCAGTACCAGTCAGCAAAAAGTTGGGGGCACAGGATGACTTTGCAACAAGGCCTCTTTCTGCACCTCTGTTGGTTCTTTCTGCATATCTATTGCTTCTTTCTGCACCTTTCTTCGTCTTTCTGAACTTCTGTTGCCTCTTTCTGCATTTCTCTTGCTTCTTTCTGCGCCTTTCTTCCTCTTTCTGCACATGTCCGACCTCTGTAGGCATAGTTAGAAATTAGCATTTAAAAAACCTTTAAAATTCACTGAAAAAAACCGTAGGTTTCAGGGACGTTATAGTTATAAATTAGCATTTAAAAAACCTTAGAAATTCACTGAAAAAACCATAGGTTTCGGGGACGTTATAGTTGGAAATTAGCATTTAAAAAACCTTAGAAATTCACTGAAAAAACGTTATAGCTAGTTGGACATTTCACTCATACAAAACCATAGAAATTCGGCTGTTATAGTTAGTTGAGGTAACTATAACTCACGCCCCCGCAATGCACTGCTGATGACGTCACATATTACATCACTCATGACATGGTCAGTGACATCACTGATGACATCTCAAATGACATCACTGATGACATCACTGATGACATCATCCACGTGATAAACTGATGCACCTCCTCACACCCTAATATAACCTTTGATACACCCACTCTAAAATACAGACTACCATTTTCAAAACCAAAGACACACCAATACCAGTTACTACATACCCACTCACTGATTCCTAGGTCTACACACACATCTACTCATTCACCCATACAGTCACTCATACATGCAGTCACTCATCAATTCAGCACTATCATATACACTCATATACCTATACAGACACTCACACACCGCCACTCACCCATAGAGTTATTCACACACATATTCAGTCATGCAAAGAATCAATCACACTCCCATTTACTCACCTACACAATTATACACACACCACCTCACTTACTCATACAGATACTAACACATACTTACTCTCTTATACAATCACTGACACAAGCACACACTCATCCATACAGGTACTCTCACAATCACTCACTCTCACATATAGTCATTTATATACTCCAACACTCACATATACTGCCTTTCACATATGTAGTTACTCACACATGTACCCCTGAGACATCTAAACACTCACTAACACCATACAGCCCTTCACAGATGCACTCTTGAACACATACACCCAGTGAATCACCCACTCACACATCTATGCACAAAGTCACACCCCCCCCACCCACCTCACAGACACTCGGGCACCCATACAGATACTCAGACAACCAATCAATAACCCATATAGACACTCATGTAGCTACTCACCAACCCATGAAGCCGCTTACACACCAACAGACAGACTGATACAGACATTCACACAGTTTATTCACTAACCCATGCATTCAGTAAGACATGTTTAATCACTCACTTATACAGTCAGTCACGCACCTACTAAATCATCCATTCAGACAGTCATACACCCACTCATTCTTCACTACACCTTGGCCTATATATATATATATATATATATATATATATTATCTACTGGCGGTCGCCAGTAGATAGTTATAGTTAGGACCTATTTTCCATAGGAAATCCGCGACATTCTATTTGAAATAACTCTCTTGCCGGTTGACGAATCTTCGCGAAATTTTCAAACTTTATGGCCCGCTCCGGTCCGCTCCTACCCTGAAAGTTTCGGGGTGATTCGTCAAGCGGGGGCCGAGAAAAAAGGGGGGTCCCAAAACGTGTTTTCCCCATTCATTTTCCCATAGGAAACTTTAGACACGGCTACAGCCCGAACTGCTGAACGGAATTACACCAAATTTGGCAAAGAGGTAGTTCTTGGTTCAGAAAGAACCCTTTTTGTTAAATGGTGTAAATCCTTTCAGTAGTTCCAGAGAAAATCAAAAGGAAAATCACATATATATCTATGGCCGCGTCGGATTCGCGCACCCTCCCGATCACGAGCTGCATGTTAATTGGCTTTCAAGTGGCTGTCAACACTCCAAATCAGGAAGTGTTGGCAGCCATTTTGTCCCTCGGTAGAACCGAGGGACAGAAACAAGTGCGCAAAGCGCAAAAAGGGGGCAGGGTAGAAACACCCTGACCCCTAGGTCTGCTCAGGTGGTCCCACAAGGACCCCTGGGCAGAAAAAGCATTTTTTTTTTAAATCGGCAGGATGCGCTCAGGGTGCGCGGATCCTGCCGATTAGAAAAAAACCAGAAGAAACAAGTGCGCAAAATGCACAAATGGGGCAGGGTAGAAACACCCTGACCCCCTAGGTCTGCTCAGGGGGTCCCTCAAGGACCCCCTGGGCTTAAAAACGCATTTAAAAAATAAATAAATCGGCGGGATGCGCTCAGGGTGCGCGGATCCCGCCGAGAAAAAAAAAAACGAAGCGCGGTCTCCCGCGCTTCGTTGTTAATTGGCCACCGGGTGGGCCAAGTCCCGGGGGCATGCAGGGTTTCTTTTTAATATGTGGGGGCCTCTAAGGCCCCCCCAAGCCCCGGGGACCGTCACCCCCCGGGGCTTAAAAAAAATAATGGTGCGGGAGGGCCCTTTGCCATCCTGCTGCCCCGGGGACCGCCACCTCCCCGGGGCTTCTTTTTAAAAAAAATTTGACCTGTGTGGGGGGGCTCCAGCCCCCCCACATGCCCCAGGGACCGCCACCTCCCCGGGGCACTAAAGATTTGAAAGCCCCGGGGACCACCACCTCCCCACAGGGCCGGCTCCTGCAGTGTCCCGGGGTGCCTACCCCCGGGACACTGTAGTTTGCTATGACAGGACGGGAGCCTCGCGGCTCCCGTCCTGTCATAGCAAACTTAGTTTGCATTTTGAAAGAGAGAGCAGGAAACCTGCTCTCTCTTTCAAAATGCAAACCCAATTGCTTTTCCACATGGGGAGCAGCATGTTAGCTGCTCTCCATGTGGAAAAGCAATGCTGGCTCCCTTAGGACACGGGGAGCCGGCGGGACTGTGGGGGGATTGGGGACCCCCCCACAGTCCCCAACCAGAGGCCAGGCCCCGGGGATGGGGTCCCCGGGGCCATAAGTGGCCAGGGAGGGGGGCCACGCAGCCCCCCTCCCCAAATTATAAAACATTTTTAAAAAAAGGGCAAGGCCGGCCCCGGGGAATGCGGTCCCCGGGGCCTTAAATGGCCTGAGAAAGGGGGCCACGCAGCCACCCTCCAAATTAAAAAAAATAAAAATTGAGGGCATGCCCCGGGGGATGGGGTCCCCGGGGCCAAAAGTGGCCAAGGGAAGGGGGGCCACGCAGCCCCCCTCCCAATCAAAAAAAAAGAAAAAAAAGACCGGTACGTGCCGGAGGCCTTGCCCCCCTCCCTGCAGCAGTCTGCAAACGTCCCCTCTGGCGCGTTTTGAGAAGGGGAAGTAATTCCCCTTTAATACTGGGGGTCCCTGGGGGCAAACTAGCCCACCAGGATCCTCCAGTATGCGCCAGGGGGCTGCGTTGCAGAGAGGTGTACAGAGGCCACGCCCCTTTTTACACCTCTCTGCAACGCAGCTCTGTGGCGCTTTTTGGAAGTACATGGTGGGCTAGTTGGACTCCAGGGACCCTCAGGATTCAAGGGGACTTAATCCCCCAACCTAAAACGCGCCACGGGGCGCGTTTGCACAGTGGTGAAGGGAGGGGCGGGGCTTCAGGTGACATGTGTGCAAACAGGCCCTGTGGCGTGTTTTAAGATGGGGAATTAAATCCCCTTCAATCCTGAGGGTCCCTGGGGGCCAACTAGCCCAACAGGTACGTCCAGAAAGCGCCACAGAGCTGCGTTGCAGAGAGGTGTAAAAGGGGTGTGGCCTCTGTACAGTCTCTGCAACGCAGCCCCTGGCGCATACTGGAGGTTCCTGGTGGGCTAGTTGGCCCCAGGGACCCTCATGATTCAAGGGGACTTAATCCCCCAACTTAAAACGCGCCACGGGGCGCGTTTGCACAGATGTCACCTCAGGCCCCGCCCCTCCCTTCACCATTGTGCAAATATTCCTCTAAAATCAGCCGAACTACGAATTCCGATTTACTCACCTGTTATCAGGAGAGAACCCAGTGCTGCATCTTTTAGCCCAGCACTGATCCTGAAAAGTAATTTTAACCGTACTTACCAGTATCTTGAATTTCCTTCCATAGGATATCATTGCCTGCTTTTTGCTGAAAAAGTTTCTAAGTGTCGATTTTTGAAACATACAAATATTCCTCTAAAATCAGCCGAACTACGAATTCCGATTTACTCACCTGTTATCAGGAGAGACCTCAGTGCTGCATCTTTCAGCCCAGTACTGATCCTGAAAAGTAATTTTAACCGTACTTACCAGTAACTTGAATTTCCTTCCATAGGATATCATTGACTGGTTTCACTTGGAAATTCTTCTAAGTGTCGATTTTTGAAACTTTATAATATTCCTCTAAAATCAGCCGAAATACGAATTCCGATTTACTCACCTGTTATCAGGAGAGACCTCAGTGCTGCATCTTTCAGCCCAGTACTGGTCCTGAAAAGTAATTCTAACCGTACTTACAAGTAACTTGAATTTCCTTCCATAGGCTAACATTGACTGGTTTCACTTGGAAATTCTTCCAAGTGTGCAGTTTTGGAACTTTATAATATTCCTCTAAAATCAGCCGAAATACGGATTCCAATTTACTCACCTGTTATCAGGAGAGACCTCAGTGCTGCATATTTCAGCCCAGTACTGATCCTGAAAAGTAATTCTAACCGTACTTACCAGTAACTTATATTTCCTTCCATAGGAATCCATTGTCTGGTTTTCAGCAGAAAAGTTTCAGTGTCGATTTTCACAAATTACAAATATTCCTTAAAAATCGCCTGTATGACTTAAACGCATTCTTTCAACTGTTTACAGGAGATGCACCAGTGCTGGATCCAGGATCCAACACTGAGTAAGAAAAAGTAACGATAACACTACTTACCTGCTAAGTGAATTTCCTCCCATAGGATAACATTGGTGATTCTATGTGAAAAAGTTTCTAAGTGTCAATTTTTAAAATACAATAATATTCCTTAAAAATCACTACTGTAACCAAAACGCTTTTACTCAACTGTTTACAGGAGATGTCCCAGGACTGAATCTAGGATCCAGTCCTGTGGTTAGAAAAGTAATCCATAAAGTAACTAATTGCATTTAACTAGAAATTCACATTCAGCTCAATGTTGCATTGTGTTTGAAATTGTGTTGCCCATTGCAACAACTGTAACTACTGTACTTAAAACTCTATTGCCTATTTGCAAACTATTTAAACTAAAGTAATTCATTCAGAGAAAGTATATTTTGTAATGTAATGTATAATGTAATTACAATGTAATTTAATAAATAAAATATCTAAAAATAAATAGTTTTAAAAAATGTAATAAATCAGTATCAAAAAAATAAATATAACAATTAATACATTTAAAAATTGTCATTTACAAATCCTTTGAAATTCACTGAAAAAACCATAGGTTTTAGGGGCGTTATAGTTAGAAATTAGCATTTAAAAAACCTTTGAAATTCACTGAAAAAACCATAGGTTTCAAGCACGTTAGAGTTAGAAATTAGCATTTAAAAAACCTTTGAAATTCACAGAAAAAACCATAGGTTTCAGACACGTTATAGTTAGAAATTAGCATTTAAAAAACCTTTGAAATTCACTGAAAAAACCATAGGTTTTAGGGACAGTTATAGTTAGTTGGACATTTCACTCGTACAAAACCAGTGAAATTCCTCCGTTATAGGTAGTTCAGCTAACTATAACTCGCGCCCCGCAATGCACTGCTGATGACGTCACATATTACATCACTCATGACATGGTCAGTGACATCACTGATGACATCACTGATGACATCTCAAATGACATCACTGATGACATCACTGATGACATCATCCACGTGATAATCTGATGCACCTCCTCACACCCTAATATAACCTTTGATACACCGACTCTAAATTACAGACTGCCATTCGCAAAACCATAGACACTCCAACACCAATAACTACATACCCACTCACTGATTCTTAGGTCTACACACACACATCCACTCACTCACCCGTACAGTCACTCATACTTATGGTCACTCAGTACAGGACTATCATATGCACTCTTACTCCTATATAGACACTCAAACACCGCCACTCATCCATAGAGGTACTCACACACCTAGTCAGTCATGCAAATAATTAAACACACTGCCATTTACTCACCTATACAGTTATACACACACCAGCTCACTTAATCATACAAATACTAGCACATTGTTACGCTCTTATACAATCACTGATACAAGCACACACTCATCCATACAGCCACTATCACAATCACTCACTCTCGCTAATAGCTATTTATATACTCCAACACACATATATACTGCCTTTCACATATGTAGTTACTCACACATGTACCACTGGGACATACATTCACTCACTAACACACTCTTACACACACTTACCCACCCATACAGTCTATCACAGATGCACTCTTGAAACCATCCACCCAGTGAATCACCCACTCACACATCTATGCACAGAGTCGCACACACCCCTCCCACACAAACACTCAGGCACCCATACAGATACTCAGACAACCATTCAATAACTCATATACACACTCATGTAGCTATTCACAAACACATGCAGCCACTTACACAGCAACAGACAGACGGATACAGACATTCACCCAGTTTAGTCACTAACCCATGCATTCAGTAAGATACGTTAAATCACTCACTTATAGAGTCAGTCACGCACCTACTAAATCATCCATACAGACACTTATACACCCACTCATTCTTCAATACGTCTTTTCCTATATATATTAAAAATATTTAAACTTTACAGAAACACACAGTCACTGCATGATGTCAACAGTGATGTCATTTGAGATGTCATCAGTGATGTCATCAGTGATGTCACTGAACATGTCATGAGTGATGTAATATGTGACGTCATCAGCAGTGCATTGCGGGGGCGCGAGTTATAGTTAGCTGAACTAACTATAACGGGGGAATTTCACGGGTTTTGTACGAGTGAAATGTCCAACTAACTATAACTGTCCCTAAAACCTATGGTTTTTTCAGTGAATATATATATATATATATATATATATATATATATATATATATATATATAAAACATATTTAAACTTTACAGAAACACAGTCACTGCATCAGTGATGTCACTGACCATGTCATGAGTGATGTAATATGTGACATCATCAGCAGTGCATTGTGGGAGTGCGAGTTATAGTTACCTCAAATAACTATAACGGCCAAATTTCTCTGGTTTTGTTCCGAGTGAAATGTCCAACTAATTATAACGTCCCTGAAGCCTGTGGTTTTTTCAGTGAATATATATATATATATATATTACCTACTGGCAGTCGACAGTAGGTAGTTGTAGTTAGGACCTAGTTTCCATAGGAAAAGCGTTTTTTGATTTGCCAATATCTTTGGCCCGTTTGACGAATCTTCGGGAAATTTTCAAAACTAATGGGACACTCCAGTCAGCTCCTGTCTTGAAAGTTTCGGGGTAATTCGTCAAGCGGGGGCTGAAAAAAAAGGGGGTCCCAAAACGCGTTTTCTCCATGTTAATTTCCATAGGAACTTTTGTCGCGGCTACAGCCCGAACTGCTGAACGGAATTACACCAAATTTGGCAGAGAGGTAGCTCTTGGTCCAGAGTGCACTCTTTGCTTTAAATGGTATAATTCCATTCAGTAGTTCCTGAGAAATGTAAAAATAAAAAATATTGCTATCTGGTGACCGCGGTGGATCCGTGAACCCTCCCGATCACGATCTTCATTCTGATTGGCTGTCAACACTCCAAACCAAGAAGTGTTTGCAGCCATCTTGTGACTCAGTTGAACCAAATCGCAAGCCAAAGGGTCAAAAACCGATTAAAAAAGAAGATAATGTGGCAGGGTAGAAACACCCTGACCCCCTAGGCCTGCTCAAGGGGTCCCACAGGGACCCCGAGGGCCAAAAAAAGCATTTTTTTTAAAACAAATTCGTTGGGATTCGCGCTGAATTTGCAAATCCTGCCGAAATGTTTTTTAAAAAATGAAGAGCGGGCTACCGCGCTGGCTGCGTTTTGTAGAAGCCCCCTGGGTGGGCCAGGTCCCGGGGGCAATGTTATTTGTGGGGGCTGCACGGGACCCCGCAGCCCCGGGGATTGCCACTTCCCCAGGGCATGATTAATAATGTACGGGGGGCACGCAGCCCCCCGCAGCCCCGGGGACCACCACCTCCCCGGGGGATTTTTAAATTTTGGTTGGGGGCCTCGCGGGCCCCCAAGCCCCAGGGACCACCACCTCCTCGGGGCTTTGATGTTTAAATGAGGGGGGTCACACCCCCCCTGCAGCCCTGGGGACCACCACCTCCCCAGGGCAACATAAATTAAAAGTAAGTGTCCGGAGGCTCCTGCCCCCCCACACTGCCCCCGGGGGGGGTGGTCTAAGATGTCATCAGTGATGTCACAGACCATGTAATAAGTGATGTAATATGTGACGTCATCAGCAGTGCAGTCATCAGCAGTGCATTGCGGGCGCGAGTTATAGTTAGCTCAACTAACTATAACGGCCAAATTTCTCTGGTTTTGTACGAGTGAAATGTCCAACTAACTATAACGTCCCTGAAACCTGTGGTTTTTTCAGTGAATATCAAAGGTTTTTAAATGCTAATTTCTAGCTATAACATCCCTGAAACCTGTGGTTTTTTCAGTGAATTTCTAAGGTTTTTAAATGCTAATTACTAATTATAACGTCCCTGAAACCTGTGTTTTTTTCAGTGAAAAGAAAAAAATATATATATATATTTATTTTGCCTTCAACCCTATAGTTTTTTCCTGACTTCTTTTTTGCTGGCCTAAGGACTCTGCACACTTTACCACTGCTAACCAGTGGTAAAGTGCTTGTGCTCTCTCTTTTATACATGGCAACATTGGCTTACACCCAATTGGCAGATTTCATTTACTTGTAAGTCCCTCACTAAGTGGTTCTACATGTACCCAGGGACTGTAAATTAAATGCTACTAGTGGGCCCACTTAAGTAGCTTTTTAAAACATATCTCAGGCCTGCCATTGCTGTCTGTGTGTGCAGTTTTAGACTACCATTTCGACCTGGCAAAATAAACCTAAACCTTTCTTTTTAATACATATGTCACGTTTAGGGTAGACCCTAAACAGTCCATAGGGCATGGTGCAGTGTATTTATAAAGTTGGATATAAACTTTTAAGTTGTACATGTCCTCGTAGTGAAAAACTCTTAAATTTGTTTTTCACTACTTCAAGGCCTACCACCACCATAGGAGAACATTGGTTTACCTTATTACATTTGACAATTGATAACTTTCAATTGGGAGCAATTAGGAATGTCGAGTTTGGTGTCTAAAGAATTGTAATTTAAAAACTTCTTTGATAATAAAGTTGAATTTTAAGTCACAAATCTGAAAAAGCCACTTTTATAAAGTTGGCATTTTCTTGTCCTAATTATTTGGCGTCTGCAGCCTCTATCCTGGGTCACATGACTAGGTGTAGCTGGTAGTTGGTCTTTGTGAGTTGCTCTCAGACAGTGAGACAAAGGGGGAATATGTGTTGGCAGGATGGGCCATCTCTGCCTTAATTGGGGGGGCGGAGCTGTCACCTACCACACTTGCACATCACAAAGACTCTGCCACAGGCCACTCACAAAGGGTTTCACACTTGTCTTTTATGCCCCCAGACAAGCTGGTGCTAGGGCAGGAAGGGAGGAAATTCAAACATTTCTTGGGATGGAAACCTCCAGAACCTTCTCCTACTTCAAAGCTGATGCCAGGTAAAAATATTGGATCCTCAGACCCAACTCCTTAGCACACACCTGGACCTGTGGAAGGCTCAGAAAGACTACTGTGCTGCTTTGCTACAAGAAGTACTGCTACTCTACTACCCTGCTGCCTGATTGAAAAGGACTGGACATGCATCTTGAATCCAGGATCACCGGAGTGTCTCCAGAGCTAGTTGGATGGCCTCCTGATCAGAGCCTCAGGAACTGAAAAGGCTCCAACCACCCTGAACCCAGTACCTGGACTCTGCCTCTTGTGAGTATTGCCCTCCAAGTGGTGCCACCCCAGTCCTAAACCCTTGGAGGTGGGTCTGAAAGTGCTCTGCCAGCCCAGCTGTGGTCCAAGCAGAACGGACACAGCATGATGCATCAGCTCACAGACTCGCATCAGCCCACCAATGCGTGACGCATTCCCAATGGAGGACCTCGCAGCGTGCGGCCTCTACTATACATTGTATTATCTCCACACCCCAAGAGTAGTTTGCGGCCCGAGAGTATAAGAAAAAGGTAGAGTGCTCACTCGTGGTCACTCCACAATAGTATACCTAAACAAGTGTCTGTGTGCTTTATTCATGCCTGCTGATGTCCCTAGGGTCTAGTAAATCCCCACTTACTGGCAGAGATTACACCCAGGGTAATAAGACACCGCCCATCATAGACCTTTAACACCAGCCACCTCTGCCTGTTTCATCACCATGAGGAACATAAAGGCCCTACCGCAATTTAAAATCATCCTTCTTTTATTTCAGACCCTTCCAATATGTTGATATGCGTGGGCAGAGAAATGTTCCAGTCAGTTGTTCTTAACCTTCTGACTTCTGAAGCCTCCTTCTGAATCAGCACTAGAAGTCAAGGGCCCCTTAGGCAATTTCTGCACTAAGAATCCCAAAGCAATGTACGAAATTACAGACACATGTATACAACGAACAAATACACAAATTATGAAATATTTAATTTAATTCACAAAGCAATACAATACACAAAAATCGATACTTTAACCCCTTCGCTGCTAGGCCTTTCTCCCCTGTGCTAAGCTGTTTTTTTGGCTATTTGGGGTAGTTCGCGCTTAGGCCCCTGTAACTTTTTGACCACATGGGGTATCCGCCCCAATTTTGCGTCCTTTTCTTCCAACATCATGGGGATTTTAAAGGTACCCCTGGAAGGGACCCAGAAATTAGCTAAAATACAGCAATTTTTTTATTTTATTTTTAAATGGGAAAAAAGTGCTACAGATGAAAGCGTCTGTTTTTTCTCTGCAAATGGTATCAACAAAGGGTTTGTAGTGCTGTAATCACCATCTTCCCAGCTTTCAGGGACTGACAGACGTTTGTCAGAAAACCAACATTTTTTATACAGTTTTGGAATTTTACTGGGACATAGCCTATTTTTGCTATTTTTTGTACTTTCAACCTCCTTCCAGTTAGTGGTAGAAATGAGTATGAAAGCAATAATGGATCCTGGAAAGCTATACATTTCGGAAAAGTAGACAAAATTCTAAATTCAGCAAGGGGTCATTTGTGTAGATCCTTCAAGGTTTATTTTTATAGAAACTAACAGTTGAAAATAGGAAAAATTAAAAATGAGTTGGAAAAAAACAGCCATTTCTGCCAACGGTTTCTGCTGTACCTTCTTCTAAGTATGACAGATTTTTTAAAGCAATATACCGTTACATCTGCTGGACCCTTCTGGTTGTGGGGATATAGAGGACTTGTAGGTTCACCAAGAACCCGAGAAACCCAGAGCCAATAGCTGAGCAGCGTCTTGCAATGGTTTTTATTGTGTACCTGGTATATAGCAATTCATTTGGGAAAATATAAACAGTGAAAAATCGGTATGAAAGACACCTATGTATTTCTGAAAAGGGAACAAAATATAGAGTTTAGAAACAGTAGCTATTTGCACATCTTCGAAATTGTGGGTACCCATACTAGCATGCGAATTATAGGACATTTTTCAAAGTGACTTCTTTTTTACACATTGTCTTACATTTGGAAGGCAGAAATGCATTAAATGTCAATAGGTAATAACAGTTGCTCCCCAATTCTGTGTTCCCCTAAGTCTCCCGATAAAAATGGTACCTCACTTGTGTGGCTAAGCCTAGTGCCCGTGACAGGAAACAGCCGAAAACACAACGTGGACACACCACATTTTAACAGTGAAAACTGACCCTTTTTCCAAAGTGCCTAGCTGTGAATTTTGAACCCTAGCTCTGCCGGTACCCAGGGAAACCTAGAAAACCTATACATTTTTGAAAATTAGACACCCAGGGGAATCGAGGATGGGGTGACTTGTCTGGCTCTCACCAGGTTCTGTTACCCAGAATCCCTTGCAAACCTCAAACTTTGTCCAAAAAACACATTTTCCTCACATTTCTGGGATGTAAAGTTCTGGAATCTGCGTGGATCCACAAAATTCCACCCACCCCGCATTCCCCAAAGTCTTCCAATAAAAATAGTTCCTCACTTGTGTGGGTAGGTCTAGTGCCCGCGACAGGAAACGACCCAAAACGCAATGTGGACACACCACATTTTTAAAGTGAAAACTGACCCTTTTTTTTGCAAAGTGGCTAGCTGTAGATATTAAACCCTAGCTCTGCCGGTACCTAGGGAAACCTACAAATCCTATATATTTTTTTAAACTAGACACCTAGAGTAATCCAGGAGGGGGTGACTTCTGTGGCTCTATCCAGATTCTGTTACCCAGAATCCCTTGCAAACCTCAAACTTTGTAAAAAAAAAAACACATTTTCCTCACATTTCTGTGATGGAAAGTTCTGGAATCTGCGTGGATCCACAAAATTCCACCCACCCCACATTCCCCAAAGTCTTTCGATAAAAATGGTACCTCACTTGTGTAGGTAGGCCTAGTGCCCGCAACAGGAAACGGCCCAAAACGCAACGTGGACACACCACATTTTTAAAGTGAAAACTGACCCTTTTTTTGCAAAGTGCCTAACTGTAGATATTAAACCCTAGCTCTGCCGGCACCTAGGGAAACCTACAAAACCTATACATTTTTTAAAACTAGACACCTAGAGGAATCCAGTAGGGGGTGACTCCTGTGGCTATATCCAGGTTCTGCTACCCAGAATCCCTTGCAAACCTCAAACTTTGTAAAAAAAAAACAGATTTTCCCAAAACTTCTGTGATGGAAAGTTCTGAAATCTGTGTGGATCCACAAAATTCCACCCACCCAGCATTCTACAAAGTCTCCAGATACAAACGGTACCTCACTTGTGTGGGTGGGCCAAGTGCCCGCGGCAGGGAAGGGCCCAAAATGTATTGTGGAGACATCAATATTACCTATCACAAAACGACCTAGTTTTGCAAGGGGGGTCACCTGGGTTTTTGGCCCCGGGCTCGGCGGCCATCTAGGGAAACTTATCAAACACACACATTTATGAAAACTAGATACCCAAGGGAGTCCAGGGAGGTATGGCTTGTGTGGACCCCCCAACGTTTTCCTACCCAGAATCCCCTGCAAACCTCAACTTTAGCTGAAATAAATCACTTTTTTCTCAAATTTCTGTGTGGGAAAGTTGTGTGATCACTGGGCTGACACAAATTTCCTACCACCCAGCGTTCCCCCAGGTCTCCCGATAAAAATGATACTTCACTCGTGTGGGTGGCCCAAGTACCCGCGACAGGCAAGGGCCCAAAACATATTGAGGAGACTTCAAAATTACCTATCACAAAACGACCTGATTTTCCATGGGGGGAACCTGAGTATTTGGCCCCGGGCTCGGCGGCCATCTAGGGAAACCTACCAAACCCACACATTTCTGAAAACTAGAGACCCGGGGAAGTCCAGGGAGGTATGGCTTGCGTGGATCCCCCAAAGGTTTCCTACCCAGAATTCCCTGCAAACCTCAAATTTTGCTGAAAAAACACATTTTCCACATATTTGTGAGTGGAATTACTGTGCCGGCTCAAATGTCCTACCACACAGCATTCCCCTCAGTCTCCCGAGTAAAATGATACCTCACTTGTGTGGGTATCCAATGCAGAATTGGCTAAAAGTGTATTTTTTTAAAAATGTAGCGCTTAGAATTTGCTGTGCTGTACCCTTAAATCCAAAAGTTTTTGGCTCTTCCCAGTTACAGGTCCTTGCCCCACCGACTCAAGTGAGGTATCATTTTACTCGGGAGACTGTGTGGTAGGACATTTGTGCCGGCACGGTGATCCCACACAAAAATATGTGGAAAATGTGGTTTATTCAGCTAAATTTGAGGCTTGCAGGGAATTCTGGGTAGGAAAACGTTGGGGGATCAACGCAAGCCATACCTTGCTGGACACCCCGGGTGTCTTGTTTTCAGAAATGTGTGGGTATGATAGGTTTACCTAGATGGCCGCCGAGCCCGGGGCCAAAAACCCAGGTGACCCCCTTTGCAAAACCAGGTCTTTTTGTGATAGGTAATTTTTATGTCTCCTCAATACGTTTTGGGCCCTTGCCTGTCGCGGGTACTCGGCCCACCCACGTGAGTGAGGTACCATTTTTATCGAGAGACTAGGGGGAACGCTGGGTGGTAGGATATTTGTGTCAGCCCAGTGATCCCACAACTTTCCCACACAGAAATTTGAGAAAAAAGTGATTTTTCTCAACTAAATTTGAGGTTTGCTGGGGAATATGGGTAGGAAAACTTTGGAGGGTCCACGCTAGCTATACCTCCCTGGACTCCCCTGGGTGTCTAGTTTTTAGAAATGTGTGGGTTTGGCAGGTTTCCCTAGATGGCCGCTGAGCCCGAGACCAAAAACCCAGGTGACCCCCTCTTGCAAAACCAGGTAGTTTTGTGATAGGTAAAGTTTATGTCTCCTCAATACGTTTTCGGCCCTTGCCTGTCACGGGTACTTGGCCCATCCACACGAATGAGGTACCATTTTTATCAGGAGACCTGGGGGAATGCTGGGTGGTAGGAAATTGCTGTCAGCCCAGTGATCCCACAACTTCCTCACACAGAAAATTAAGAAAAAAGTGATTTTTTTCAGCTAAATTTGAGGTTTGCAGGGGACTCCGGGTAGGAAAACATTGGTGGGTCTACGCAAGCCATGCCTCCCTGGACTCCCCTGGGTGTCTAGTTTTTGGAAATGTGTGGATTTGGCAGGTTTCCATAGATGGCCGCCGAGCCCAGGACCAAAAACCCAGGTGACCTCCCTTGCAAAACCAGGTCGTTTTGTGATAGTTCATTTTTATATCTCTTCAATACAGTTGGGACCTTGCCTGTCGTGGGTACTTGGCCCACCCACGCGAGTGAGATACCATTTTTATCGGAAAACCTGAGGGAACACAGGGTGGTAGGAAATTTGAGTCAGCCCAGTGATCCCACAACTTTCCCGCACAGAAATTTGAGAAAAAAGTGATTTTTACAGCTAAATTTGAGGTTTGCAGGGGACTCTGGGTAGTAAAACTTTGGTGGTCCACGCAATCCATACCTCCCTGGACTCCCCTGGGTGTCTAGTTTACTGGAATGTGAGGGTTTTGTAGGTTTCCCTAGATGGCCGCCGAGCCCGGGGCCAAAAACTCAGGTGACCCCCCTTGCAAACCCAGGTTGTTTTGTGATAGGTAATTTTAATGACTCCTCAATACATTTTGGGCCCTTGCCTGTTGCGGGTACTTGGGCCACCCACGCGAGTGAGGTACCATTTATATCAGGAGACCTGGGGGAATGCTGGGTGGTAGGACATTTGTGTCAGCCCAGTGATCCCACAACTTTCCCACACAGAAATTTGAGAATAAAGTTATTTTTGTCAGCTAAATTTGAGGTTTGCAGGGGATTCCGGGTAGGAAAACTTTGGTGAGTCCACACAAGCCATACCTCCCTGGACACCCCAAGGTGTCTAGTTTTCAGAATTGTGTGGTTTTGGTAGGTTTCCCTCGATGGCAGCCGAGCCCGGGGCCAAAACCCCAGGTTACCCCCCTTGCAAAACCAAGTCGTTTTGTGATAGGTCATTTTGATTTCTCCTCAATACGTTTTGGGCCCTTGCCTGTCGCGGGTACTTGGCCTACCCACACAAGTAAGGTACTATTTTTATCGGGAGACCTGAGGAAATGATGGGTGGTAGGAAATTTGTGTCAGCCCAGTGATCCCACAACTTTCCCACACAGAAATTTCAGAAAAAAGTGATTTTTTCAGCTAAATTTGAGGTTTGCAGGGGATTCTGGGTAGGAAAACTTTGGTGGGTCCACACAAGCCATACCTCCCTGGACTCCAACGAGTGTCTAGTTTTCAGAAATGTGTGGGTTTGGTAAATTTCCCTAGATGGCGGCCGAGCCGGGGGCCAAAAACCCAGGTGACCCCCTTGCAAAACCAGGTTGTTTTGTGATAGGTAATTTTGATGTCTCCTCAATCCGTTTTGGGCCCTTGCCTGTCGCAGGCACTTGGCCCACCCACGCGAGTGAGGTACCATTTTTATCGGGATACCTGGGGAACGTTGGGTAGTAGGAAATTTGTGTCAGCCCGGTGATCCTACAACTTTCCCACACAGAAATTTGAGAAGAAAATTATTTTTTCAGCTAAATTTGAGGTTTGCAGGGGATTCTGGGTAGGAAAACGTTGGTGGGTCAACGCAAGCCATATCTCCCTGGACTCTCCCAGGTGTCTAGTTTACTGAAATGTGTGGGTTTTGTAGGTTTACCTAGATGGCCGCCGAGCACGGAGACAAAAACCCAGGAGACCCTCCCCTTGCAAAATCAGGTCGTTTTGTGATAGGTAATTTTGATGTCTTCACAATATGTTTTGAGCCCTTGCCTGTTGCGGGTACTTATCCCAACCACACGAGTGTGGTTCCATTTTTATCGGGAGACCTGGGGGAACCCTGGGTGGTGTGAGAAGTTGGCCTGGCATATGCTGTCCACTAATTATAGTGGGCACCTTGCACCAGTCCAAATCGACTCTTATGGTAGGTAGGTTAAAGACAACCTTATTGAAAGCTATCCTAGTGGTAGCTGTGGAGAGCAGCCTTCAGGCTAAGTCTTGAAGGAATGTAAAGCAGCTTGTTTTACCAGTCTATAATCTCTTGAGTGACCAAATGAAAGAGCACCACACCAGGTATATATTCAAAATATATGTATTTATTACTAAACACACCCCTCTAGTCTCTTTATGAGGCTAGAGTTCGAAATACATAGGTTATAAGATCTTAAATCACAGTAATAGCACAAATACACGTTTGGGCCCTAGGGGCGTACCAAACCATATACCAATAAAGTGGTATGCGAACCACGACTGAACTAGACACTAGGCCTAGAGCCTCTAGAAGTGCTTGGACCACAAGGAACCACCCAAGGTAGTGACACAGGGGACCCACGGGAGACGCGTGCAGTGTAAATACACAACCGCGATACGCCGTTAACTTCTATGGAGAAAGTCGGGATCGGGAAAGTAGAGGAAAGGGACACTTAGAAGAGGACTAGGACAAAACCCTTTGAGATCTAGGACTTTGAAGAGTCTCTACCCACGGGAGCACCGGAGTACTCGTGTTACCTCACCCAGGAAGCCGGGTGCATAGGTGCCTTTCGGGGTCGGGTTTCGTCGTCGGTTCTTATGGCGATCTGCTGCAAAGTGCTGCTGGCGACCAGGAGAAAAGTGTCCGGGTGGATCCAAGAGTGGATCGGAGTTCTGAAGAACCTGAAAGCAGAGGGGACAGAGTCTGGGTCACTAGCCAGTGACCAGGAAGGCGTTGGACAGATGCCCACCGATGTCGAGTGCTTCAGGTGCGTTGACGGTCGTCTTGACTCTTCAGCCACGAGGTCCAGGAGGCGTTGTCGGTGACCAGGAGCAGGATTCGGGCTGGTACACGATGTCTGTCGAGTGCTGAGGTGTCGGCGACCGGATTGGACCCAACAAGCCTTGGCAACGGCAAGTCTCGAGGAAGATGTAGATCGTCGATGGTGCAGACCAGCAAGGTCTGTGGAACTCACCCAGCAAGGGTAAGTGAGGGCAGGCCTGGAGCAACCAGGACTGCCAAGTAAGAAAAGGATTGGCCTTCGTTAAGGGCTACTAGCCAACGGGCTAGCGACCGCGAAGGAGCCTCGTGATGCCACACGTGGAGCTGGCTTACCAGACACTCGTGGAGTGGGGGCCAGTGATCTTCGGTGCAGGTGGTGCTGGAGGCTAGGGCTACTCGGAGCCCAAAGCACGACTTCTTGGGAGACCCAGAAGATGGTGCACTTGCAAATGTGCTCGGTGTCCAGGGTCACGGTCTCAAGTCACCCACGATAGCCACGGGCCTCAGCTTTGCTGGGGACTCAGGGTAGCCTCGGGGAAGTCTGAGAATCCACCTCTGGTGATGCGATGACTTCGGCGTCCGACAGGAGCTTCAGAGATGCGAACCGGACAGATGCTTCTTTGGTGCCTGCCAAGCAGGGGAGTCACTCCTTGACCCCAAGGGAGATTCTTCAGTCCTCTAATCTTGTCGTAGAGCGTCGAAGGTCCAGGATTCAGTTTCAGAGTTTCGTCCAGGTATAATCTAAAGTCCTAGGGACTGGGTTCCTACCTTTATTCTAAAAATAGGGGATGGACTACTCTGTGGCCCCACCTATGGGTGGGTCAGGGCAGAGGGTGGCTACACCCCTTTCCCTTTGTCCAGTTCGTGCCAAAGCAGGGGCTGCAAGCCCTGATCCGGTTTGAACTGGGGTATGCACAGGGACACCAAATGTGCCCCCAGTGCAGGACTTCAAAGCACCCGAAAGTGCTCCCGCCCAGCCCCAATACACATTGTCCTGTCTGGGGAGGTGGTCACACCTCCCTGGGACAGAAACCTATTGTCCAGGCCTCCCCTGCCGGAGTTTCATCCAGCAGCAGGAGGCCAGACTCGTGTCTGTGGCAGCAGCATCCATTTTGTGATGCCAGGCTCTGGAAAGAAGTTACCGGACTCGTCAGAGTTAACATGCCTTTCCCTCTAGAAGGGTGGAATGCTACCCCCGCCGCCAGGATTGGCGGGGGTAGTATTCCAAGATGTTTGACACCAAACACGACATGTTTAGGTGCAGCCATTCCATAGTTAGCATTTTACCGCGAGGATATAATGCGTTTAAGAGTATATGGTCAGGCTGCACTACAAACAGCATCAGAGATGGTCTCCGAACGCTGCAGAGGGGCCCTGCTCATGCAGGGGCACCCTCTCACATAGGAACCATGCACTCTGCCTTTAGGATTGATAAGGCCTGCCTTAGGAGTGACTTATAGGTTTATATGTGTGTATGCATTTAGTGATATAGGTAACCTATACCACTGCAAAGGGTGCATGCACCACCTTACCCAGGCTGCAGTAGCAGACCTGTGGTGCCAGTTTGGATGGCCTACCAGGGGTGGCATAATACATGCTGCAGCCCCTGGCAGGCCTCTGAGGTACCTATGCCCTTGGTACATAGTATACCATATACTAGGGACTTACAAGGGCACTCCAGATCCCAATCAGTGATGTGCCTAAGGCACTTGGAGACCCTTTTAAGAGGAAACAGCTAGGCTGGGGTTCTGAATAGCAGGGCCCCAGCCAGACTAATGTCGAAAACCAGTGAAGTATCAGCAAAAAGTGGGGGTACCCCTGTGAAGCAGATCCTACTCTCTACACAACCCCCAAACGTAGGGACATTAAACTAACCTTGCCCAGTTAAGTCTTCATGTTCTAAGTGGAAATACCTAGAGAGTCCATCTGCATTCGCATGGTTACTCCCAGGCCTATGTTCCACTGTAAAGTCCATCCCCTGTAGGGAAATGGACCACCTAAGCAGTTTGGGGTTTTCACCCTTCATTTGTTTTAGCCATAAGAGGGGCTTATGGTCTGTCTGAACCAGGAAGTGTGTACCAAACAAGTATGGCCTCAACTTCTTCAGAGCCCAGACCACAGCAAAGGCCTCCCTCTCTATGGCTGACCAACGTTTCTCTCTAGGGGTCAGCCTTCTGCTAATAAAAGCTACTGGCTGATCCTGACCTTCTTCATTCAATTGTGACAGTACAGCCCCTACCCCCAATTCAGATGCATCAGTTTGAACAATGAACTTCTTGGAGTAATCAGGACTCTGCAGAATTGGAGCAGTGCACATGGCCTGCTTGAGGTCATCAAATGCCTTTTGACAGCTAACTGTCCACTGAACCTTTTGGGCATTTTCTTAGAAGTTAAGTCATTCAAGGGTGTCACTATTGATCCATACCCCTTGACAAATCTCCTATAGTACCCAGTCAGGCCTAAGAAGGCTCTCACCTGAGTCCGGGTAGTGGGAGCAGTCCAGTCCATGATGGTCTGGATCTTGCTCTGCAAAGGTTGAACCTGGCCTCCACCCACAAGGTGGCCCAGGTACACAACCTGACTCTGCCCTATCTGGCACTTAGTGGCCTTGATAGTCAGGCCTGCCTTTTGGAGGGCCTGTAAAACATTCCTGAGGTGGACCAGGTGATCCTCCCAGGTGGAGCTAAAGACAGCAATATCATCTAGATAAGCTGCACTATAGGCTTCCAGTCCTGTGAGAACTGTGTTCACCAACCTCTGGAAAGTGGCAGGTGCATTTGTCAGACCAAAGGGCATCACCACAAATTGATAATGCCCACTAGGGGTTGAAAATGCTGTTTTGGGCTTTGCAGCATCAGCTAGTCTGATCTGCCAGTAGCCAGCTGTTAGGTCAAATGTGCTGAGATATTTGGCAGAGGCCAAAGTATCTATGAGCTCATCTGCCCTGGGTATTGGATGGGCATCAGTCCTAGTGACTGCATTGAGGCCTCTGTAGTCTACACAAAACCTCATCTCTCTTTTCCCACCACTGGTGTGAGGTTTAGGTACTAGGACTACTGGACTAGCCCAAGGGCTATCTGAGGGCTCAATCACTCCCTATTCCAACATCTTCTGGACTTCAGTCCTGATACAGTCCCTGACATGGTCAGGTTGCCTATAAATCTTGTTTTTAATAGGCAGACTGTCCCCAGTGTCCACTTCATGAGTGCACCAGGTGGTCTGACTGGGTGTCAGTGAAAACATATGTCTAAACTGATTGAGGACTTGCCTGCAATCAGTTTGTTGCTGGGTAGTGAGGCTGCCTGCCAAGGCTGCACCATCAACTGACCCATCGTCAGGGTTCTGTGAGAGCAGGTCAGGGAGTGGGTCACTCTCTTCCTCCTGCCCTTCATCAGTAGCCATGAGCAAGCCCATGTCTGCCCTGTCCACATATGGCTTAAGTCTGTTGACATGGAGAACCCTTTGGGGACTCCTGGGTGTTCCCAGGTCTACTAAGTAAGTGACCTCACCCTTCTGCTCAACAATAGTGTGGGGTCCACTCCATTTGTCTTGGAGAGCTGCTGGGGCCACTGGCTCCAACACCCACACCTTCTGTCCTGGCTGGTAAACAGTCAGAACAGCCTTTTGGTCATGCCAGGCCTTCTGCAGTTCCTGGCTAGCCTCAAGGTTTTTGGTTGCCTTTTTCATGTACTCAGCCATCCTGGAGCGGAGACCAAGTACATAGTCCACTATGTCTTGCTTTGGGGGCTTGAGAGGTAACTCCCATCCTTCCTTCACCAAGCACAGTGGACCCCTCACAGGGTGGCCAAACAGAAGTTCAAAAGGGCTGTAACCAACCCCCTTCTGAGGCACCTCCTATATGCGAATAAAAGGCAGGGCAAGAGTATGTCCCATCTACGCCTAAGCTTTTCTGGGAGCCCTTTAATCATGCCCTTCAAGGTTTTGTTGAATCTCTCAACTAAACCATTGCATTGTGGGTGATAGGGTGTGGTGAACTTATAAGTAACTCCACACTCCTTCCACATTGCTTTTAAGTAACCAGACATGAAGTTTGCACCCCTGTCTGATACTACCTCCTTAGGAAAGCCCACCCTTGAGAAGATTCCCAGGAGGGCCCTTGCCACCACAGGTGCTGTAGTGGTCCTGAGGGGAATAGCTTCTGGGTACCTGGTGGCATGATCCACTACCACCAGGATAAACCTGTGCCCAGAGGCTGTTTGGGGATCCATGGGACCAACAATGTCAATCCCTACCCTCTCAAAGGGCACCCCCACCACAGGTAGTGGTATCAGGGGGCCTTTGTAGTGCCACCTGCTTTGCCACTGGCTTGGCAGGTTACACAGGAGCGACAAAACTCCTTACTGTCTTCAGACATGTGGGGCCAGTGAAAGTGAGGGACAATTCTGTCCCAAGTCTTGTTCTGGCCCAGGTGTCCTGCTAAGGGAATATCATGGGCTAGGGTCAATAGGAAGCCCCTGAACTTCAAAGGTATTACCAACCTCCTGGTAGCACCAGGCTTGGGGTCTCTACTCTCTGAGTACAGGAGTCCATCATCCCAATACACTGTATGGGGACCACTAGCTTTCCCAGCAGCCTCAGCAGCAGCTTGCTGTCTGAGGGGTTCAAGGGAGGGGCAGCTCTGCTGCTCCTGGCTCAGATCTGCCCTAGAAGGTCCCCTGTCCCCAAGAACTCAACCTGTTCAGGTTCAAGTTCCTCTGGGACAGTTCCTTCTTCAGGGCTGAGATCATCCCCCTCAAGGGACTGATCTTCCTCCTGAGCCAAGGGGAAGGCACTGCCTTAACCCTACTACTCCTCCTCTTGGAAGGCACTTGGTCCATTCTTCCAGAATCCAAGGCCTGTTCAGTTTTAGACAGTTTAGCTTGTGACCTGGTCACAGCAAACACATCTGCAGGGATCCCCAGCATTTCTGCATGGGTCCTGAGCTCCACTTCTGCCCAAGCAGAAGTCTCTAGAGTCATTGCCAAGCAAGCATTCGACTGGTAGGTTTGCACTTACCACAACCTTCTTAAGGCCAGTTACCCCTCCCCAGGAGAAGTTAACAACTGCCAGAGTATGGTCTGTTCTGACATTGCTAGCATTGGTCACTTGGTACATTTCACCAAGTATAACTTGCCCAGGTAGCACAAGGTCTTGTGTCACCATTGTGACACTTGCCCCTGTGTCCCTAAATGCCAAAGCCTCTCGTCCATTGATTAAAGGCTGTTGTCTGTACTTGCCCAGATTACTGGGACTCACAGTGGAGGTCACATCCATGCCTCCATCACAGACTAACACAGCCTGAGTCAGTTCCCTGACTAAGTCAGAGCCCAACTCAGTTCCCAGGGTGAACCCTACTAAACCCTTTGCTGGAGCACCTCCACCAACTGTACTAGGGGAACAGGTGCCTTAGGGGCATTGGTGGGTGCTGGACTGGAGTCTTTGGACTTGGTGCAATCACTGGTCCAGTGGGTCTTTTGCTTACAGACCTTGCACCATGGTTTTCTTTGGCCTTTACCCTTGGTAGACTGGGAATCCCCACCAGAAGAAGATTTTTGGGGGCCTGATGAAGACTTTTGATCTTTACCCTTCTCCCCACCCTTGTCAGAGTTCTTAGCATCTTGCTTCTTGGTTTCCCCACCTTGGTTCTGTACCTTCTGCTTCACCCTGGTTCTGACCCATTTGTCTGCCTTCTTTCCCAATTCTTGGGGAGAGGTCAGATCAGAGTCAACCAGGTACTGATGCAACAGCTGGTTTTGACAGTTATTAAGAATCTGCTCCCTCATTATCAGATTATACAATCCTGAGAAGTCACACACCTTACTGCCCATCAACCAGCCTTCCAGAGCCTTGGCAGAACAATCCACATAGTCTACCCAGTCTTGAGTCTGTGCTTTTGGGTGTCTCTGAACTTCAACCTGTACTGTTCAGTGGTTAGGCCAAACCCATCAATAAGAGCACTCTTCAAGACCTTGTAATTATCAGCATCCTCCTCTCTAACAGTGAGGAGCTTGTCTCTACCTTTGTCAGCAAAGGAGAGCCACAAGATTGCTGCCCACTGCTCCTGAGGGACCTTCTGTACTTTACAGGCCCTCTCTAAAGCAGTTATCCATTTGTGGATGTCATCCCCACTCTGGTAGGGAGGGACAATCTTGCTCAGGTTCCTATGGTCATAGGACCTTTCCCTATCTCTAGGGACATGGCTGCCACCATGGGACTCTAGTCCCAACTTTCTTCTCTCTTTAAGGAGATCTAGGGATTCTCTATCTAAAGCCAATTGCTTCTTCCTGATCTCCAGTTGAGTTTCCTCATACTGGACCAGTCTCTTTCTTCTCTCATGAGAGGATTCCCTCCTGTGAGAAGAAATAGAGCTCCCTATTGAGGTGCCAGAGTGGTTAGACTCCTGAGAAGGAGACCTAGACTTTCTGAGCACACTCATAATCCTTCCTGGGGGACAAAGGTGTGGTTCTCAAGATCCTCATCTTCATCTTCCCCAGAAGGGATTGGGTTTTCCAGGTCAGGGTCATTGTCACCCTCCTGGTCAGTTTCAGAGGGGGCTGGGGGTAGTAGTACCCCTGGCCCCTTCCTCATCTGCTGGCCCACCCTCTGCTCCTACCCCTTCAGTCTCTGAAGACTTACTAAGATCATAAGCCACCAACAACTCCTGGAGGTGTTGGGTGGTGGGACTTTAGCCTGTCCTTAATTTCCTCACGTTACACAAAGCTCTCAGTTCCAAGAATGGGAGTGTGTCATACTTGGAGGGGAAGCTCAATGGCTTCCTGCAGGGCATCTCTAGATCCTGCTTTTAAAGACATTACTAGTGTGGTGTGGTGTATGCACTACCTACTCTAGTGTGGCCTACTAAACTCTCTTGAGTTGTAGAAAGGGTTGTGCTATCCCTTAACACACAACTCTAAGTTCAGTAGTACTTACTGATATTTAAGCTTAAATTATATGTACCTTAGGTACCTTTAGTGGTTTTCAGTTGATCAATTCAATTGAGATTATCTGGTAAAACAATAGCAAGCTGGAATCCCACACGCTGCACACCAATGTGAGAAGTTGGCCTGGCATATGCTGTCCACTAATTATAGTGGGCACCTTGCACCAGTCCAAATCGACTCTTATGGTAGGTAGGTTAAAGACAACCTTATTGAAAGCTATCCTAGTGGTAGCTGTGGAGAGCAGCCTTCAGGCTAAGTCTTGAAGGAATGTAAAGCAGCTTGTTTTACCAGTCTATAATCTCTTGAGTGACCAAATGAAAGAGCACCACACCAGGTATATATTCAAAATATATGTATTTATTACTAAACACACCCCTCTAGTCTCTTTATGAGGCTAGAGTTCGAATACATAGGTTATAAGATCTTAAATCACAGTAATAGCACAAATACACGTTTGGGCCCTAGGGGCGTACCAAACCATATACCAATAAAGTGGTATGCGAACCACGACTGAACTAGACACTAGGCCTAGAGCCTCTAGAAGTGCTTGGACCACAAGGAACCACCCAAGGTAGTGACACAGGGGACCCACGGGAGACGCGTGCAGTGTAAATACACAACCGCGATACGCCGTTAACTTCTATGGAGAAAGTCGGGATCGGGAAAGTAGAGGAAAGGGACACTTAGAAGAGGACTAGGACAAAACCCTTTGAGATCTAGGACTTTGAAGAGTCTCTACCCACGGGAGCACCGGAGTACTCGTGTTACCTCACCCAGGAAGCCGGGTGCATAGGTGCCTTTCGGGGTCGGGTTTCGTCGTCGGTTCTTATGGCGATCTGCTGCAAAGTGCTGCTGGCGACCAGGAGAAAAGTGTCCGGGTGGATCCAAGAGTGGATCGGAGTTCTGAAGAACCTGAAAGCAGAGGGGACAGAGTCTGGGTCACTAGCCAGTGACCAGGAAGGCGATGGACAGATGCCCACCGATGTTGAGTGCTTCAGGTGCGTTGACGGTCGTCTTGACTCTTCAGCCACGAGGTCCAGGAGGCGTTGTCGGCAACCAGGAGCAGGATTCGGGCTGGTACACGATGTCTGTCGAGTGCTGAGGTGTCGGCGACTGGATTGGACCCAACAAGCCTTGGCAACGGCAAGTCTCGAGGAAGATGTAGATCGTCGATGGTGCAGACCAGCAAGGTCTGTGGAACTCACCCAGCGAAGGTAAGTGAGGGCAGTCCTGGAGCAACCAGGATGCCAAGTAAGAAAAGGATTGGCCTTCGTTAAGGGCTACTAGCCAACGGGCTAGCGACCGCGAAGGAGCCTCGTGACGCCGCACGTGGAGCTGGCTTACAGGACACTCGTGGAGTGGGGGCCAGTGATCTTCGGTGCAGGTGGTGCTGGAGGCTAGGGCTACTCGGAGCCCAAAGCACGACTTCTTGGGAGACCCAGAAGATGGTGCACTTGCAAATGTGCTCGGTGTCCAGGGGTCACGGTCTCAAGTCACCCACGATAGCCACGGGCCTCAGCTTTGCTGGGGACTCAGGAGTAGCCTCGGGAAGTCTGAGAATCCACCTCTGGTGATGCGATGACTTCGGCGTCCGGCGGGAGCTTCAGAAATGCGAACCGGACAGATGCTTCTTTGGTGCCTGCCAAGCAGGGAGTCACTCCTTGACCCCAAGGGAGATTCTTCAGTCCTCTAATCTTGTCGTAGAGCGTCGAAGGTCCAGGATTCAGTTTCAGAGTTTCGTCCAGGTATAATCTAAAGTCCTAGGGACTGGGTTCCTACCTTTATTCTAAAAATAGGGGATGGACTACTCTGTGGCCCCACCTATGGGTGGGTCAGGGCAGAGGGTGGCTACACCCCTTTCCCTTTGTCCAGTTCGCGCCAAAGCAGGGGTTGCAAGCCCCTGATCCGGTTTGAACTGGGGTATGCACAGGGACACCAAATGTGCCCCCAGTGCAGGACTTCAAAGCACCCGAAAGTGCTCCGCCCAGCCCCAATACACATTGTCCTGTCTGGGGAGGTGGTCACACCTCCCTGGGACAGAAACCTATTGTCCAGGCCTCCCCTGCCGGAGTTTCGTCCAGCAGCAGGAGGCCAGACTCGTGTCTGTGGCAGCAGCATCCATTTTGTGATGCCAGGCTCTGGAAAGAAGTTACCGGACTCGTCAGAGTTAACATGCCTTTCCCTCTAGAAGGGTGGAATGCTACCCCCGCCGCCAGGATTGGCGGGGGGTAGTATTCCAAGATGTTTGACACCAAACACGACATGTTTAGGTGCAGCCATTCCATAGTTAGCATTTTACCGCGAGGATATAATGCGTTTAAGAGTATATGGTCAGGCTGCACTACAAACAGCATCAGAGATGGTCTCCGAACGCTGCAGAGGGGCCCTGCTCATGCAGGGGCATCCTCTCACATAGGAACCATGCACTCTGCCTTTAGGATTGATAAGGCCTGCCTTAGGAGTGACTTATAGGTTTATATGTGTGTATGCATTTAGTGATATAGGTAACCTATACCACTGCAAGGGGTGCATGCACCACCTTACCCAGGCTGCAGTAGCAGACCTGTGGTGCCAGTTTGGATGGCCTACCAGGGGTGGCATAATACATGCTGCAGCCCCTGGCAGGCCTCTGAGGTACCTATGCCCTTGGTACATAGTATACCATATACTAGGGACTTACAAGGGCACTCCAGATCCCAATCAGTGATGTGCCTAAGGCACATGGAGACCCTTTTAAAGAGGAAACAGCTAGGCTGGGGTTCTGAATAGCAGGGCCCCAGCCAGACTAATGTCGAAAACCAGTGAAGTATCAGCAAAAAGTGGGGGTACCCCTGTGAAGCAGATCCTACTCTCCTACAGGTGGTGTGAAATTTGTGTCAACCCGGTGATCCCACAACTTTCCCACACAGAAAATTGAGAAAAATGGGATTGTTTCAGCTAAATTTGAAGTTTGCAGTGGATTCTGGGTAGGAAAACTTTGGTGGATCCTCGCAACCCATACTTCCCTGGACTCCCCAGGGTGTCTAGTTTTCAGAAATTTGTGTGTTTGGTAGGTTTCCCTAGATGGCCGCTGAGCTGGGACCAAAAACGCAGGTGACCCCTTTGAAAAACCAGGTCGTTTTGTGATAAATAGGTGGGCACCTATGTTTTTGGTCGCATAATTGGAGGTATCTAGGGGAACCTAAAAAACCCATACATTTCTGAAAACTAGACACCCATGGGAGTCCAGGGAGGTGTGGCTTGCGTTGATCCCCCAACATTTTCCTTCCAAGAATCCGCTGCAAACCTCAAATTTAGCTAAAAAGTCAAATTTTCCTCTAATATCTGTGTGGGAAAGTTGTGGGATCACTGCACGGCACAAATGTCCTTCAACTCAGCGTTCCTCTCATTCTCCCAATAAAAATGATACCTTACTTGTGTGGATGGGCCGAGTGCCTATGATATGGAAGGGCCAAAAAAATGTACAGATTGAGGGCGGCCCAAAGCAGGTCCAAAAGGGCAGTTTGTTTATCCGTTTTTAGGCTGACGCTACTTTGGGCACCCCCACAAGTGAGATATCATTTTTCTCTGGAGACCAAGGGGAATGCTGGGTAGTAGGAAATTTCTGCCTGCGCGGTGATCCTACAACTTACTCAAACAGACATGTGAGGAAAATGTGACTTTGTAAGTAAATTTGAGGTTTGCGGGGGATTCTGGGTAAGAAAACGCCGGTGGCTCCATGCAAGCCATGCCGCCAGACAAGAGTCAGGACACGCACACCACCATCCAAGCACACCACCAGCCAAGTGCCATCCACGCACACTTCCAGCCAAGCACCATCCATGCACACCGCCAGCCAAGCGCCATCCAAGTACACCGCCAGCCAAATGCTATCCAAGTACACCGCCAGCCAAATGCTATCAATTCACACAGTCAGCCAAGCAATATCCACGCACACCGCCAGCCAAGCACCACCCACGCATTCTGCCATTCAAGGGCCATCCCCGCACACCGCCAGCCAAGCAGGGCTGGACTGGGAACAGCAACCAACCCTGGCAGATTGCTGCTCAACCGGACCTGGGGGAGGGGGAGAGG
The DNA here is from genome assembly GCA_963921515.1 of Calotriton arnoldi. Taxonomy (NCBI): domain Eukaryota; kingdom Metazoa; phylum Chordata; class Amphibia; order Caudata; family Salamandridae; genus Calotriton; species Calotriton arnoldi. Next base: position 1,025,480 of record CAWUFW010007003.1, on the reverse strand, counting down.
CGGGGGGTGAGCTACTAAACAGCACCGCTCCCGCCTTTGTTACTGGGGCCCGATATTGCGGCACTGCTGCAAAACCAGCCCCAGTGACAAAATTGCACCTCACGGCCAAAAAAACGACCCACCAGGGAAACACCTGGTGCCCGCTATGGCCAGTCCGGCCCTAAAGCCAAGCACCATTCATGCACACAGCCAGCCAAGCACCAGTCCACGTACACCACCAGCCAAGCACCACTCCACGCACGCCACTAGGCAAGTGCCAATCTACACACACCGTCATCAAGCGCGAGTCCACCCACACCATCAGCCAAGTGCAGGTCCACACACACCACCAGCAAAATGCCAGCCAAAGGTCAGTACACGGCGACCATCACCCAACCTCCAGTTTAAACACACACAAACTCTTCCTAGTTTCTAGTGGTTTTCTGCCCCCGCTTGGGTGCAGATGAGAATAAAAATATCACTGAAACAGCCAAAAGGTGCCTAGTAGTCTTTCTGCCCCCCCGTGGGGGGCAGATAAGGAGCTATTATTCCGATCTGCCTTCCGGGGGGCAGAAAGCCTTTTTTTGGTGGTGGGGGCAATAGCATGCCCATTCTTGGCAGCCCCCACCCCTATGAATAAAAAAAAATCTCTGGTGCCTAGTGGGCTTTCAGCCCCACCGGGGCAGATTAGGGACTATTGCCCCTATCTACCTCCTGGGGGGAAGAAAGACTGTGAGATTTTTTTGGGGGGTAGGTGCATTGGCATGCCCATTTTGGGCAGCCCCCACCCCTACGTATAAAAAAAATCCCTGGTGCCTAGTGTGCTTTCTGCCCCCTGCAGCGGGGAGGGAAGATCGGGGGCTATTGCCTCCATCTGCCCCCCAGGGGAGGCAGAAAGGCTGTCGATTTGGGGGGCGGGGGCATTGGCATGCCCATTTTGGGCAGCCCCCATCCCTATGTATAATAAATAAACAATCCCTGGTGCCTAGTGGGCTTTCTGCCCCCCGGGGGGGCAGATCAAGGGCTATTGCCCCCATATGCTTACGGGGCAGAAAGACTGCAGAACGTTTTTGGGTGGTGGGGGCATTTTGGGCATCCCCCGCCCTAAAAACAATTAAAAAAAATAATCCCTAGAATCTAGTGGGCTTTCTGCCCCCCGAGGGGACAGATCAGGGGCTACTGCCCCATCTGCCTCCCAGGGGGGACAGAAAGACTGAGATTTTGTGGGAGGGGGGTAGGGGGCAGTGGCATGCCCATCTTGGGCAGCCCCCACCCCTACATTCAATGAAAAAAAATCCCTGGCATCTAGTTTGGCTTTCTGCCCCCCCCCAAGGGGCAGAAAGACTGTAATTTTGTTGGGTGGGGGTATTGGCATGCCCATCTTGGGCAGCCCCACCTCTAAATTCCATGACAAAAAATCCCTGGCATCTAGTGGGCTTTCTGCCCCCCTGGGGGGCAGATTGGGGGCTACTGCCCCATCTGCCTCCCAGGGGGGCAGAAAGACTGTAATTTTGTGGGGGAGTGGGGGCATTGGCATGCCCATCTTGGGCAGCCCCCACCCCTAAATGCCTTGAAAAAAAATCCCTGGCATCTAGTGGGCTTTCTTTCCCCCCGAGGAGACAGTTTGGGGGCTTTTGCCCCCATCTGCCCCCGGGGTGGGGCAGAAAGACGGATTTTAATGAATTAGTTTTGGGGGGAGAAAAGGCCCTTGCCCGAGGGGCTGCACCCCCCTCCTGGTGGCTAGTGGGTGGATTCCTGCTTGGGGATCGCCCTCCGGGGGGTGATCCCAAGCAGGGATCCACTAGGGACGGGCACCATTAGAAAGGGGAGATTCTCCCCTTTCCAAGGATACCTCTCCTGACTTTCTACATGCTGAGGGGGCTGAGATAGCCCCTTGAGCACGTAAAAGTGAAACTGAAATGAGCCTATCTGCTCATTTCAGTTTCGGTTTCACCGAAATGACGTCAGCGGGACGTGCGCGCTGATTGTCATTTCAGGGAAACCACACATACAGCCTCTGGAGCTGGGGAAGGTCTTCCCCAGCTCCCGAGGCTGTTGGGGGATAAAGGAAATCCCTCTGGTGCCTGCACCAGAGGGATTTCAAATGCCATGTGCAAGGACGGCCGGGCGCCGTCCTGCGCACACGAGCACCGTGGCGCAGGACGGTTCCCGGCCGTCCTCGCATGAAAAGGGTTAATGGGAAGAGTCGATCTTTTCAAAATGTTGTTTTATTTCTATATATTTATGTAAACAAGGGGGAGAGTTAGGACAGTATGTAGGCCGTCCTTGTCCCAATGTAGTAAGAAATAATCAACTGAGACGGTCCACTAGAGAGTGGCTAGGTCAACCCGGTAGTGTCTGGCACCACAAGGGCTTTTAAAAAGAACCCTCTCACACCAACCTGGTTGGTGTCATGCTTCATCATTAGGTTCCCAGCTGGGTAGCCGAATGCTCACTTTTCACCACAGTTAGAATAGAGAGGTCCTGAAGAAAGCTCCTTTATTTTTGCCGAGAGCTGAAACATGTTGACCAAGGGATAATCCAGACACAAATAGTAGTTCTGACACATTATCTGTCTCATTTGCGTTTTTAACATACCCTGGGCCACTGGGAATAAAGTATTGGTTAGTGAGTTTCCTAGAGGTATTTTTAATCTCACTTCACTTCCAGCACCATCACATAAAAACAACAAAAAAACCCGCTCCACTGTAATCAGGTGTTGTAGCACAGCTGGGTAGCATTTGGCTACCCAGCTGGGAACCCAATGATGAAGCATGACACCAACCAAGTTGGTGTGTGAGGGTTCTTTTTAAAAGCCCTTGTGGTGCCAGACACTACCGATTTTATTTCTATAGATAGCAATGTGGTAGGATCTGAATGGCACTCTTCTTTTTTGATTTTGCTTGCTCTCTTTCAACAGTCCATACTTGTGCTTCAATTGAGGCCACCAAATGCCCAAGATAGATTTTGTTTGCTTTACCTGTATTGCTTTCACAAATCAGGCCAAGGTTACCAGTTTATTTTTTAGTCTCTAATTTCAAATTCCTTCAGATTTATGCAACATTTTAAAATGCTCACTGCATTTTCCTATTTCATAGAGGTATACTTTATTATTCTGCAAATATTGTTTAATTTTCCAAATAGTTGCAAACACTCTCTGAATGCGCTGCGGACCTCGGGGCCTATTTATAAACCCCTTGCGCCTCACTTTTTGTGACGCTCTGGTGGCGCAGGAGCCTGCTCCATATTTACCAGGCAGCACTAAGCCACTGTTTTTGGCTTAATGCTGCCTTGTAAATTTTGTTCCCTTTAACGCAATTTTCTGCATTGAAGGGGTGTGCATTGGGTGTTGCTGGGAGCATTCCCAGCAACATCCATGACTTTTTGACACAGCCCAAGATTTAAGAGAATTCATAACTCTGAGGCAGCGCCAAAAGCACAACGAGGAGAAATATCTTAATTTCCCCTCGTTTTTCTTTTTTCTGTGTGTGCTGCACTCTGCAGCACACATAGAAAGAGGAAAAAGCCTCTTGTGATTGTTTTTGTGCAGGAAGGTTTCCCTTCCTGCACAAAAATAATCATCCCCACAATGCAGGCGCTCTTGCGCCATGGTGCAAAGGTGCCTGCGTTGGTGCACAGCAGCCCATTGTGCGCCAGCACAGGGGAAAAGGAGAGGAGTCTATAGATATGGCGCATTCCTGCCCTTTTCTTTTGCTGTAGGGCAGCGCTGCAGCCTGCGGCGTTGCTCTACATCAAAAACTCATAAATGAGGCTCCATTAGTTTACGAACTGCAGTTCTACGTAAAAGAACTTGGTCATCTTTTACCTTTGCTCTCAATGTCAATTTAGCATATTCTACTAATTATTACAAGATCCTTCTTCCTTGAATCTCCATACATTTTTATTTATGTACACCACTCTGTGTATTAAAGAAGGAACCCCTCCATCCTTTCTCATGAAGGGGTTTCCATAGTGCCCGTAGGAAAGAGAAAGAAGGGCCGGATAAGTGGCTTTCGCATCTGCCCTCAATTTCTCCACCTTTCCGCCCCAGGCCTCCTCTAGTACCCCACTTGAAGGACCATGTATATGATAATCCCACCCACTGCTTGACTGAGTGAGTGTCCCACTTTTAGAGGAAACACCCTCTTGGGCAAATTAATGCACCAGCTTCTAGATAGTGATGTGGAACCCGGAGGTGGCACCTTCCAATTGGCTGCTGAAGAAATATATCTGTAATATCAGTACATGTGTAGGTTTGCAGTATAGTTTTCTAGGGTTTTTAGGACATGGAGGAATGTCTCGATGGCGAAAAAAAGAATACATCATAAACGCACCACTACAGACAATATTGCCTCATTGTGGTAAATTAGTATATGTAGGGATGGTGTATGTACAAGTCCAAATTGATTGTTAAACTCCTAAACAATCAAGGAGATTTTTTTCACATTGACTACAATACAGGATTATGTTTTTTAGTTTTCTGCTGAGTATTCGCTGATGAAATGCTAATAGATTGCTCTGCTAATTTAGTTTTTTTAGTCTTCCGGTTCTGACCTTGATGGGAAAGAACAACATTTAGGACACAGTGTTAAATAACAACACCATATTGTGTACCTGTATATAGTTTTGAGCAACTTTTTATGAGCGCAAGCCTCTAGTTATAACTATGCGTTCATCATCATCATCATCATCATCATCATCATACTTTATTCGGTTTTGCCAATTAAAACCATAAAAGTCATACAAACATCGATAAAAGAAGACTCCAGCAAATATACAGAAAAAACAATACATAAGACCATATAAACCCCTGATTACAGATTTAAAAAGGTGAGCCCCACTATCGAGATTAATCACAACTGGACTTAAGCCTGATGGCAGCCCTTAAAAAGCTAAGTGTGTACAGTACTCAATCAATTGAAAGAAGTTGTAAAAAATAAAAGCAGGTCTGACCCTCCTAAAGCAAGCTTTTCTAAGGATGGGAATAATAAAAGACTTCCTGGGAGCCTCGTAAAAATTGCAAAACAGTAAAAAGTGCTTCATATCTTGAGGAGACTGTCCGTCGCAGCCACAGGGTATGGGACACTGCCCTCTATGGGCGCCACGAGGTTGGGCCAAAAGATAATGAAAAAGATCAAGCCGAAATCTAGTCAGTAAAAAGTGATCATGATTACTTTTAACCCCTAAAAGATATGGTTCAATAGTTGGTACAATTTTCAGTGCTATATACCTGCGCACGCTGGGCTTTCTCAGCCCTACTTCCTCTCTATCCCAAAGGCGCCTTTTAAGAAAACACTCTTTCAGCCAAGTTAGATCCCTCCTACTTATCCCTTCTGGATTGTCAAATAAATCTGCCCTTCCTAAGCTACAAAGACATTCTCAAAAGTACTTTAACCAACGGATATGTTTAACGTAATCAAGGGAAAGACTATCCCTGAAGATGTCCTTACTAAGGGCATTTTCTTTCTGGGTCTAAATCTTCATCCACAAAGCTAGGGGATGAAAGGCCTACTCATCTGAGAGAAAGGCCACCCCCAATTCTTCGTGCACAACATACAAAGGGATGCTCTGCGGTAAAGAGAGGACCCATCTCAGGAAGATGTTTTCAATAGTTTGCAGTGCCTCCTGCCCAGTATAACCCCATATCTCGCTCCCATAAGTAACCTTTGCGATACATTTGGCCCTGTAGATCTTCAATCGGTTTTCCATCCATTCTGGAGGCAAAGTTAAAAACAGCAGCACTCGCTCTGTACAGATCCCCTTTCTTGTGACCAATCAAGGGGCGCCAGCTGAGGCCGTCATCAATCACTCCCCTCAGGTTGACGTAGTTCCTACCTTAAAGGTATAGGGCTTAGCTGTACGAGGTCCCACCTGCATTACAAATGACTTACTTTGGTTAACCAACAGGTCCAGGTCCTCCATAAAATGTACAAAAGAATTCAACAAACGTTGCAGGCCCCTGGCTGTCCTCGCCATGAGGACAGGATCATCTGCATACACAAGGACTATGCGTTCATTGTACTATGCTAGTGATATTCCATTCACCTAACTAACAGAAAGGCAACAGCCAGAGTTTAATTTAAAAAACTGATATTTTATTTACTTCAATTTTGCACAGTGCTCAATCAGTAAATGCATTTTATGTGTTATCTATAATTAAGCTTCATGTTTGTCTCTGTAGGGCAGCCAAGTTCTTGCAACAAGTCAGCAAACTGTTACAAATATCAAACCCATAGTGCTGCTTATACACAGTAAAGTGCAAGCACATAATCATTGGAAAAGAGTATGGCGGCCACTCAACATAATTCGCACACAGATCCAACCCCATTGTATTAGATGGAAACATACTCTATTCCCAATAGTTTAAGTTTGCGCTATTTACTATAAGTTAGCTACATCGATCCGCATTTTTGCACACAAACTCCAGTCACGTGGCAGCCACAAAAGGCACAGTGCAGATGTACATAAAATTGTAATGGAGGACAGCTGTCATTTGGCACTAGCTTGCACACAGTTCACTTTTTTTCCTGTTTTTAGATGTATATCTCCAATTCTTTTAGACTTGTGCTAAGAATTGAAATTACTTATTAGCAGGGACCCTTTTAATAATGGTAAGGGAAACATCTGGACTAGCCTAGTGGCAGACAAAAAATTGCTCAAAGCTCCCTTACTATCCCTGTGAATGTTGTCAGCGGACATTTCCACATTCTGGACATAAATGTGTTGACTTGGTTTTAGACGCACTATGTTCAAAGCCTCATTTTAAGAAGATCGAACGAACCCGCAACTTTGCACATTTCAACATGTAAACAAGAATGTTGTCACACTTGATGATTTTTATGCTAAAATTCTAATGGTTTTAATTAACTACACAATAAAGTATATACCTTTTTGTATCTATAATTAAGCTTCATGTTTGTCTCTGTAGGTTATATGTTTCTGATCTTTTTAAACTAAGAAAAATGCCTTTCAAAATTAATTTGAATATTGTAGAGGATGTGCAGGCATTGTTTTACTTTGCTTTGCATGCCTCATAGAGCACAATTTCATTTTATTTTCATACAAAATACAATTTGTGTTTGAAATCAACCAATAGTAAATTAGAGCTGTCTTCTCTAAATTAAAGTTTTAAGAGGAACATATATACAATCAGCACAAATGTGGCCAATAGATGTAGAATTCTGACTTTTAAAAGTCTAAAGGAGGGAAGAGTGAATAAATTACATTCAAACTTTCTTTACTTCCTTCAATATACACCAACCAATAGCAATGTCCTTCTACAAAACGCTTTGGTTGAGAGAAAATCAGCTGGTACAACGCTACTTATTTATTAACACTGATAACCGGGGTGAGATGAACAAAAGGATTTTTAAGTCACAAACCCTGCGATTCTCAAAATCACTGGATTTCCAACCACAAAATCCCTTTTTGGAATGTACAGCTTGCATCTAGAGGTACCTAAATAGAGTTAGGCCAAGTCCAGCTGAATCTACTACAAGCCTCCCATCTCAGTAGTTCTCAACTGGGTGCTATTAATGTGTTTCTTTCTCATCTAGGTAAAGCAAACTATGGGTTGGAAGCAATTCAATCTAGACTTATGCTTATCACCAAGTTTGACCTGACGGAAGATGGAGATCCGATTATTTCTAAGATGGCTATCACATGAGCAATTGGATAGATGTGGCAGGTCATTTGGGATCTGAATAACTCTGACCTCCCACAACTCACTAGTGGATAGATAGATCAGTAATTCTGGGATATTAGCTATTTCCAACAACCCATGTCCATCTGAATCATAACATGTTTGCTCAACATTTTCAGTGTGGTGGCTGTGGTTTAGGTGTGGAACAGCAACCCACAATGTAATGAATGGCACAGTACATGGTATAACACATCTTTTCACATCAAACCCCACCACAAATCAGCACAGGTTCCCAAGCCACAATCTCACTTCATCACCTATCAACATCTCCTCATCTTTTTGTATCCATCCAACATTTCACCATTCAGCATTCTTCTTCGTTGGTCACACATCCCTTTACCTACCTACACATCTTTCCACATAGCCCTTTCACTATTGTTGTCAGCACGTCCTGTCTGCAGGATCACACAGAATAATTGTGCTCCATGGCCCTTTAATAATAGTGTCACACTGCGTGTGACGTCACGTGCAACTGATTCCCTTTATCACTGGTAAACATGGCTCAAACATTTGCCTACAGAAGTAGTATACTATGTGGACGAGTATTGATACATAATTTTTCAAACCCTACTCTTCTTACAGATGACAGTACTGAAGATACTTCAAGCAAAGATGAGGGGGTCATCTTGTACGTGGCAGATGTCATGTCCATGTCACAGACTAGGGGCGTGTAAAATGTCCATAATTACACAAAATTACAACAAAAATATGTGAAATTACATGTAAATACAAAAAAGGCAAATCCGTTATTTCTGAACTACATTTTATCGCCAGATGAGGACGCGCTGTTCGTAAAAAAATCAAAAGCACAGCTGGTCGTGTTCTGTTGTTCGTGTGACACTTTTGCTGTACATGTTTTACTGCAAATGGCGTGTAATTATGTAAAGTGGCGTAATTTCTGGAGTTTCTCATAGCAAGCATAATCAAAAATTCTGCAAGCAACGCGACTTACACAGGCGTAATTTAAACTTCGCCGAGGCCTACTACAGACCAAAACTCACGAAGAGGAGGCTTAATGGCCCTCCAACTGAGATTCCAGAGACTGGTAATCGTGACACAGAAAGTGAGCACATGCATGAACAAACAGTGCAATGGCATTGTTTGATGTCACAGCCCTTAGACGCAGTATGCTATGGGTGTAATAACAACAACTGTGTGTGCTGACTGGCCTGGGAGAAATTTGCATAATTCCTTTTGAGAAAATGGCATAAAATGCCTAAAAGTTAAAGTAATTTACGCATTATAATGTGAAATGCCGGTCCAGCATTTTGTGATGTTCCTTACAGTGAAATATGTCCTCGCAATCATTTTGGATGCAGAGATGCATTTTGCACTAAAAAAAAGCATAAGCAACAGCCACACACATTCTGTTAATTGGCACTGTTTGAGCTAAATCTCAATTATGCAACATGGCATAATGGCGTAAACTCAGGCATTTCGCATTACAAACAGAAAGCAAAATGTCAGAAATTATGGAGAATACGGCAGTGCAAATAAAATTTCACCCAACAATAGTACTGACAAACATGGAATATGCTTGCAGCAGAAGAGCACTAAAATGGTGGGTACAATGGAATGAACGAGTCCGGAGTCCCTTTTATACGTAGTTGGTAGCATCACAGTCATAGCGCACACCATCAAAAGCACGACTCTCATGTGAGCAATCACCGCAGCCTGAGTTACTTGTTTACCTGGCAAGCCATCCCTCTTCAATGCAGGGGAATTGCACAGCTTCACAGATCCATGATTGGTATCAGGTTTGACTTGGGGTGTAGCATTGTGAAGATAATGGAGTTAATATGTGTTTTGCTGATTGGCCAGGCGAGGTGGGAACAAACCTGCGCCCCAAATGACTGATCGACTATTAATGTTACAACAGCACACCTTCAGCTACTGTGCCTAAGACCAATGATGCAAGCATCAGGGCAGGATTGGAAAACTGCTGATCAGAAGGCCACTGACAGAAGAGGCATTGAGTGAAGGGTGCACAGGGCTGGATTGGCCGTAGCGGGCACCAAGCCTTTCCCCGGTGGGCTGCCAGGGTGGCGGCTGGTTTTGGAACCCTTGGGCGCCGTTTTTGTTACCGGGGCCGGTTTTATCGGCCCCCTGAAACAAAACCAGCTGCAGTGTTTTCCGCGTGCACTCCCCCCCACCCCACTCCCCGCAGCCGGTCTGACTCAATTGCCAGGCCCGGTTTGCATTCCCAGTCCGGCCCTGAGAGTGCAATTGGTCAGTATGTTGACAGCTAAGTAACTGTTTCATGCAATAATGGCTCTGCAGAATAATGTGCAATGTTGACCTCTGATGATTAACTTTCCTGTATGGCACCTCACTTTTCCTGTGTCAGAAAGCCTTAACCCTGTGTCCGGATACAACGAGAGAGATGTATGCAGCCAAACATCTCCAACCCCACTGGCAACTATGTATTGAGTAGTTAGAAGGGGTTAGAAGTAGGCATATAGAAAAGAGGAAAGAGATGAGACAAAACCAAGACTCTGGATATCACCATAATGCTTGGTCATACAGCAAGACACTCCCTTCAATTGGAAGAGTAATGATATTAGAGATAAGATTTAGGGGCATATTTGTAAGAAAATGTCAGAGTGGCGCTGCGTAAAATTTGGCAGCGACACGCACCGACATTTTCATAATGCAGGGATGCACCGTATTAACAAGAATACGGCGCTCCCCTGAGTTTCCCCTAGCACTGGTGCAAAAAAAGCTGCCTAGCGCCAGCGCAGGCACCCTGCAGCCATGTTGCAAGGGTGCCTGCACTGCAGAGATGATGGTTTATGTGCAGGAAGAGACACCTTCCTGCACATAAACAATAAATAATGGCGATTTGCACCTTCTATGTGTGCTGCAGAATGCAGCACACATAGAAAGACCAAGAAACGAGGAGAAACTGATAATTTCTCCTCGCTGCGCCATTCTAATGCCTGGTATTTCATGGCATTAGTTTTTGGCGCTGCCTCAGTGTGAGAAGTTGGCCTGGTATATGCTGTTCACTAATTAAAGTGGGTACCTTGCACCAGAACAATTCGACTCTTATGGTAGATAGGTTTAAGACAACCTTTATAGAAAGCTATCGTAGTGGTAGCTGTGGAGAGCAGCCTTCAGGCTAAGTCTTGAAGGAATGTAAAGCAGCTTGTTTTACCACACAATCTCTTGAATCACCAAATGAAAAGACACCACACAGGTATATATATCAAATATATAGGTATTTATTAATAAACAACTCTCTACTAATCTCTTTATGAGATTAGAAGTCAGGAACATATGTACAAGTCAAATGTTATCAAAATAAGTTTAGGACAATCGAATATCACAATCTTAGTTTGGCTAGACCTAGGTCTAGGGCATCTAGAATCGAGGGACCCCCAAGAACCACCCCAGGTAGTTGTAGGAGACCCACAGGGGACGGACGCGGTGTCCTGGCACCGGTGCGAGTCCTGTACGAGTCTATGCGAACAGACGCGATTGAGATTTCAATGTTAAAGGTCCCTTGCGTGTTTGAGGCGAACACACCGATCGGTCCTTGTACGAGTCGAAGGACGCGGTTACAGATAGAGTTGCAAGGGAGTTGGACGCGGTGTGTCTAACACAGACGCGAACCATGTACGAGTCAGCACGATAGTCACACTTGGAAAGTAAGAGTTTTAGGGTACTTCTAGGGTAGCTACAAGCAAGTCACTTACAGGGTAAGTAGTTCTAGGGCCCACACCCACAGGAGCACCGTAGTGCTGAAGTTACCTCACCCAGGGGAGCCGGGTGCATAGGTGTTCTTTGGTGTCGGGTCGCGGCGTCGTTTTCAATGGGAGCCAGTGAAGACTTGCTGCTTGCGGCGACAGGAGAAGTGTCCGGAGGAATCCAAGCCTGGATTCAGAAGATGGAAGACCTGAAAGCAGAGGGGACAGTGTTCACAGTCACTTGGCAGTGACTCGGGGCAAGGAAGATGGATGCCCACCGTCGTCGCAAGATTCAGGTCGTTCACGGGTGCCTTGACTCTTCAGCCACGAGGTCCAGGAGGTGTCGACGACAACTAGGAGCTGGATTCGGCGTGTCCCACGATGTCTGCAGCTTACTGCGGTGTTGGCGACTCGATTGGAGCCAACAAGCCTTGGTAACAGCAAGTCTCGGGGAAAGTGTAAAAAGTCAATGGCGCAGACCAGCAAGGTCTGAGGGACTCACCCAGTGAGGGTAAGTCAGGGCAGGCCTGGAGCAACCAGGGGAGCCCATTGGTTCTGTAGGAAAGCCTTCAGGGGATCCACAAGCCGGCTGGCAAGGGATTGCAAAGACACCTCGGGAGGATTCGCTCAACAGGGGCCCACGGTCACTCGGGACATGGTAGGCCTCTGATTTTCGGAGAAATTCCTGCTGGAGGCCAGGACCATACGTGGTCCAAAGCACAAGTTCGTAGAACGTTGTGAAGGGGTTGCACTTGACAATAGTGCACGGTACACAGGGGTCGCGGTTCCTCGTCACTCTTGGGGTCCACTGGCCTCAGCTTCACTGGGGACTCACGATGGCCTTTGAGAAGTCAGGAAATCCACTTCTTGGGCTGCAGGGACTTCGGACTCCGGCGGGAGCGGTGTAGTCTGCGACCGTTGTTTGTAGTTTTTGGTGCCTGCCAAGCAGGGGAGTCACTCCTTGACTCCAAGGGAGATTCTTCAGTCTTCCAAAGGTAGTGGAACGTCGAAGGTCGAGGATTCTTCTTTAGAGCGTCGTCCAGGGAGATCTAGGGTGCAATGCACAGGTTCCCCCTCTTATACTAAAAGAAAGGGAGGGACTAGCTCTATGACCCTACCTATGGGAGGGTCAGGGGAGTGGGTGGCAACACCCACTTCCCTTTGTCCAGTTTCGCGCCAGAGCAGGGGCAGGTAGCCCCTGAGCCGGTTTGAACTGGGGTATGCACAGAGGAGCCTTCTGCTCCCCCAGTGCAGGACTTCAAAGCACTCTAAGAGTGCACCCACCCAGCCCCAATACACTAAACCCTGTCTGGGAGGTGGTCACACCCCCTTGGGACAGGATATCTATTGTTGGGCTTCCTCCACTGCGAGTGTTGGTCATCAGCAGGAGGGCAGCCCAGTGTCTGTGACTGGTGGCATCCATTTTGTGATGCCAGGGCTCTACAGGATTCTACCGCGTTTCCACAGTAGGTACATGTCTATCCCTCTAGAAGGGTGGAATGCTACCCCCGCCGCCAGGACTGGCGGGGGGGGGGGGTAGGTAGTATTCCAAAATGTTTGACACCAAACACGACATGTTTTGATGCAGCCATTCCAAAGTTAGCATTTTACCGCAAGGATATAATGCACTTAAGAGTATATGGTTTAACCGCATCCACAAACAGCACCAGAGAATGGACTCTGAGAGCTGCAGAGGGGCCCTGCTCAGGCAGAGGCACCCCCTCACATGGAAACTAAGCACCCTGCCCTCAGGATCGATAGGGCCTGCTTTAGGGGTGACTGATAAGTCTCAATGTGTGTGCAGGAGAGATATAGGGGACCTATATCTCAGTGAGGGGTGCTAGCACTTCTTCACCCAGGCTGCAGTAGCAGGCCTGTGGTGTCAGATTTAGTCTGCTTCCCAGGGGTGGCATAATACATGCTTCAGCCCCTGGTAGGCCTGTGAAGTACCTATGCCCTTGGTACCTAAGGTACCATATACTAGGGACTCATAAGGTACCACAGTATCCAATCACTAGTGCACCTAGAGTGCACTCCAAGTCGTTTAGAGAGAACAGAGAGGCTGGGGCCCTGATTAGCAGGGACCCAGCCAGACTATAGCCAGAAACCAGTGTAAACATCAGAAAAAAGCGGGGGCAACATAAGAGGCAGATCCTACTCTCCTACACAACCCCCCAAACGCAGGGACACTAAACTAACCTTGACCAGTTGAGTCTTCGTGTTCTAAGTGGAAATACCTTGAGAGTCCATCTGCATTGGCATGTTGGGTCCCAGGTCTATGTTCCACTGTATAGTCCATCCCCTGTAGGGAAATGGACCACCTCAAAAGTTTTGGGTTTTCTCCTTTCATTTGTTTAAGCCATAGGAGGGGCTTGTGGTCAGTCTGAACTATGAAGTGAGTGCCAAACAAGTATGGCCTCAGCTTCTTCAGGGCCCACACCACAGCAAAGGCCTCCCTCTCTATAGCTGACCAACGTTTCTCTCTAGGGGTCAGCCTTCTGCTAATAAAAGCTACTGGCTGGTCTTGACCTTCATCATTCAGTTGAGACAGTACAGCTCCCACACCCAGCTCAGAAGCATCTGTTTGGACAATGAACTTTTGGTGTAGTCTGGACTCTGTAAGATGGGGGCAGTGCACATGGCCTGCTTTAGGTCTTCAAATGCCTTCTGACAGCTAGCTGTCCACTGAACCTTTTTGGCATTTTCTTTGAGGTCAGATCATTCAAGGGGTCACTATAGATCCATATCCCTTGACAAACCTCCTATAGTACCCAGTCAGGCCTAAGAAGGCTCTCACCTGTGTCTGGGTGGTTGGAGCAACCCATTCCATTATGGTTTGGATTTTGCTCTGTAAAGGCTGAACCTGGCATCCACCTACAAGGTGGCCCAGGTACACAACCTGACTCTTCCCTATCTGGCACTTAGTGGCCTTGATAGTGAGGCCTGCTTTCTGCAGAGCCTCCAAAACATTTCTGAGGTGGACCAGGTGATCCTGCCAGGAGGAACTAAAGACAGCAATATCATCTAGGTAAGCTGAGCAATAAGTTTCCATCCCTGCCAGAACTTTATTCACCAACCTCTGAAAAGTGGCAGGTGCATTTTTCAATCCAAAGGGCATCACCACAAAGTGGTAGTGCCCACTAGGGGTCGAAAATGCTGTTTGGCTTTTGCATCATCAGCTAATCTGATCTGCCAGTAGCCAGCTGTTAGGTCAAATGTACTTAGATACTTGGCTGAGGCCAAAGTATCAGTCATCTCATCTGCCCTTGGTATGGGATAGGCATCAGTCCTAGTGACTGCATTGAGGCCTCTGTAGTCTACACAAAACCTCATTTCTTTCTTACCACCCTGGGTATGAGGCTTGGGTACCAGGACTTCTGGGCTAGCCCAAGGGCTATCTGAAGGCTCAATTACACCTAGCTCCAACATTTTCTGGACTTCAGTCCTGATACAGTCCCTGACATGGTCAGGTTGCCTGTAGATTTTACTCTTGACAGGCAGACTGTCTCCAGTGTCCACCTCATGGGTGCACCAGGTAGTCTGACTAGGGGTCAGGCTAAACATATGTCTATCCTGTTGCAGAACTTGTCTGCACTCAGTTTGCTGATGGTCAGTGAGGCTGCTTGCCAAAGCAACACCATCTACTGACCCATCATCAGGGTTCTGAGAGAGCAGGTCAGGGAGAGGGTCACTCTCCTCCTCCTGGTCCTCATCAGTTGCCATGAGCAAGCCCATGTCAGCCCTGTCAACATATGGCTTTAATCTGTTGACATGGAGCACCCTCAGGGGACTCCTGGGAGTTCCAAGATTCACCAGGTAGGTGACTTCTCCCTTCTGTTCAACTATTGTATGGGGGCCACTCCACTTGTCCTGGAGGGCTGCTGGGGCCACAGGCTCCAACACCCACACTTTCTGTCCTGGCTGGTATACAGTCAGTACAGCCTTTGGTCATGCCATGCTTTTTGCAATTCTTGGCTGGCCTCCAGGTTTTGGTTGCCTTTTTCATGTACTCAGCCATCCGGGAGCGGAGACCAAGTACATAGTCCATCACATCTTGTTTGGGGGGCTTGAGAGGTAACTCCCAGCCCTCTTTACCAAACACAATGGACCTCTCACAGGATGCCCAAACAGAAGCTCAAATGGGCTGTAACCAACCCCCTTCTGTGGAACCTCTCTGTATGCAAACAACAGGCAGGGAAGAAGAAGGTCCCATTTCCGCCTAAGCTTCTCTGGGAGTCCTTTAATCATTCCCTTCAGGGTTTTGTTGAAGCGTTCAACTAACCCATTGCATTGTGGGTGATAGGGGTGGTGAACTTATAAGTTACACCACACTCCTTCCACATTGCCTTCAAATATCCTGACATGAAGTTGGTACCTCTGTCAGAAATGACCTCCTTTGGGAAACCCACTCTGTTAGAAAACTCCAATGAGGGCTCTTGCCACCACAGGGGCTGTGGTGGTCCTCAGAGGAATTGCTTCTGGGTACCTGGTGGCATGATCCACTACCACCAGGATAAACCTGTGCCCAGATGCAGTTTGAGGTCAAGGGGACCAACAATGTCAATCCCTACCCTTTCAAAGGGTACCCCCACCACAGGTAGTGGTATCAGGGGGCCTTTGTTGTGCCACCTGCCTTACCACTGGCTTGGCATGTGACACAGGAGCGACAAAACTCCTTTGTGTCCTCTGACATATGTGGCCAATGAAAATGTGGAACAAGCCTGTCCCAGGTCTTGTTTTGGCCCAAGTGACCTGCCAAAGGGATATCATGTGCTAGGGTCAAGAGGAACCCCTAAACTTCTGAGGTATTACCATCCTCCTGGTGGCTCCAGGGGCTGGATCTCTACCCTCAGAATATAGGAGTCCCTCATCCCAATAAACTTTATGGGACCCACTAGCACTCCCAGCAGCCTCAGCAGCAGCCGGCTGTCTGAGGGGTTCAAGAGAGGGGCAGCACTGTTGCTCCTTACTCAGATCTTCCCTAGAAGGGCCCCCTGCCCCCAAGAACTCAACCTGATCAGGCTCAAGTCTCTCTGGGGCAGTTCCTTCTTCAGGATCCGCTTCACCTCCCTCTGGGGGTGAATCTGTGATCTGAGACAGAGGGGAAGGCACTGTCTTTACCCTACTGCTCCTCCTCTTGGGAAGCATCTGGTCCATTGTTCCAGGATCCAGAGCTGGTTCAGTGTTATGCATTCTTGCTTGTGACCTGGTCACAGCAAATACCTCTGCAGGGATGCCCAACATCTCAGCATGAGTCCATAACTCTACTTCAGACCAGGCTGAAGTCTCTAGATCATTGCCCAATAGACATTCGACAGGGAGGTCTGCACTGACTACAACCTTCTTGAGGCCAGTTACCCCTCCCCAGGAGAAATTCACAACTGCCAGACTATGGTTGGTCCTGACATTGCTTGCATTGGTCACCTGGTACATTTCGCCCAGGATGATCTGTCCAGGGTCCACAAGATCCTCTGCCACCATGGTGACACTAGCACCTGTGTCCCTAAATGCCAAAGCCTGTTTGCCATTTATTACAGGCTGCTGTTTGTATTTGCCCAGATTACTGGGGCTTACTAGGAAGGACATATCAAGGTCTCCATCACAAATCAGCATTGCCTGAGTGGGCACTCTGACTAGGTCAGAGTCCACTTCAGAACCCAGGGTCAACCCTACTACACCCTTATTCTGAGTACCACCTCCACCAGTAGCTGAGCTAGGGGGAACAGTTGCCTTAGGGGCAGGAGTGGTGGTGGTTTGGTCTTTGACTTGTTACAATCAGAAGTCCAGTGCCCTTTCTGTTTACAGAATTTGCACCAGGGCTTCTTTTGGCCTTTTCCCTTGTTGGATTGTGACTCCCCACCAGATGCAGATTTTTGGGGCCCTTGTGAAGACTTCTGGTCTTTTGACTTATCCCCACCTTTCTCAGAGCCCTTAGGATCCTGCTTCTTGGTGTCACTCCCTTGGTTCTGGGGTTTCTGCCTTACCCTGGTTCTGACCCATTTGTCTGCCTTCTTTCCCAATTCTTGGGGAGAGGTCAGATCTGAGTCCACCAGGTATTGATGCAACAACTGGTTCTGGCAATTATTAAGGATCTGTTCTCTCATCATCAGATTATACAATCCCTTGAAATCAGTAACCCTACTGCCAACCAGCCAACCCTCCAGAGCCTTGGTTGCACAATCTACAAAGTCAGTCCAGTCCTGAGTCTGTGCCTTCTGGGTGTCTCTGAACTTCAACCTGTACTGCTCAGTGGTTAAGCCAAACCCATCTATCAGTGCACTCTTCAGGACTTCATAATCATCAGCATCCTCTTCTCTAACAGTGAGGAGCTTGTCTCTACCTTTGTCTGAAAAGGAGAGCCACAAGATTGCTGCCCACTGCTTTTGGGGGACCTGCTGTACTCTACAGGCCCTCTCCATAGCAGTTATCCACTTGTGGATATCATCCCCACTCTGGTAGGGAGGAACAACCTTGCTCAGGTTCCTATGGTCTGGAATATATTCTCTGCCTCTAGGGACACTGTTGCTGCCACCAAGGGGTTCTAACCCTCTCTTCTAGAAGCTCTCTGGATCTCCAGGGCTTCTCTATCCAGTGCCAACTGCTTGGTTCTGAGGGCAACTCTTGCTTCCTCATACTGCAGCAGTTTGCACATTCTTTCAGAGGAGCTCTCTCTTATGGGAAAGTATGAGTTCCTCTGCTGGACAAATTCTCTGCCAGAGTGATAAGAGTGGTCAGATTCCCTGGAAGGGGACCTATGCCTCTCATCCACTCTGTCAGTTCTCTTAGGAGAATTCCTCTGTCCTTTTCAGGCCCCTTGGAGCCTGGCCCTTCAATCACAGAGTCTTGGTCATTCTGATTTTCATCATCTGACCCAGACACTGCAATTGACCCACCCCCTGATTCAGACCCATTAGCTCCTAGGGCCAATCTAAGATCATCTGCTGTCAGCAGATCTATCAGGTGTAGTGTGGAGGGACTCTGTCCTAGCTTCAGGTGTCTTTCAACACACATGGCTCTCAAGTCAGAGAAAGCCATGTCCTTATACTGAGGCTGAGTGGATCCACTGTTTCCACCCTTTAAGGACATTCTAGTGTGTGCAGTGTTGTACTACCTACACTAGTTTGTGGCCTACTGATACTAGCTTGAGCTGTAGAAAGGGTGTGCTATCCCTTGGCACACAGCTCTAAGTTCAGTAGAACTTATTGATACTAAGCTTGACTTTATATGTACCTTAAGTACCTATAGTGGTTTTCAGTTAGTAATTCAAATAGAGATTTTCTGGTAAAACAATAGCAAGCTGGAATCCCACACGCTGCCCAACAATGTGAGAAGTTGGCCTGGTATATGCTGTTCACTAATTAAAGTGGACACCTTGCACCAGAACAATTCGACTCTTATGGTAGATATGTTTAAGACAACCTTTATAGAAAGCTATCCTAGTGGTAGCTGTGGAGAGCAGCCTTCAGGCTAAGTCTTGAAGGAATGTAAAGCAGCTTGTTTTACCACACAATCTCTTGAATCACTAAATGAAAAGACACCACACAGGTATATATATCAAATATATAGGTATTTATTAATAAACAACTCTCTACTAATCTCTTTATGAGATTAGAAGTCAGGAACATATGTACAAGTCAAATGTTATCAAAATAAGTTTAGCACAATCGAATATCACAATCTTAGTTTGGCTAGACCTAGGTCTAGGGCATCTAGAATCGAGGGACCCCAAGAACCACCCCAGGTAGTTGTAGGAGACCCACAGGGGACGGACGCGGTGTCCTGGCACCGGTGCGAGTCCTGTACGAGTCTATGCGAACAGACGCGATTGAGATTTCAATGTTAAAGGTCCCTTGCGTGTTCGAGGCGAACACACCGATCGGTCCTTGTACGAGTCGAAGGACGCGGTTACAGATAGAGTTGCAAGGGAGTTGGACGCGGTGTGTCTAACACAGACGCGAACCATGTACGAGTCAGCGCGATAGTCGCACTTGGAAAGTAAGAATTTTAGGGTACTTCTAGGGTAGCTACAAGCAAGTCACTTACAGGGTAAGTAGTTCTAGGGCCCACACCCACAGGAGCACCGTAGTGCTGAAGTTACCTCACCCAGGGGAGCCGGGTGCATAGGTGTTCTTTGGTGTCGAGTCGCGGCGTCATTTTCAATGGGAGCCAGTGAAGACTTGCTGCTTGCGGCGACAGGAGAAGTGTCCGAGGAATCCAAGCCTGGATTCAGAATATGGAAGACCTGAAAGCAGAGGGGACAGTGTTCACAGTCACTTGGCAGTGACTCGGGGCAAGGACGATGGATGCCCACCGTCGTCGCAAGATTCAGGTCGTTCACGGGTGCCTTGACTCTTCAGCCACGAGGTCCAGGAGGCGTCGACGACAACCAGGAGCTGGATTCGGCGTGTCCCATGATGTCTGCAGCTTATTGCGGTGTCGGCAACTCAATTGGAGCCAACAAGCCTTGGTAACAGCAAGTCTCGGGGAAAGTGTAAAAAGTCAATGGCGCAGACCAGCAAGGTCTGAGGGACTCACCCAGCAAGGGTAAGTCAGGGCAGGCCTGGAGCAACCAGGGGAGCCCTTTGGTTCTGTAGGAAAGCCTTCAGGGGACCCACAAGCCGGCTGGCAAGGGATCGCGAAGATGCCTCGGGAGGATTCGCTCAACAGGGGCCCACGGTCACTCGGGATGTGGTAGGCCTCTGATCTTCAGAGGGATTTTTGCTGGAGGCCACACGTGGTCTAAAGCACAAGTTCGTAGAATGTTGTGAAGGGGTTGCACTTGACAATAGTGCACGGTACCCAGGGGTCGCGGTTCCTCGTCACTCTTGGGGTCCACTGGCCTCAGCTTCGCTGGGGACTCACGATGGCCTTTGAGAAGTCAGGAAATCTACTTTTTGGGCTGCAGGGACTTCGGACTCCGGCGGGAGCGGCGTAGTCTGCGACCGTCGTTTGTAGTTTTTGGTGCCTGCCAAGCAGGGGAGTCACTCCTTGACTCCAAGGGAGATTCTTCAGTCTTCCAAAGGTAGTGGAATGTCGAAGGTCCAGGATTCTTCTTTAGAGCATCGACCAGGGAGATCTAGGGTGCAATGCACAGGTTCCCCCTCTTATACTAAAAGAAAGGGAGGGACTAGCTCTATGACCCTACCTATGGGAGGGTCAGGGGAGTGGGTGGCTACACCCACTTCCCTTTGTCCAGTTTCGTGCCAGAGCAGGGGCAGGTAGCCCCTGAGCCGGTTTGAACTGGGGTATGCACAGAGGAGCCTTCTGCTCCCCAGTGCAGGACTTCAAAGCACTCTAAGAGTGCACCCACCTAGCCCCAATACACTAAACCCTGTCTGGGAGGTGGTCACACCCCTTGGGACAGGATATCTATTGTTGGGCTTCCTCCACTGCGAGTGTTGGTCATCAGCAGGAGGGCAGCCCAGTGTCTGTGACTGGTGGTATCCATTTTGTGATGCCAGGGCTCTGCAGGATTCTACCGCGTTTCCACAGTAGGTACATGTCTATCCCTCTAGAAGGGTGGAATGCTACCCCCGCCGCCAGGACTGGCGGGGGGGGGTAGCATTCCAAAATGTTTGACACCAAACACGACATGTTTTGATGCAGCCATTCCAAGGTTAGCATTTTACCGCGAGGATATAATGCACTTAAGAGTATATGGTTTAACCGCATCCACAAACAGCACCAGAGAATGGACTCTGAGAGCTGCAGAGGGGCCCTGCTCAGGCAGAGGCACCCCCTCACTTGGAAACTAAGCACCCTGCCCTCAGGATCGATAGGGCCTGCTTTAGGGGTGACTGATAAGTCTCAATGTGTGTGCAGGAGAGATATAGGGGACCTATATCTCAGTGAGGGGTGCTAGCACTTCCTCACCCAGTCTGCAGTAGCAGGCCTGTGGTGTCAGGGGTGGTATAATACATGCTTCAGCCCCTGGTAGGCCTGTGAAGTACCTATGCCCTTAGTACCTAAGGTACCATATACTAGGGACTCATAAGGTACCACAGTATCCAATCAGTAGTGCACCTAGAGTGCACTCCAAGTCGTTTAGAGAGAACAGAGAGGCTGGGGCCCTGATTAGCAGGGACCCAGCCAGACTATAGCCAGAAACCAGTGTAAACATCAGAAAAAAAGTGGGGGCAACATAAGAGGCAGATCCTACTCTCCTACACTCAGCCTTCTAAATCTGGGGCAGCGTAAATGAACGCCCACAGCAACACCCATTGCACACCCCTTTGCCACAGAGCACTGCGGCAGAGAGGGGCATTTTTACAAGGTGGAGTTAAGCCACGCAAAGTAGCTTAGTGCCACTTTATAAATATGAAAATGGCACAATGCCACCGGAGCGTCAGAAAAAAGTGACGCTCCGGTGGCGCTGAGGGCTTGTAAATATGCCCCTAAGTCTTTAGTGTCTTTGTCAATCTAGCATCGGATTTCTAATGTTGAGTGTTTCATACTTATTGTGTCTGTCTAGAGCTTACACACAATTATCATCATGAAATAAATGTGAACAGCGTTCAGAGTTTTTATACTTTTTCACTACCTTCTTTGTTATACAAGCATGATCTGTGATTTGAATTGTATACAACCTGACAGATTTGTAAACTGAAATATAATAAATACACATTAGCAATTAATTCCACAACCAAACTCTATACCATAAATTATGGTAATACCATAACTTTTTACATTGGTTGATCAGGAGCCAGAGGGGAGCCCAGAGAAGCAGGCCACCAAGCTGAAAATCAGATCATCAGTGGACCACCCAAAAGGCTATTACAGAACCTGATCAGCCTTGTTTACACCCAGCTCACATTAAGGAAACCGTTCAAAGACTGTGGCAGACTCCAAAACCTGGAGGCTTGATAGTTAACTGTTTTAAAGGGTATTTACTTGAAGAAGCGGGAGGATAGGTTGAAACATGAAGAGTATTGCAGGAAATGCAGAAGGTGTTCCAACAGTGGGGCTAAAATGACATGTTTGGTTGCTGAAGAGAGTATAGCAGGGGCGTAACACAGGCCCCCGCAGCCCCCACGGTGCGGGGGTGCCCAACCTCCAGGGGGCCCCCTCAGCACCGCACTTCTGCCAGAGAGCTCCAGATTGAGTCCGGAGGGGGCCCCTCCACGGACCCTGCAGGGGGGCCCCCTCAAGTTTCGTTACGCCACTGGAGTATAGCAGAGGAAGAAGAGAAGTACAGGACATGGTAAACAGCTTAGGGATCACTTGGGATGCTTTACTCAGGTGCAGGCCATGGTACACAGGTTTAGAGGGGTCCAAGATTTAATTGTGCTACATCAAAGCAGAAACTGCAGTACCTATCCAATATGGATGAACATCAAAGCAATAAGAGAGGTGCAATTGATCAGGGAAAAAGAAGGAAAGCACAACCACTAAGACTTATTAAAAAAATGCCTCTCTTTGGGGGGAAAACAGGTGCCTCAGAGTCTGACCAAACTGGTAACAGAGCAATAAAAAACCTATCTGTGGTGCATAAGGGAAGGAGTTGTGTGTAGTGTTCGTATACCTAGGAAAAGGGGAGGAAAGAACACGTTTCTTTCATACTAGGAGAAGCACACTAACCCAAGCCTTCACTTTGCTTTCTCCTCAGGTACTAAAAAAAATAATCAACCCAGAGTTCTACAGCAAAGGAAGTTACTTGCCTCATCTACTATCTAACTTATACACTTTTCCAGTGGTGGCTAATGCATAGCGAGCGGCCACTAGAGTGCAGTCCCACCAGCATGACATGAAAGAGAGGATACTCTTTGAAGATCAAGGGGTTGAAATGCAAATAATCTGACAGATTTGTCAGTTTGTCTGTTTACATTTCCGAGGCTTATGTTCTGATAGTGCAAAGTGTGCATGTCAGCAGCACAGGGAGCCTCTGCCTGGCTCCATGGATTGCGCATGGGTAAGGGGTGAGTTCTTTTCATGTCAGCCCTCTCACACATTCACAATCTCATTTACATCCCTTGGGTGCTCTGTGAAGAGCAGCATATCTAAATAAAGGAGCCTGCTCAGGTGGTGACGCATTTTGAGTAAAGTCATCCCATGCCCTATCAGAAGCCAGTATAGGACAGGGTGTGCTCAAAGCTCATTACCCCTTCATATGTCCTCGACCTCGAATCTGGCGGTCGACCTCGAATCTGGGGGCACTGGGTTCGAGTCTCGGCAATGACGCTGAACATCCTGTGATTCTGGGCAAATCACTTAATCTCCCCGTGCCTAACAAAAAAATCAATGTGTCCTCATGTAATGCAACTGGTGCTATGTAAAGCGCTCTGATACCCGATTCGGGTCAAGTTCGCGCTATATAAAACTCTGTAAAAAAAAAAAAATCCTGCCTCCCGACAGGCTAGTCTAAAAGCTAGAATTTCTTTCATGTTTATTATATAAACCCCTCCCACCCACCACCATGCCTGCTTTTTTCCTGTCCGACGGATGTGCCGCCAGAGCGCTGGGATTTCTTCCTCCGTGTCGGTACTGCGATGTGGTGAGTGTTTTGTGTTTTTACTTTGTTTTTTGATATTTTTTTTAAATTCTGACGCTGACATTACCGGTGCTCCGGTCGGTCGCGTCCCTGCTCTGTCCCCGACGTGCTCCCCGAGCATGTGCTTGGCTGAGGCGGGGAGCTTTCTCTGAGGTTGGTGGTCAGTCAGTTCCGGTGCTGAGGGCTTCCAGCAGCGCTTGGCTCCCGTGGCCATGTCTTGTGTTTATGTGGCTGTGGGGGAGGTGGCAGGACTGTCCTTTTGGCAATTCAAGTCTTGTGGTGTTTGAGATTGGATTGCTGGGATGCGGTATTTATTGGGAGTTGCTGGGCACTTCCTCTTTGTCTGTTGGTTCCTGTTTGGTGCTTGTTCATTCATCATTGGCCATGGGAGATGAGGAGACAGCCCCAGTGCCTGCCAAGTCTCTTTCCAAACAGAAAAATGTGCAGGAACTACAGGACGATGACCTGTTGCAGATTTCCAGGTCGGATTTGCAGGATTTGATTAATTCTGCTGTTCAGGCTGCGCCGCTTGAGCCTTCTGCCAAGAAATCTAAAGGGGAGGAGGATGAGGACTTAGAAAATTCCCCTTAAGGGAAATATATCAAGGGTAAAGTCTTTTCGGACATGTTGGCCCATATTCGTGAGGTCCTGGGATCTGATCCAAAGTCTTTGATGAATGATGGTTTTTATTCCCAGTAAAGTGCCTCGGTGGTGGATGACTTGCCTTTGCATGATGTCATTAAGGATATTCTGGCTAAGGAATAGTTTGGGGTCGACAAGCAGGGGATTCATCGCTTTTTCGGCATGAGGTATCGCTTGGTGGAGTTTGATGTCCAGTTTCCTCAGGTTCCTAAGGTCAATTCTATTTTGCCCTCGATGGCTTCTTCTTCTTCTTTGTCTTCTGAGGAGGCTTCCCTTTCTGATCTGGTTGAACGGAAGGGGGAGACTGCTTTAAAACATTCCTATGCTGCATCTCATTTTGGGATTCGGGCTAGCACTTACTCCGCCTATGCCTCCCAGGTCCTTATCAAGGATTTTGAGAAGTTGTTTGACTGTCTTCAGGATCAGGGGGATCCTACTCCTATCTTGGCTCAGATGGAAGTCTTGGCGCAGTTTCTGTCTGATTACACTTTTGATACGCTGTGGGCCTCCTCCTCGCCTGCCGGGGTGGGGGTGGCTGGTAGGTGGTCTCTGTGGACTAAGCCTTGGTGTCTTGAGGCTGCTCAGAAGGCCTTGAGTCATAAACTGCCTTTTGAGGGTCCCCAGCTTTTTAGGTACAAATTTAACACGATGGTGCAGTGGTCTGCGGAAGAGAAGTTGTTAAGCCTTTTCAGTGTGTCCAGAAAAGAAGTATTTTTTCCATAAGCAGAGCTTTCAGTGTGTTGTTTCTTCTTCTCGGCCCTTTCATGGACAGGCCAGTGTCGGGGGGCTGCGTTCCATAACAAGTTCCGGCCTCAGCAGCAGCAGCAGCAGCCTCAGGATGCTAGGCAGAAGTGACTTTGCCAAGGTAGGGGCCCGCTCCGTTTATTCCTGGATCAATGGTCAACTCTGATTTCTGACCAGTGGGTCCTGTCGGTCATCGGTCAGGGGTACCAGATTCCATTCCGGGGCCCTCCCCCTCAGTCCTGCTATCGGTTTACCCCGTTGTCAAAAGACCCAGTGAAGAGAACTGCTATGTTGTCAGGGGTGGGCATGTTGCTGGCAAAGGGCGCTGTTCTCCTGGTTCCGGAGACGGAACGGGCCTGGTTTCTATTCCACACTCTTCTTAGTCCCAAAACCAGATGGCTTGTTCCACCTGATTCTGAATCTCAAGGCTCTGAACAAGTTGGTGCGGCTGGATCACTTCCGGATGACCACCTTGCAGTCCATCATTCCCCTAATCCAAAAGGGCAATTTTCTGACTTCCCTGGACTTGGAAGACGCCTATTTTCATGTCCCTGTCCATCCTGGAAGCCAGCGGTTCCTGAGGTTTGTGGTGGACGGGGTCCATTACCAGTTTCTGGTGTTGCCTTTCGGTCTCTCTTCTGCTCCCCGGACTTTTACCAAGGTATTGTCTCCTGCTGTGGGGGGTTTGCAGCTTCGGGGTTTCTCTGTGTTTCCCTATATTGATGATTGTTTGATCTCTGCTTCCTCCCTTCCTAAGGCTCCTCTGGCAGTGGAGGCGACTATGGACATGTTCCAGGGTCTAGGGTTCAAGCTGAATCTGGCGAAGTCTCATCTGGTCCCTGTTCAGAGACTGCAGTTTATCGGGGGACTTTTCAACACCTTGTTGGGGATGGTGTTTCTCCCTCCTGCTCGCATCGGTTCCCTGCAGCTTCTTCTGCGGGACCTGCTGAGTCGGCAGTCTGCGGCTCGGACTTGGTTGCAGGTCCAGGGGTTGATGGCTGCAACCACGGCTGGGGTTCCCTGGGCTCGCCTGCACCTCAAGCACTTGGTGAATCATCTGTTGTCTCAGTGGGACCCCTCCTGTGCAGGTTACGACTCTCTGGTTCCTCTCTCCCCTGTTCTGGTTCGGGACTTGGACTGGTGGCTTTGCACTCCAATCTGGAAAAAGGGGTCCGTTTTCAGCTTCCTCCTCTCCTGTTACTGACCACCGACGCCAGTCTTTGGAGTTGGGGGGCCACATTGGGGTCTTTGGAGGCCAAGGGTCAGTAGTCTTGGGCAGACAGCACACGTTCCTCGAATTGGTGGGAACTGGCAGCCGTTTGGCAGGCGATACTGTTCTTTCAGATTACACTCCAGGGGGCAAATCTTTTGGCTCGTACCAACAATCAGGTGGCTCGCTGTTACTTGAACCACCAAGAGGGGACCCGGTGTGAGTCTCTGAATCTGCTGGCTTCTGTGATTTGTGCCTGAGCGTAGTCTCACCTATCAGCCTTGAGGGCTGTTTACATTCGGGGTCGTCAGAACTTACATTCGGACGGCTTGAGCCGCAACCTTCCTTCCTCGGTTCTGTTCCATCTGTCTGTTCCCCTGTTCCGGGACCTTTGTCTTCGGTTTGGGACGCCTTGGAGTGACCTTTTTTCTTCTCCACACAACGCCGTCCTCCCTCGGTTCTGTTCCGAGCTGGTTTGTCCTCAGGGGTGGGCAGTGGATGCCCTCTAAATTCCTTGGCCACCGGGCCTTCTGTATGCCTTCCACCCCGATTCCCCTCCTTCCGAGGGTGCTGCAGAAGATTCTGGTGTAGAAGGTGTCCGTTCTCCTGATTGCTCCCTTTTGGCCTCGCAGCCTTTGGTTCCCACTGTTGATGCGGCTGTCCGGGGGCAGGTTTGTCCGGCTTCCTGTGATCCCGTCTCCGCTTCAGATCACACTTCTGTCCTTGCCTCGTCTCCATCGATTAAAACAGATGGCCTGGCCCTTGAACGTTTGACGTTGGAGTCTTTGGGTTGTTCTTCCTTGGTGGCATCTGATATCCAGCGTTCCCGTAGGCCTTCTACCCTTAAGAGTTACAGTAAACATTGGGGTTCTTTTGTCTCTTGGTGTGCCTCTCATGGGGTGGATCCTGTGATTGGTGATCCAGCCTCTATTCTTGAGTTTCTCAGGGATGGTTTTTTGAAGGATCTTTCCCCTTCTAATTTGTCTGCTCATGGGCTGCTGTCCGGGCGTGTAGAGGTTCGGTGGGCCTCTTTGGAGGGTATTGCTCCTTTGGTGGGTCAGCTCCTGCAGAGTTTTCTGCTTCATCGTCTGGTCACTCCTGTGATTGTGCCCTCTTGGTATTTGCCGACTGTTCTGCAGGGTCACCAGTTGTCCCCTTTTGAACCTTTGTTGGAGGCGGATTTGCTGTGGTTGTCTGCTAAATTGGCCTTCCTGTTGGCCATTACCTCTGCTCGAAGGTTGGGTGAATTGGGAGCCTTGGTTGTTTCCTTTCCTTATTTGCAGTTCTTGCAGCACAGGGTGGTGTTGCGGCTTGACCCGGCTTTTCTCTCTAAAGTTTCCTCCAAGTTCCATTTGCAGCAGGAGGCGGTTCTTTCTGATTTTCTTAGGGGTGGAGATGCTCTTGTTCCTTCTACCTTGGATGTTCGCTGAGCCCTTCAGGTTTACCTCCAACGTACCCAGGGTTTTTGTCTTTTTCCTGTCCTGTTTGTATCCTGTGGTGGTGTGGGTAAGGGGAAGAAGGAGTCTACTTCCACCATCAGTTGGTGGGTGCATTTGGAGGTTTGCCAGTCCTATAAGTCTGTGGGTCTGTCTCCTCTGGCTCAGGTTCAGGGGCGTTTGACGTGGTCAGTGTCTGCTTCCTGGGCTGAGGCAGATGGTTTTTCTACCCAGGAGATTTGTAGGGCGCTACCTGGGAGTCCCATCATACTTTTGTCCGGCATTGTCGTCTTGATGTTTTGCATGCCTCTGTGGGCAATTTTGCTTTTGGAGTTATGAACGCTGCTATGTCTTAATCATGTTTTTAATTAAACTTTTGTATATCTGCATAAATCCCTGGTGTCTTGCGTTTTCCTGGTGTTTTTGCTTATGAGGTCCTCACTTCTGTAAGGACTGTGACGAGGAGGACATATGAGGGGGTAATGTTTCATTACTTACTGGTAATCTTCATTACCCCGATTCAGGTCCTCCTCGTCCCAGTCATGTTCCCTCCCTCCATCTGCTTGTGGTTGTATCTGCCCTTGTTGATAACAGGCATGACGATGGGTAGGAGGAGTTTATATAATAAACATGAAAGAAATTCTAGCTTTTAGACTGGCCTGTCGGGAGGCAGGATTGCCTCTCACTTCTGTAAGGAGTGGGACGAGGAGGACCTCAATTGGGGTAATGAAGACTACCGGTAAGTAACAAAACATTCTTGAAGCCCTCATGTGACTTCTGACAGTGCTAGAAGATCTCGTTGGCGTGAGGGGGTCAGTGTGGCTATTGCTACTCAATCATCCTGGCACCGTGTCTTTGTTACACATCCTAAATGCTGCAGCACCAACACCAGTGACCCTCACAAAATTCAACACAGAGCTGTCTTGCTCTTTTCCAAGGTATTCTTGTGATTTAAGTGAGTTAAGCTTTTTTTACAATGTTAAAGCATATGTCTCTGTTCGTGCTAATTATTGACCCAGTATTTTGAGGAATGCCTTTGTTGACGTTGATGCAATATATTATCCAGTGGAATGCAGCGCCTCGCACTCCAGGCCTCTGCAGCACTATAAACTCTGCCTATGATCGGACAATGCTGCAGTCTGACCATGTACCGCACATCATTCCACTAAACTCGGCCCCTGCACTGTTTATCCACACGTTTCTTTCTAAGCTTCTCATATTATTTCATGCAGGTTTATAGTGTTGTAAAAAATGGAAGTCTGATTTTGCAGAGTTAAGAGAGGCGCAAATTATACTCAGAGCAGCAGCACTGTGTGGTAGAAGAGATATGGCCTAAATGCCAGAGCTGCAGACTTTGGAAGGTGGTAATCAGGTTTGAGTCCCCGCTTGGCTAAACATCTAGAGGTGGGCAAGCCACTGAAAGCGCGAGCCAGGCTCGAGCCTGTATCCTGGCTCTGGCTCAGTTCAAGTTCCTGCTGGAACCTCGAGCCCATAACAATCTGAGTTTTCATGTGGCTTCTGCCTCCCACCCTCTACCTCGGATGTGGTGTTACGGCCAGAGCTGCTACCTATGGAACTCGGGAACCAGGTTTGAGTCTAGGTGCCGGCTCAACATCATGTGATTCTGGTCAAAGCACTTCATATCCCTGTTCCTATAAACAATTCATGTGACCTTGTGCAATGTAACTGGTGCTCATGTAACGAGCTCCAATACCTTTTGGGCCAAGTTTGCGTTATATTTTACAAACTGCAGAAGTCTGCACCAAGAGGTAAAAACAAAGCCTTAACATAAGGAAAGACAAACAAATACCCATTTACAGACCGACTTGTACAGAGTGAAACCATAAAACCTGGATAAATTGTGGCGTCCCTGCTTAAATTGTGTGATGTTAGACAAATATTTTATTTCACCAAAACACTTTTTTCTTCATCATCGCGTATGAAAGCACTATTGAATATATGAGTTCAGACTACCAGTTGCACAAAACTATAACTTTTAATAAATACTTCTCAGTGCAGTGCTATAATGTATCCTAATAATGTCAAAGCTTCCACATGTTAAAGAAATACGTTTTTTGGTACTTTGAAGACACGTTATCATATTTTACGTGGTTTGTTGTATGGTTTACATAACACATAATTTCAGGGCTCAGCTCGTGCATTGGCTCTAAGATCCGAGCCAAACCCCTGGCTCGCCTCTGGCCTGGCACTCCTTGTTAATTTGTTGGCTTGCTAACCTATATAAACACCCTGTGATCTTAGGCTAGTCTCCTGGGGGATATTTGCAATAAAATGTCGGAGCACAGTGTTACTCCAAAATTGGCAATGCAGCCCTCAACATTTTTTAAATGCAGGGATGCGCCGTATTTACAAAAATACTGTGCACCCCTGCTTTTCTCCTAGCGCTAAAAAAGCTGACTAGCGCCAGCGCAGGCACCCTTGCGCCATGTTGCAAGGGTGTCTGCGCTGCAGGGGCGATTGTTTAAATACAAGAAGGGACACCTTCCTGCACATAAACAATCTTTAAAAGTGATGTTCTGGTGGCGATATTCCCTTGTAAATATGCCCCTCAATCTCCTCTTGCCTAAAAAAGTGTGTAAACTAGTTTGGCGCTCCTGTGAGGCGCTCTAATGCCATAGGGCCAAGTTCTCATTATATAGGACTGCAAAATTAGGAATACCAGCAGTTGTTCGCCAAGCACAATGCTTGTAATGAGGCAGAGTTTGGATAGGGAGTGAGTTGTTATTCAAGCCTACAATTTTGATAGACATTGTGGCAGTGTAAAACTATTTCTGTACATTAATGGTCTTACGCGCTTTTCTATGTAACTTGTATTATGCTTGTTATCTCTTTAAAATTGAAGCCTGCTAAATAGGCACGATTATATTAGCATATGTACATCATGACAACCTTTCCTTAATGGGTACCCTCCGAGTGGGCTAAGGCTTTTCAGAAAGGATAGGGGAGGAGGCACTGTAGTAAAAAAACACTTTTTTTTTTTTGTTTTTAAAGGGCATATTTTACCTAAACAGTCGAACATTCCCCTGCATTTGTTTTTTTTGGGCAGTAGGAGATGTAGCCTATTGGCCAGAGATGCCGTCATCCAAACTCAGATGCAGTAGCGGCCCGTGGTGGGAGTGCTGCCGGGCGGTGACGTGGGGCGGGGGAGGGGAAGGGTGGGGGTAGTAAACTACGGAATACGGCCAAATAGAGGAAAGTAAACATATAAATAAATAAAACGAATTTCGCTGCACGCGCTGCATCGCATTTGGCGATGCAGCGCGCGCAACAAAATTCGTCTTATTTATTTATATGTTTACTTACCTCTATTCAGCCGTATTCCGTAGTTTACTACCCCCCACCCTGCCCCTCCCCGCCCCACGTCACCGCCCAGCAGCACTCCCACCACGGGCCGCTACTGCTCAGATGAGCACCCTGTGATTCTAGACAAATCACTTAATCACCGTATGGTTAAGAAACACAGAAGTCAGTTTCTATTGTAAAGCGCTGTAACGCCCTCGTGTCAGGTTTGCGATATAAAAAGCTGTCAAAAAATTACTTGAGCAAGAAACGAGAGCACCGGTGCACATAATTGAAAAGGGGGCCCCAAAGACTCTTTTGTGAATTGTATACTTAAAAACGTCAGCAGCTAGCAAGCTGGGGTCCTTGGCATATCACAGCATGTGGCTGCGCCTTGGGCCCCTTAGCTGATGGGCAATAGTGCACACTTCGAATCTGCCTACAAACGCTACATGAAACACTGGAAATATCCTTTGCAATACAGACCATACTACTGACATTGGGCTGGTGACCTTGCAGTCCCGGTTAATAATTTCATGAGACTCGGCTATGACTCTCTGGGAAGATGTGATACTTTAGGTGAGCACTGGCTAGCATTAAAGTTTTATATTCATCTTAGCGACAATAATGTTTCTGCTTTGACCATAGCCCAGTACTGCCAGAACCTAGCTCATTATTTTAGTGCCCAGATACAAAGATGTCATCCTTTGCGTAATGGACTACAGGAAGAAATGCAGAGCTGCGGCAAAACCCATTTTGCTAAAGTTATCATGTCCTCCAGTCCTATGAAAGACTCAGTTGAGGGGTGACTAAGTCAAACCAAAGCCTTAAAAGTGCAAAATGACAACTGTATCCACTTGGCTACAAAGACAACCACTGCAGCCCCTGCCTTGGCAATTAACAGGTCTTCTGCTGAGGAAGGGACTCTCCTCAATAGCAAACAGAAAACCTCTTTAGGGAAGGATGGCTGGGTAAGATTTCTCCTGTCAACAGGGAACCTTCTACCAGGTGCGATAACTGCAAACTTCTAATATGCCTTCAACTTTTACACCTTCATCCAAAGTGAAAACAGGAATGACAGTGTATATAATAAAACAATGCACTAACAGGAATAGAATACACTGTCAGTTTAGCGCATGCACTGACGTTTGTATTGCACCACGTTCTAAAACAGGTTTCTGTTAAGGTGTAGTAAGGTGTAAGTTCAAGACACTGAAGAAGTGTTATCTTGATGCCATCTGGAAATAATATAGGAGTGCACCATACTCACGAATAGTCAGCACTCAAATATACTCTGTCATGACTAATGTACTAATAGGAGTGGGAAATTATATATCAAAGATATTTTGTTTGAAACATGTATTTGGAATTTGATTAATATGGTTAAGTGACAAGTTAGGTATTAACATGACAGGAGAAAATAATATGAAATATTGTTTTCTGAGATACTTAATTAGGATGTGTGCAACTAATGTTTAATGTTTATATGCTTAATTTGAATTAATGAAGTGCAGATGCATTTACGCTGAGACATTTATAATTCATTGCATTTATTCATACTTTAAGCAGTTGCCTTTATTTTTCTTGTAGAAAAGTGCACATATTCTGTAACCCTGAGCATATGTTGTAGGAAGTTGGCTCTGTATATACTATACCAAAGTAGGGCATAGTGTTCACAGAGTCCAGTGGACCCCCAAAGGTATACAGAGGTAAAAATAGATATCACCCTACTCTCTATTTGTGGTAGTGTGGGTGAGCAGTAAGGCTTTATGAGAGGGTAGTGTTAAGCATTTATTGTACACACTCAGGCAAGAAATGATGTCACACACTCAAAGGCTGAACTCAGACCAATTCTTTGTATTAAAAATATTTCTTTAGTTGTATTTTATTTATAGAACCAAGCAGGACTTGGTACAGATAAATAGAATTGTACTTTTCAAGAAAGATTGTTCATAACCGAGCTGAGTGAATAATTACTTTTTACAGGTTTGTAAAATATTCAAATACAGTTGGAATTACTTTTGGATACTTTTGATTACTTTTTAAAATACTTTTTGGATTACTTTTTCTACTCAGTGTGATATGCCTAGATATCACACTGGGACATTTCCTAGATAAAAGGAAAGTAAAACAGTTTATATCAAAACACAGTTTCTTAAGTATCCATGCAAACACCCTCTACACTTAGAAGTTTTTCAGAGGAAAACAGTCAATGCAATCCTATGGGGAAAAAAAGGTTATTGGTTTGCAGGTAAATAAACGGTCTTAAGGGGTGAGTTTCTGATGTTAGAACAAGGGTTCCCCCAGGGTGAAGGATGCACTCAAAAAGCACCCTAAGCGGCACTGGGGCGGCCGGGTGCAGAGTGCTGAGGCCCAATGTTAGCCTATGGGGCTAGGGAGCCATCGGTTGGTGGATGCTCTCGGGCAGGCCACAAGGTTGAGGGAGCAAAGCTCCTAGGTTTAAGCTTAGGGCAAAGGAGGATCCAAGTTAGCACACAAGGTGCACCCACAGCGCCACAGGGGCGGCCGAGTGCAGGGTGCTGGATCGACGTCGGGTGCCCTGATAGTTTCAATGGGGAAGCTCCGGTCAGAACAAAAACTGCAGGTTCGGGCACGAAGACTTTCTGGAGGTGACCACTGGTTGGAGAGGTAAGTTGAGATGCTGGGGGTTGCCTGGCCACCGTCGGTTGGGCCACCCAAAGCCGTGGGGAGTCGGGTGCAGGGGTGTCTTGAGGCGTCGGGCTTTTCTTACCAGCTCCGGTCACGATCAGGGGGATCCTACAGATAGAGGCTGCAGGCATCATCAGGAGGCTTGAGGCAGGCCAGAGATCACCAGATCCCAAGTCATGATCGCCAGGTAGACCTCCTTGTGGTGTTGGGCCTCTCGAACTCGGGCCGTGGGCATCGGGTGCAGAGTGGTGAAGACTCATGGATTCGGCTGAAGCCAGAGTCTGGTTTCTTGAGCAAGGGCCAGAAGTACGACCGGTTTTTGCAGTCACAAACGGGAAATCGGCACGTTTGCGACCGCAAAAAACAGTGGTGGTATTTACAAACACTATTAGGAAGGGGCGTGCCAAGGGTGTCCCTTCCTAATAGCGAGTCCAAATGGTATGTACCATTGTTTTGCAACCGAATTTGCGGTCGCAAAACACTCGTAGTATACCACCTACTTCAAGTAGGTGGTGAGCCACTCGCAAACGGGAAGTGGTCCCCAGGGGACCCCTTCCCCTTTGTGAATGTATGCGAAAATATTTTTTAAGAGCAGGCAGGACCTCTGCCTACTCTTAAAAAATGAAACAGAAACGTTGAATTTTTCTTTTTTAAATGCATTCCGTTTTTCTTTAAGGAAAACAGGCTGCATTTAAAAAAAAATTGCTTTATTTAAAAAGCAGTCATAGACATGGTGGTCTGATGACCCCAGCAGGCCACCATCCCTGGGAGTGCTAGCCATTCCCAATGGGGTCGCAAATTGCACCTGCCTCATGAATATTAATGAGACTGGCAATTTGTGACCCCCATTAGGAATCGCAAACAGTGTATGAGACACTGTTGTGAATTCCATTTTGCAAGTCGCAAATTGCAAGTTGCAAAACAAAGCAATTTGCGACTCGCAAATTGGAAGGGTCGTACATCTGGCCCCAAGTCCGGTGCTCACGGGAGACAGAGTCTTTAAAGGGAAGGCAGGGCAGGTCCTCTGGGTTCTAGGGGGCTGTTGGCTGCATGACACACCAGGATTCCGCTGGAGCAGGTCGAGGTCTGGACAGGCCGTTAGGGCTAGGGCAAGTCAGTTGGTGTCCTCCTCGTCTTCCTTCAACATGGCTTTTCGGTCCTTCTTCTTCTTCTTCTTGCTTGTTTGCCTTCTGGCTTCAGGGCTGCCCCCTAAATAATGTATTTAGGGGGGTGTTTTAGGGGTCTCCGGTTAGTAGCCAATGGGCTACTGACCTTAGGGTGACTACACCCTTGATGTGCTCACCCCATGTGGGGGAGTGGACACAATCCCTAATCTTGATTGGAAAGTGCCTGCCATCTGCAAGATGGCAGGAACTAAAGAGTGGGCTTCACCTCGCCTCCCCCACCTGAGGGGTGGTATTGGCAGAGGTGGGCACACCTTCAAATTTTTCCTGCCTGTCTTCCTACCGAAAAGGGGGTGAGACAGGAAGGGGGCCTGCTCCTGATAGCAGGAGAGTCTGGGGGCCACGTAGCAAAGGCGGCAAGGCCTTTGAAACTCCCCTGCCACAAATGGCTCTTCCTGACCTGGGGGAGGTGTGAACACCTCTGCCCAAGAAAGGATTTGTTTCTGGGCTCAGGGAGTGAAGGCTCCCACCCCAGGGATCCAAAAACTTGTCTTGTGGTGGCAGGCTGGTGTTTACCAGTCAGGGAATACACCAGAGGATGGTTGTTTTTCAGGGGCATCTCTAAGATGCCCTCTGGTTGCATTGTATAATAAATTCCACACTGGCATCCGTGTGGGTTTATAATGCTGAGAAGTTTGCTAACAATCTTCCCAGAATTCAGTTAAAGCCATTACGGTGCTGTGGAGTTCGTAATGACAAACTCCCAGACCATATACTCTTTATGGCTTTATTGCACTTGCAATGTCTAAGAATGGACTTAGACTCTGTAGGGGTGCAGTGCTCATGCAACTATACCCTCATCAGTGGTATAGTGCACCCAGCTAGAAGGGTGTCTTACCTATACCATAGTCAGTGGGTT
Source organism: Calotriton arnoldi (assembly GCA_963921515.1). NCBI lineage: Eukaryota > Metazoa > Chordata > Amphibia > Caudata > Salamandridae > Calotriton > Calotriton arnoldi. Next base: position 989,578 of record CAWUFW010007003.1, on the reverse strand, counting down.
GCAGGCATGGCACACAGGTATGTGTACCATGTCGACTCTTCACTTTTCTCTGCACCAAAACACCGGCCTGCTATGGCAGCATGTGTGTGTTAAGGTACAGGATCTCTAAGGGTGGCACAATATGTGCTGCAGTCCTTAGAGGCCTTCTGTGGTCACCGTGCTCTTGATACCCTTTACAAGGGACTTACATGTGGCCAGAGAGGTGCCCATTGGGGGTACAATGGTACAGTTTTGGGAAAGAACACAGGCCCTAGGAACCTGACTGGCAGAAACCCAGAAACCCAGGGCAGAAACCCAGGGCACATCAAGTCAAAGTGCATCAGAAGTCTGGCAAAAAGTGTGGAGGGGGGGCGTTACTGCAACAGAAATCCACTTTCCTAAACATGTTAACTTAACAAAACTAGGCCTCGATAATAAATTAGTTCTATTGCTGCTCACATTAAGATTTGAAGTGTAATTCACATTTAGTCTTCATTATGGAATGTATGTTGCTGAGCTGTTTCTATTGCAGGTGGATAATCTTCATTGTTTAGAATGAAGGGGTCTTTTGTTAATAGATAGCAAAGCACGACAAGGAGGAGTCGGCCGAAGGAATCGCGGTAACAAGTGGAGAGAGGAGTTCTCATGGGAAAGGAATGGCCAAGGATGAGAAGAGATAATGTGTTATCTGGCTGGGAAATGTACTGGAGATTTTTAATTGTGCCAGAGCTATGGAAATTTCCCAAGGAGGAGCCACATGAGAGTGTCACATTGACTAAACATGATATTATGTGCTGTATTTAGTTAGGAAGAGAGTCCATCTTCAGTGGTGTAACGAAAACTGAGGGGGCCCCCCTGCAAAGTACATGGAGGGGGCCCCCGACTCACCACCTACCACTTTGCCACACCGCCAAAAAATCTGGTATATTTTGAATTGAAACCTCCAACATTTAATGAAATGCCTCTATATTCGCGTGCTCAAAGTTCTAATAAGAAAGTGAGAAACACTCTTAACATATAAGCTACGCCATTTGTAACATTATTGTCAAGAGCAGATTATTTAACTGAGACAGAAATCAGAACAATAGCAAGGAGCGGTCCTATTGTCTCAGGAATTGCCTATCGCTGAAGAACAAAGAACAACTACATAGGGTCTGAATTAGAATTGACATTGATGGAAAATAACTTTAAACTTTGAAAGACAACCCCAAACCTGCAATTTCACAGACTCAACTGACAATATACACGAGTAGTACACAAGATTTAACTCTGTATCCTGCCAGCTCCAAGAGAAATAAACTGGTGTGAATTATATGCATGTCACACACTTGCGTCTGTCAGGGGTTGTGCATGAAAATAACCACTCTATAGTATTTAAAATGAACTGAGGAAGCAATTTCAATTCCTACCATCATGGCGTTATTAGTAAGCAGGACAAAAACAGGCAGGCAAACAAGGCTGAGGATGAAAACTGCTTGGATGCTTCAGAACACTGATGCAGATGTTTGTCTGTATTTATCATTTCTGTATTGTAAACAATTACAAGATTTAAGGTGCACATGTTATACACAAGTGCAAACAACACCATAAATAACACATTATGAAGGATCAAAACAAACCATATCAGCAAGTACCTAATGACAGAGTCTATACTAACTGTAGCAGATGAAGCAAAGGAAAAAGTGCAAATACTTCCAAAGTGCATAATAAAACAATCATCAATACAGCAATATACAAAACCCAAGCGTGTTTTGTAAAGCAATCCCCCTTTCTTCTTGCATCAAGGTGAAAACACTTTCAAAGTGCATGATAAAAACAAGTCCAGCAGTATGCAGAAATGAAGCCAGGTTGGTCAAACAATTCCCCCTTTGGTTTCTGCATGAAGGTGCAAATATTTCAGAGTGACTGGTCAAACAATAACAAGCACAGCAGCATACAAATATCAAACCAGTTTAATCAGACTATGGCCCTTTGGTTTGTGCATGAAGATGCAAATATTTCACAGTGACTTTTTAAACAATTGCAAGTACAGCAGGCAGAAGCATACAAAAATCAAACCAGTTTATTCAACCAATGCCCCTTTGGTTTGTACTTGAAGGTGCAAATATTTCAAAGTGACTGGTTACACAATAACAAGCACAGCAGCATACAAAAATCAAACCAGTTAAGTCAACCAATGCCCCTTTGGTTTGTGCATGAAGGTGCAAATATTTCAAAGTGACTGTTAAAACAATAACAGGTACAGCAGGCAGCAGCATACAAAAATCCCTGTACTGTGCTCTTCCCAGGCACACACACATCTAGAACAGAGTCACTATTCCTGCGCAGCACTGCACATCTACCTGAAGTAGGCCAAGGGCGAGTCAAGCACACTGAACTTTCAAAAAAGTGAGTGAGCCTGTAGGCCTCACTCCAATGACACAAGGTTAAAAGGACCTGTTCACTACTACTGATCACTACACAGTATGCTGCCACCACCGCCCTTGTGCTGCTTAACTCCTGGTGAAGGCGGTAGCCTTCCACCACTATGAGGATAGCACTTTGGGTGCTCCTCCTGGTCCAACAAGACCGCATTCCGTGAGACAGGCCTATGTCATGACACACCTGCATGATCTGTACTCACCTATGACAAAAAATCAGCAATAGGTATCCAGACAACTGAGCAGAGGTATACATCTTTAAACATGCAGAGGACTTTTCCACCCCATATAGGTAGTTAGGTAGATTAGATAGATAGATAGATAGATAGATAGATAGATAGATAGATAGATAGATACCATATTCTTTAGGGGGGAAAAGTCATTTGTATGCAATTATTAAGACATTTCATGCCAGGATCAAGATCTTGATTGTAGGTTTCGAAAACCTCTCTCTGAAACCATAATAGTATAGGCAAATAGCTTGTTACTCTTCTCCTCGAGCCGGAAGGTGGGCATGGTACCATAAATTGAGGTAACACTTAGGTTTTCTATATCATCTCATCTTACTTTATTGTCTATTTTGAGTTTCTTCCTGCTACAAAAGATCCACTAATATTTCTCTTCAAGATTAAAATATTTTGCAATCTCTTTTGAATGCTAAAGTGGTATTTCTCACTATGGTTATAAAAGAAGAACATGCAGCAGTTAAGGGTCATTGGGTAGGCACTCAGGGGAAGCCAATTCAATATTTCACCAAAAATGGTGCAGAGAAAATGAATCTGTTTAAATTAAAGGAAACATTAGGCCCCCAATTACAAGTGGTTTGGATTAAGATGCCAGGATACCGTCTAGCCAGAAAGAGCGATTCCAGACGGTATATCCAGATTTAAATCCTGCTGTTCTGAGTACTGGTCCCTAGAATGTGAATTAACACATGAACTGGGAATTACCTGGTCCAAAACAGCATGTGGAGCCTCCCTTCTGTGGATAAATCTGCTTCGATTCACCACCAGCTATTAGGAGGTGATAAATGGGTGCAGGACCAGGTCAGCCTTTGTAGGGTGGGTAGGGCTTCAGGGGATATTAGAGGCAATGGGTTCTGAAGTCGTAGGAGGGGACCAGAGAATGGTGTGTATTCTTGGGGCTGAATTCCAAGAGTAAGCCAGGAGTTTTCCTGGTTTATTAATGAAATTCGGAAGTAAGCCAGGAGTACTGCAAGAATATGTCATACCTACTCATAACAAACCTTTTGTGAATCAGGCCATGTGTGAATTGAGCTTCATGAGCCAATTCACAAAAGATTTGCTGGAAATGGGTGAGACTTACACATATAGTACTCCTATCATACTCATGAATAGGAGACATAATGTAGACTGTTCCGAGCTTGCTCCTGCCTTGCTCACAGAATTCAAGAGTAAGCCAGGAGTACTACAAAATTAAGCCATAGCAAAACCTTAGGAGATTGTGGCCTGTATCTTCCCCTCTGCAATGCCATTACACATAGAAAAAGATCTGCAAAAGGTAAACTCGCAGACACATTTTTCATCTTGGCTATCTTTGTTGAAAGTGAAAAAATATATTGCTATGCAGTAAAAATGATCACACCATGCAGAGACAAACTTTGCGAGATTGAAATGGGAAACTGCAAGCTTTGCAAATGGAAAGAATTGGACACTCTGTAAATCTTTGCAAGTTAAAAGCAGCACCCATATGCACTCTAACCCTTAAACCTGTTCTGCATCAAATGTCCCTCTTTTGGCTGACACTATTACCCTATTCATTCTTTTTTTGTATGGTTTGTAAAATCAATATTACACTCACAACTGAGACAAATCAATGACATGAGTGTCCCAGACATACTTTCAATGCACCGTAAGTAATTTAACTTAAATAAAGGGTCAGTAAATACAAAAATAAAGTAAAATGTAAATGATGGCCACAACAAACCACAAAACAACAAAACACTGCACAGTCAAGCATTCCCCAAAAAGTACACGCACTCTATATTCAGAAATTTGTATGCATCAAATCTTAAAGGACCTTTAGTATGCCTAATATAATCCAGCCCATTGGAAGAAGTTTACATAATTTTCCACGCAAAGGTGACCTGATCATTTCATGCTGTTCACAGTGCAGCCGAAATGACCCCAATAAATGAAGGAGGATTACCCAGACACTAAGGCAAACAGCTGCGCATAATACACATCTGGACATTTCCATAGCACACTCCATCTTTGCCTTTGGCGACACGTAGATCAAGCCTGGATTTCCAGCCAACATTTCCCCAGGCAGTTGATAAGTCTGAAAGGACAATCTTTGTGTGGAGGGTTAGTTAAGAGTTCAAATTGGTTTTTATTCAACCTGTAATATGGGATTGCTTTCAGTGTGCGCAAGGTGCCACGCAGAGTTGCATGCCGGACTGACATGATGCTTGCATGATGAATGAAGCACTAACAAGCGTAGCTTTATATTCCTGCATTTTTTTAAATACATATTGTGTCAAATTGTGTAACACAACAAAAAGAAATCACTATATTCATATGAAAGGTAGAAATATATACATTAACGTCATTTTATTTGTGGTGTGTTTTGTCCTTTTGTTGGTGCATTTTTTTTTAAATATGCAATTTTATTCGCTCACAATTTTCAAAGTACACGATTTGTACGTTTACTTGCAAGGCAGTGGTAATATGTGCATTAGTACCAAATGTGAAATTTCTGGCTATGTGGCCGCAGCGTAATGTAAACATTTTAATGAATAGAGGAAGGCTTTTTACCTGAGGAGAGATTGTGACTTTACTTAGTTGCTTGCAGACTGCTTCGGTAGCGTCCATGGGGGGCAGGCTCAGACGGCTGGTGCCGTTGCATGTGCAGTTTACACTGCGTGCATTACCTACCCTGCCCCACCCTGCAGACCACTGCTGATGGCGCGCAGTCGGCGCACAAAATGTGAACGTGCGTCACTGCGGCTGCGCACGCCTAGCCTCTGAGGCCGAGGGCCCATTTTAATAATGGCCTGTTGCCCGTGCAGAGAGCCAGCAATTGCGGTGCATGGGCGGCAGGCCATTGTCATTATTATAACACTCCTCTGCCTCGGAGACTGTGCCCAGCTGATGCGTGCCGTGACCTGTGACACTGACTGCCCGTTATTATGTAAGGTTATTGGTCCCAGAGTCAAGCCAGTCTGCATTGTGCTGAGGGGGCCCCCTGGACCACGGGGCCCTCCCGCACCGCGGGGGCAGCGGGGGCCTGTGTTACGCCCCTGTCCATCTTGGGTTTCCTTAGGGAACAGACCTATGCTACTGCTTGCGTGGCTTTAAGCTCCTTGTCCCATTATCAGAGTTTTTCTATTGAAGACTATGATGGCTGACACCTGTCTATTTTTAAATTTAATTATGTCCTTATTCAAATTCTTTATTTTAGGGTTGCCCTTTTAGGTAGCATAGGGCAAGTTAGGTTACTCATGCTCGTTAAAGAGAATCATCTGATGCAATTTAACCTTAATTTCTTTTTTCTGATTTGCTTTGTACTATATAGGGTTCATCTCTTAAGGAGATTTGGACTTACTCTGATCTTTTTGTATATTTATAGGATTATATTGAGACTAATCTATGTTGATTTTGTTGGTGAACTTATAATTAAACTTACTAAACTCAGATCAAAGAGTCGAGTGAATTAATGTGTGACCACATTGGTTGCACTGTACTGAAATGATAACTAGTGATTTGAATCCTTTCAACTCTCACTCAACTAGAAAGACCTCTCCCCTCTGGATAGAAATGTGTAAATGGCCCTAGACTTTAACAAATTGGTAGCATTATCGGATGGTTAGTGAGGGAAGTGAAGGGAATTAGAACTTGACCTAGAAAATCTGGATCCCAACATTAGTGTCCCTAGATCAGAATCCAGGATCGGAGGCGTGGAGAACAGACGGAGTTCCAGTGGAATTCATTGAAACGACAGCAGAAAGAGGAGTTAGTATTAGTAGGGATGTGTGTGTGAAACGTATGCTTAGTTTGCGGTACAGTATTGATTGTGTGATGTCTGGCGGAGATGTTGAGAGTCATGTGAATGTGATATTAAGAAAAAGTTGAAGTTGTTATCGGGTCCGACGTGACCTTAGATCCTGGGATATATAATAAAGGTGCAGAAGACACCGAGTTGTAATTGTCTGCTAAGGTTTTGTGGAGTTTGTTATGAGATGTCGTCAATGGCCCAAATTGTGATAGGGAACTTTTGTGTGCAAGATAGGGCTGTAATTAGTGTGGTGGACCTTTTGCGCAGAAGGGAAACTATACTGATTTGGGTGATTCCCCGCTGGTCGAGGTTTCAACTGTGGATGTGTGTTCTTTGGGTAAGTGACTCTATCAATTCTTTTACTGGAGCAGACAATTGTTAGTGGTTGATTTAGTATAAACAGAAGTGAATGAGAGAGAGAGCGTGGAAAAAACTGTGAAGGAGGGATAACTGCAGTGAGGAGTGAGGGTGACGTCAAGGTGTGCAACACTGGGATAGGTCGGTTGGTGTAACGCCACACTGGGATTGATTGGATTTGTCCCTTGGATGATGTGCTGTTATTAGTGATCATATTGTTGCAGTACTTACATTTTGTTGGATTTTGATTTGAGTTCAACTTTGTTGAAATAAGAAATTGGAAAAATTTGTTGTTTTAAAGCAATAAGAGATATGATCGAGGAGATGTAGGGGTGCCCACTAGAATTGGTGAGGAAGCTCCACCAGAGGACATGCCAGTACATTACATGGCAACAAAAGTAGGGCTACATACCATTATTTAGCTTAGAAATTGGCATAAGATCACAGAAAAAGAAGGTGCATTGATGTTTCCCTGCTACAGTACTTTCAATTTGAGAATAATTGATCATATGAGGGGGATAATATTTGTAATTAAACCGTTACTTAGACCCACACAATTTGAAGTGCTTAATGCATGGGAACATGCAGCGCATGTAAAGCAGAGAGATAAACACCAAGGGAGGATGAATAAAGCAATGGGTGCATACGCAGACGCAAGATGTGATGACCAACAAAAGAGATGGAGAGTAGACCTGATTGAGGGAGCAATATTGTACCCCGCCATACCAAGCGAGGGAAATGAGGCTGAAAGAAAGACAAGGGAAAAGAAGGAGAGAGATGCAGACAGTGATAGCGATGCAAATGATAGCTTATTGGATTGATTGCTAGCTGAACGTCCACATCCATATAATCAGACGCACATGGAAAGTGGGAAGAATGTGAACTTTGCTGATAACTCTGAGAGTGCTTCGGCACCGGCTAATCCTAGTCCTGGTGTTGTAGGGGTCATATTGACTGACTGGGGAAACTCAAACTGTAACCTCGGGAAATGGTAACATTAATCTAGCTTTGCAGTCTCCGGATGCTCTTACAGTGCCAGTAACCATTAGCCCAGTTGTCACTATATATGATCCTAACTCTCCTGGAAATGGAGGTCAGGGAATGCCTGCTTCTGCGGAAGTAAAAGCAGCAGAAAATCAGAGAATGCAACTTGCACCATTAGTCCCGATGAATGTGAATACACCTTGCGCAGCAAGTGCAGATCCGTCTGCTTTGCTGAATGGATGCGGACCTGTAAGGTCCTTTTTGGGATTAGGTGGTCTTAACCTGCCTGTATGGGAAACACTTCTGAGTGCGCGCAACAGCATGTCTCGGCAGAATACTACTCCAGGGAAGGGAACTTCCGGGGGTCAACATATATTAGTTGTCCAAGACTTAGAGCAGTGGTTGAAAGAGTAGAATGAAAAATCAATAGGAAGCCAAAGTACTGAAACTAGTCATGGAACTAATAATTCCGCTGTAAAGGTGGATTTGAATGATGTGCTCAAATTGAAGACTGAATTGGATGCAATAATAAGTGGAAGCTTAGAACTCTATCAAATAGACTCTTATCAATCAGGTGAACTCTTGTTCATGAGTAAAGATGTCACCAGAAGAGCCACACATGCACATGAGAAATTTTCTGCATTGGCTAATGGATATGATGTTGATATGGAACGAACTAAAGCATTGCAGAAAAAAAACCACAGACTTGCATTTAGTAACCAAGATATCAGTTGCGGCTCCTGGAGGGAGTGCTGCGGGCGGTGGGGTGGGGCGGGGTGGGGAGGGGAGGGTGGGGGTAGTAAACTCCGGCATACGGCCGAAGGGAGGTAAGTACATAAATAAATAAATAAAACGAATTACATTGCGTGCGCTGCAACGCCAAATGGCGATGCGGCGCGTGCAATGTAATTTGTTTTATTTATTTATATATGTACTTATCTCCCTTCGGCCGGATGCCGGAGTTTACTACCCCCCACCCTGCCCCTCCCCCGCCCACCCCACCGCCCCGCAGCACACCCTCCAGGAGCCGCGACCTCAAGATATAGAGAACCTGTGGATAACAGGATTGAAAACACAAATTTGAGAGATCATGCTATGCATTCGAGTTTGGGGTACATTGTATAGATTGGCTAAGAGGAAGGCTTCTGAGAGAATAACAGGAGAACCTCCTCCTGGAGGAGAAAATGAAATGGGTGTCCAAGCTTTCACTTTATGAGAGTTACTGAGTGGAGGGCATGCACATGTACCTTGGAGTAGAGGTGATCTTGCGACCTTTACCAATGAGTTCCCCAGACTGAGAGAGAAACCTGTAGAGTGGTACAAGCAGGTTGATCGATTTGTGAAAATTTCAAAAGTGCTGTGGATTGACTTGAACACATTGTTTGAAATTTTGTCAAGCAAGGGTCACACAAGCGAGTAACAGAATCAATGTTGGGATCAATGTATTATGTGTTCCCACTAAAAAGTATCAATAAGTCATTCTTGACAGTCCAAGTATAAACTTCTAGTGAACAAGGTCAAATCAAGTAATAGCTGTTTATCTGCGTCTAAGTTCATTTAGAGTGCACATAATTCAATTCATGCTTCTTTCATCCCACACTCTATGTTTCGGGTGTCTTTAATCACTTGCACAGTTTTTTTTCATCCCCACTTATTCCTTTTGTCACTGTTTTCATATCTTTCTTTTCCTCATTTTTTTTCTCCCATTTGCGTGCTCTCTTGATGTGGGTCAATGTCTGATGCTGAAAAATAACCCCCGGTCCTCAGACATAAGTGCTGGTGTTATGCATGCCAACATTTTATAACAGGAAAGTGGGAGATTTCGAAAAAAAAAATCGGGAATGTATTTTTCTCAATGACTTCTTTTGAAGCATAGGCATTTTTAGGTGGGTGGAAGTTAAAATAAAGCTATTTTTAGCTTTAAAAATTGGGAGTCCCCTTATGGACCTGATCTGTTTGTATGTATGTGGTGTCCACCATTTGCAACCACTGGTACAAATTATGGGGCAGATCTACAAGAAAGTGCTGCAGCCCGGCACCACAAGCCCTTTCGCTGCACCACGCTGCGGCACTTTCAGAGCACAGGAATGCAACATATTTACAATGAGATGTCGCATTCCTGTGCTCTCCCCTGCGCTGGCGCACAAACAGCTGCCATGCGCCGGCGCAGGCACCATGGTGCAGGGATGCCTGCGCCATGGGGAGATTGTTTTTGTGCAGGAAGGGGCACCTTCCTGCACAAAAACAATCACTGCAGGCATTTTCCTCTTTCAATGCGTGCTGTAGAATGCAGCACGCATTGAAAGAGGAAAACAAACCAGGAGAAATGAAAACATTTCTCCTCGTTGCGCCTCGCTACGCCACCGCAAGGGTGGCGTAGCATACTGACGCATTTCCAGGTTTACGAATCCTTGTAAATCTGGAAATGTGTCTCGTTCCGTGGGTGTTGCGTGGGAACACACACAGCAACACCCATGAAACAACCCTTTCACGCAAAATGCTGCGTGTAAAGGGGCCGTATTTACAAGGACAGGAAAAGCCATGCAGGGTGGCTTTTCCTGTCCTTATAAATATGGGGCAGGGAAATGCGCTGTCAGTGCGTCACAAAAAGTGACGTACTGGCAGTGCAAGGGGCTTGTAAATCTGCCCCTTTGTGCTACAAAAAATAGTATACATCCTCATACACTCACTGACTACTACCAATGCTGAAAATATGACTTAGTTTTCTTGTGATTAGCAGGGGCCTGGCTTCAAGGGGGGTGTTTGGGGTGTTACACCACCCTAATAAATGTATTTTCCAGTAAATAGTTGGGTACAGATGCTTTCAGTGGGGCATGGTGAAGCGTCTGTCGGATTTCACTTAGGATTTTTACATGCACACATAGGGGCAGATTTACAAGCCCCTTGCACCACTTTTGCGCCGCCGTTGCGTCACTTTTGTGACGCAGCGGCAACGTAAACCATGCGCCACATTGCGCCTCATTTACAACGTGATGCATCAAGGGAGATGCGTCACGTTGTAAAGCCCTGCGCCACATGAAACCTGCGTCAGGTCTCATGTGGGCGTTCCGTCGCAGGAAAGCCTCGTAAAAGTGACGCAGTGAAATCTACAAGATTTCACTGAGTCACTTTTCCGACGCCACTGCGACAAATCCTTACGCCTGCTTCAAGCAGGAGTAAGGAGTGGCGCACCACGTTAGAGATGGGCGGCCCACGAGCATTGCTGGAGTTGCGTCGCACCTGCGACACGACTCCAGCAATGCGCCACCCTTCCGACGGGAGATGCGACACGCATCTGTTTATCTTTGCGCCACGGTGCGCCGCATAGAAAATGCGGCGCACCTGTGGTGGTGCAAGGGTAAACTTGCGTGACGCATCTTTCCTGGCGCATCTCTGCTGATTTGCAGGGATGCGCCAGGCATTGTAAATCTGCCCCATAGACTTAAAAACACACGCACACACTCTCTCTCTCTCCTTTCTGGTTAGAAGTTCTTAAAAAAAATTGGCTTTTTTACAAAATATTTTGGGGCATATTAGCAAGACCGGCGATAAAATTATCGCCGCTTTAGCGGCAGGAAACTGCCGCTAAAGCGGCGATAATGGACTTGCTAATATGCGTTATAGAATTCCAATAGAAGCCCAGGTTAGATGTGCATGACATCTAACCTGGGCTTCTATTGGAATTCTATAACGCATATTAGCAAGCCCATTATCGCCGTTTTAGCGGCAGTTTCCTGCCGCTAAACGGCGATAATTTTATCGCCGGTCATGCTAATATGCCCCTTTGTTTTAAGTGTCCCTAACAATCCGGCCTACTGTCCCTTTACACTGCCCCTTAATGCCCCCTCATGTCCTGCGGCTCAGATAATGTATTTTACTATTATATGCCAGCATGATTGTTGGGAAATCTAAAGCTAGAAACCCCCCCCCCCCCCATCAATCTTACTTGCCAAGCTACGCCCCTGGTGATACGATTCCAGCAGCTCTGGTCCTCTGGTCAAATAAGCCTGGAAGAGAGTGACTGCGTTGGTCTTCCCTTTGAAATGGCTTCTCTCAAATAGACATAGAATCGGAGACTGCAAGGTCAGCCGTGCAATCTTCTCTCAGGCCAGCAGGTGCCGCGGCTGCTCCAGTTAGAACCAATCATGAGATTCCTCAAGAAAAGCAGAAAGAAGCAAAACAAAGCTTACTATATATTCAGAGACACGAAGCCAGCATGGAAGGAACTTAAATGTTATCACTTTGTTTTCTCAGAATTCTGTATGGGATTTTGGATTCCTAAAAGAAACGCCCACTTCAAATTTAAAACATGTTCGGATTTCGCTGCAGGAAGCTTTATAGATAAACAGTATTGGGTGGCCTGGTGATTTTAATTCTAAACCCGTTATTTTGCGTTATGCCCCTGCTACAGAAATCTGTTTGCTACATACAGTGTTAGTTTTCTGAATCCTTTCTCGGTTGAGTGATCTTTTTTATCGATCTCGTAGATAAAAAAAAATTGAGCATCGTTCTGCTTGGCAATAATAAGATCGATTATGTAAGCATCTGGACACCATTCAAAATATTACATAATAAAATGTATGACTACAAGGTGTGCACTGTATGAACGGGTAATGTTATGCAATATTGAGATAGTATTCATTATAGCGTCATCCTCTCTGGATTGCACGGAGCAGATTTACGAGTTCTGGCCTCTGCAAATCAGCAGGGATGAGCCAGAAAAGATGCGACACGCAATTCCCTCCCTGCGGCGCATTTACAATGCGGCGCACCGTGGCGCAAGGATAGGGTGATGCGTGTCGCATCCTGTGGCATAAGGGCGGCGCATTGCTGGAGTCGTGTCGCAAGCGCAACGCGGCTCCAGCAATGCTCAGGGGCGCCCTATGCCTAACATGCTGCGTCACTCCTTACGGCAGGCGCAGGGTTTTGACGTAGCATGGACGTAAAAGTGACTCAGTGAAATCTTGTAGATTTCACTGCGTCACTTTTACGAGGTGTTCCTGCGACGGAACGCCCACCCTGCGCCGGAACGCCCACATGAAACCTAACGCAGGTTTCATGTGGCGCAGGGCTTTACAACGTGACGCATCTCCCTAGATGCGTCACGTTGTAAATGAGGCGCAACGTGACGCATGGTTTACGCCGCCGCTGCGTCACAGAAGTGTCGCAACGGCGGCGTAAATGTGGCTCATGAGGCTTGTAATTCTGCCCTTACGTGTTTAATCCTCAGCATGCAATCACACACTGCGTCTCATAACGTCATTACCATTAATAACCACACCGTAACAACTCCCAGCATGTTACTAAGTCCTTGTTGAGTCCGCCCCGAATCGCAAGGGTAGTAGCGCACATAGGGGCATATTTACAATAAAGTGGCGAAACGTATCATTAAGCCAAGAAGGCTAACGACACGCTTCGTCACTTTAGAAACGCAGGGCTGCACCATATTTACTAGAATATGGTGCAGCCCTGCGTTTCCCCCTGCGCTGGCGCTAACTTTAGCTGCTTAGCGCCATCGTAGGCACCAATGAGTAGTAAGCACTATATAAGTACAATTGCAAACAAAGACAATTTGGGATGTCTGCCTTGGTTGCTTGGAAGCACAGGAAGATGGCGGAGAATGCCTTTAAAGTGCAGGTGTGGGGACTCACATGCCAGCTTTTATGGGCAAACATTGTCTCTCTTTAAAACAAGTGATCAGTAAAGCACACTACCTTGCACAATGAGAACCGCCACTGTGGGTTTTTTGTCCTGGATGTTGTGAATCACCTTTGACACCCCCCCACCCCCCATTGCCTCCTTTGTGGACACCCTAAGCAGCAAGATAAGCTGAAGGTGTCTGTTGGAGAAAAGAAAATGCTTATTCTGATGTTCTCTTCTCCAGCCGTCCTTCGCCCAGGACAGACACAAACACAGCTTCAGCCCGGGGTACGGAACACAACGGGGAGGAGACTGACTCCCTTTCAGCCTAATGGGCGTCGTGCACCTGTGGGGACTGCAGAAGAAAGTGGTATGAAGGAGAGAACAGAAGTGACCAGGGCACAAGTCCTAAAAAAAGAAGTGGGGGGACTAACCTAGTTAATCAGTATGCAAGTGGCATCGCAGCGCGTGCCATCGCAGCGCGTGACATCACGGCGCGTGACATCACGGTGCGTAACATCACAGGAAATGGCATCACAAGAAGTGACATCAGATCTTAAGCCCTCACATATATGTTTAGCATGTCTATCATGAGTACATTTGAGCACATTTCGAGTATACACGCAAACCCTCCTGATTTAGGTAGAAGATTCACACTTTTGTACGCTACATATAAAACAATGTTACCTTTTGTCAGCGTTAAGCTTTCTATAGCCATAGTGCTTTAAAAGAAATAGTGATATTTAAATCATTACAACGCCTCCTCAAGGGTAATAAGCGTATATAAATGCAATTTATTTTGTGCAAATACTGGGAAACATCAACACATCTGACTTCTAACAGTGCATGCAAATCTCCTAAACAGGGACTGAACAAAGTGAAAAGCTGCCTCTTTAAAGTATGTGTGAAGTGCTAACAAGGTGTGAGCCTTTGTTTCCCCTCTGCTGCATTTGCATCAGGTGTGAGGCTCCTGACTGCTGCCAGCCAGGAGACTCCAACAAAAGGAGGCTTGATGACCCCGGAGACTCGGCCTTTGTTATGGCCGAGTATCCCATCAGGAGTCAGAACTAAGAGAGCCCCGTCCCCACCTGCACGTTGTTGTGATCGAAAGCAGACAACAACGTGCAGGCGCTGCTGAATGTGTCCCGGTGTTTGGAAATTACACCGGGACGAATTCAGCATCTTTTTTAGTGGGGCCCAACTTCTTGGCAGGGTGGACGGCGTCCACCCTGTGAAAGAAGTGGGGGGACGCCGTCCACCCGCGTGGTCCCCCGACTCGTGCCCTGGAAGTGACTGAGACACTTTGAAGTTCACAGATGTTAGTAAAGCTTAATTCACAGTCTGATGGATTTGGAATTAAAAGAATTTCAACTCTAATTATTCACAACAAAATCACTGTTGCAATAGGTCTGGCTTATTTAAGCTCAGTGTTGGTTGGAATGTGATACGTCTGGATGCAGTAACCGAAAGATCACAGAGAGGCACTCAAATACTGCTTGGGTGGCACGCTGTGTGAAACACAGGATGTTGCCTTAAATTTATGCAACACAATTAATTAGATAGGCTTTGCCCCATTGAAAACTTTCCTATTAAGCTTCTTTAGCCACATCCCTTTAAGAGGCCCATCATATTTTTCATCCCACTTAAAGCACTGAAGCTAATTAATATCAAAGTAGTGTGCGCATGTTTGTTCATGGCCTGGAACTGATAGTTCTGAGCATGTGCTTTTACCCTGGCCCTCCTCTTTGCACACAGATCTCTTCTGCATATTGATATCCAGGTGCAAAATGAGTGCACACCTGCAAATTTGCATGATAAAAATACTGTGCATTTTCTTGCAATGTGTGCATCATTACTCTTTGAGCTGGGCTATACATGTGTGTAGTCTACACAATGTATAGCCTAGGGAGTTGTCTGTTAGATGCATTTACGGATATATTTAAGGGTAAGTTAGACTTACAACTGGAATTATTTTTGCGAACCAGGCCTTAGCTGAATTCTGAAAGAGACATTGAAAGACATCACTATGAATGAATGAGTTTAGCTTTATTCGGTTTTCAATTTAGCGCACAAAAAACCCATAAAAGCACAGTTTTGCAATAACACATCACAATTATTATACAATATTCATAAATAGAATTAATTAAAAAAGTTAGGATGATTTTACCATTTCATATTACGATTTTTTTTAAAGTTAATATAGAAAGTTAGAACAACATATACACATTAAAAAGTAGTTTAAAAATTAAAAACTTAGCAGCGTATAAAAAAAAAAGGGCATAGTTCAGAGATGTTTCCTACATCTGATCGTGCACTTATCTAAATACTGCAATGCAAGATAGGCCCGGCGACATTGTCTCATACCCCATATTTTCAGTATAGGTTTTATCCACCTCTTCCTCAGTTCCAGATAACATTTACAGAACAGGACCACATGGATTGTTGTTTGGGGTGAGACTCCGTCGCAAGGACTATTTGGTAGGATTTTAGACCAATCATTTATGGTCGGGAAGCTTACCAGACGATGGAATACATCGAGTCTGAGGCGCGTAAGAACAAATCTGTCGTACCCTTGTGTTGTGTAAGATAAATATGGTTGAATAGCGGTGGTAGATCGCATCAGTTGATTAATTTGAACCGTGGGCCTTGATTCCTCGCTGGCAAATCTATTTGCCTCCATGTGGGTCATGCATTGTTTTTTGAAAACCTTTCTAGTAATGGAACCCATCATGGAAGGATTGTGGTAGTATTCTGGCTGGCCCAGGTCAGTCATAAATTCTTTTATATATTTCAGCCACCTGATCTCTAAGGTGTGTTCTGACTTAAGACTATCACTTAACACATGCCGGTTGAATGTAGTTTTTGTCTAGGTCCAGATGCGGTGCCATAATAGGGCAGGTTGCACCTTTATTATGTCTGTGATGTATGGTAGCCCCAACTCAGTGTGGCAAATATAGGTTGATGTACAACGTGGGACGGCCAGTAGGAACCTTATAAATGCATTCTCTACCCTCTGGATTTCATTTACATCGCAATAGCCCCATATCCCGGCCCCATAGGTAGCTGTGCTAACGCACTTGGCTTGATAGATTTTAATCAGCTCTTCTGGGGGCCTCTTTCCTAGCTTTTGTGAGAAATTTACCAAGGCTGACGTTGTTCTCATGAAGAGCAGTTTCCTAGCTTTAATGGCCTGACGCCACGAGCCCTTGTGGTCAATTAGGATTCCTAAATAGGGGTACGTTATAGTAGCTTCCACCTTTTTACTCTCTACAAAAATGTCCCTCTGCTTCCTTCCGCCCCTCCCACAGTTCATTATAAAAGTTTTAGAAGTGTTTATTTTTAAATCTAAATTTTTCATGAACTCATTATAGCTATCGAGGGCCCGTTGTAGCCCTAGTGGTGTTCGGGCCATGATTACAGCGTCGTCTGCATAGAGTAGGGCGGGTATAGGGCGTTTTTGCAACTGAGGTAGGTCCCGGCACCCTTCCAGCATGGCTTTCTCCAGGCCATTGGTGTATAGAGTGAACAGGAAAGGTGCCAGGACACAGCCCTGTCTAACCCCCCTCTCCACTTGGAACGATGCTGTACATTCTCCATTGGGTCCGTACCGTACCTGAGCTCTAGCATTTCTTTAGAGTTCTCTTAGAAAATGAATTAAAGGAGCCTCCACCCCCAGTGCCGCTAAGGTGCTCCATAATTTTTCATGGCAAACACAATCGAATGCGGCACTGAGTTCAACAAAGGCCAGGTACATTTTTCCCTTTCTTGCCTTTGTATATTTTCCCATAAGGATTGTTAAATTAAGGCCCTGTTCTATTGTCCCCAGTACCTCCCTAAAACCAAATTGAAGGTCTGATAGAACATTATTGTCCTCGGCCCATTGTTGGAGCCGATTTAGAACTATCCGACCTGCCAGTTTGCCCACAGAATCCAGCAGAGAGATAGGGCGATAACATGCCGGATTCGCTCTGTCACCTTTTTTTAAAGATCGGTACCATAATGGAGTCTGACCATGTTTCTATGAGTCCGATCGTACAACAGGCCGCTAACACTCGCGTTAATAATGGACCCCATAGCTCTATGTTGTGTTTGAAGATGTTAACGGGTACTCCGTCTGGACCCGGAGCCTTCCCCCCCTTGCTAGCTTTTAGTGCGGATTGTACTTCTTCTAGGGTGAAGGCTAAGTCTATTGGAAAGTCTATTGATGTGGAACTAGGGCTTACAGCGCTTACGACTGTACCGTTCTCCTCCCTTGCCTGTCCAAAGATATTGGAAAAGTGTTCCACCCAGTGTCCTTCATCAATAGCGATTTCTATGGTAGGGGTGTCTTCTGTTGTCAGAAATGGGGATTTTACTACGCGCCAGAAGGCAGCACTGTCCTTGCTGACGCCTGCTTTATGTAGGTCGGCCCAGGTTTTATTTTTTAGTTCTCCTTTACGTGTTTTCACGGTCTGATTATAGGCCTTCCTACGCTGCTTTATTTCAGTTCTATCCCTTTCCATTTTGTGTAATGCATGTTTTAATTCTGAGTAAGCTTTTATACATTCTCTGTTATTCTTCCCCTTCCCATTTTTTGTTTTGACTTTCAATGTATTCCTAATTATTTCTATTATTTGTACATAGGACCCCAGTACTTCCTCATGTGGTGTGGAGTTATTCAAACATTTCATCATTGATTCAAAGCTTTTCTCGACCACTATCTTAGTGATCTTATGCGGTTCTACCATATCCCACTTTAGGGAGTAACCATTTACCTTATCAATTACCAAGTTTTGGGCCGCGTATGTCCTCTTATTATGGTGGCGACGGGTTTTTGAGAGAAGAGATATAGTCACGCTTAAAGGAAAATGGTCACTTATTGCATTCTTATGCGTTTGATAGCTTAGTAGGCGGGGGGCGAACCTATTCGGGATTATTATAAAATCAATGATCGAGCTCAGTCCTCTCCCATTATAGGTCTGGGTAAATGGGATTGGTGGTGAACTTAATACGTTTGCAAAACCCATATCCAAGACAAATAGAATTTCATTTAAGGCATCCCCATATGCGGCATGCGGAAAGTGGGGAAGATTACAATTATCTTCGTCCAACAGTCCGCATATTACATCATTATTGTGTGGACACAAAGCCGTATTAAAATCTCCCCCCCACACAAATAGAAAATTCTCTATACAACCATTCTGAGTTTCCTGTAGGGTATTTCTGAACTGCTTTAAAATGTCCACCAATTGGTCCTTCTGTGCGTTGTTATAGAAGTTAATCAAGACAACAACGTTTTGTTTGTCCATATTCACGATCGCAAATTGGTAATTTGGTTCTGAAATAACGAAAGATATTTTATTTATCGTCAGCAGATTCGAGACATAAATGCTCAAACCTCCCTTGGGCCTCCCATGTGTAGATGGTATAGCGGGTGTGTGATAGGTCTTATAGCCTTCAATGTGGATTTCCTTCAGAGACCACGTCTCTTGCAAACAAAAGATGTTAAATTTCCCCACAAATTCATGCCAGAGGTGATTGTTTAATTTAGAACGTAGTCCCGCTATATTCCAGTATAAAATCGTAATACTATTTTCGTTATCACTTAATATATTCTGGGTGTCACGTGCTACGTCGGTAGGTGAAGTAGTGTCTGGGCTCCTAGCCTTATCTATTCCTGGCCCTATCTCTGGTCTGCAGTTAGGGATATCATGGATACCTAAGGAATTGTCTTCAGGAGTTTCACTCTGTTTCTGTGACAAATCGCCCTCTCCTGCAAGAACTCTCTTAGGACTCGGGTCAGTATTTTCTAGTTCGAAAAAAGTGTGGACCTGCGGATTACTCACGGTGACTTTGAGTGACTGGTCCAGTCAATCGATCTCCTCAAGGGAGGGGAGAGATGCGAACCGATTTCCCACTGGTACGTTATATATGTACTGAGTTCTTTCCTCAATATCTCTGCTGCTACCGCCTCTCACCAGCCCAAAGGGCGGTTGGTAAAAAAAGCCGAGGGGTAGTATGTTAATAGCCCCCCCGTGATCGTGATGTTATTCCCTGCCTTCCATAAAATGTTCTCCACTAGCTGGGGCATTTTAAACGTTAGTACCACACAATCACCTGGTAGGGTTTTTCGATCTTTACCAACCCACTTGACCCTACGGGCCATCTTAAACTCCATAAACAGTTGATCCATGGACCCAACCTTTGCGCTTAACCAATTCAGGGGCATATTATCAAGCACGGCGTTAAAATTATCGCCGGTTTAGCGGCAGAAAATTGCCGCTAAATCGGCGATAATGGGCTTGATAATATGCCCTGGAGAATTCCAATAGAAGCCCATGTTGACACCAGAACATGGGCTTCTATTGGAATTCTCCAGGGCATATTATCAAGCCCATTATCGCCGATTTAGCGGCAGTTTTCTGCCGCTAAACCGGCGATAATTTTAACGCCGTTTCTTGATAATATGCCCCGAAGTGCCTTATTCCTTAGGGATTCCCAGGATTCGCTATCTTGTGCCCTTAACTTAGGTACATTTGCAAGTACACCCGCATATGGTGTAACTGCTGGTGGTAGATCTAGATAGGATGGTTCGGTGAAAATTGTCCTGGCAGATAATGGCGCTTTAGGTTGGTTACAAGGAGTCAAATTGGAACTATGAACTTGTGTGGCTACTCCCTTGTTTCCCCTATTTGGCATGTCATTTGGATGTTGAGCAATCGTATTAAGTACGGAAGTGCATGGGGGAAGAGACTGACCTAATTGATGAGGTTTAATCGTGTTAGGCCTTATGGGTTCTCTGTTCTTATTGATCTGTTGTTGATCGCTCCGTGGGTTAGAGCTCATACATATTTTGGACTTGCCATTACCCTCCTGTCTGTGGTCACTAGTTATGTATTTGACAGGTTCCTCCCTGGCTAAAAATTTAGTCAAACGTACCTCTATCTGGTCTACTCTTTCCTCTATCTTAGCTAATGAGTCTCTCAGAAAAAGGTCTAACTTTTCAACTAGTGTAGTTAGGTTCCTTAGGTCTATGTCCTGAGGATTCGTTTTTACCTTGTTGCCTCTGTCTTCTATGGCTTTCGGATTGCCTTTTTTTACTCCTGTTGCCTTTTTGCCAAGTTTAGCGGGTTTGGCGCGATGATCTTCGTAGTTATTATGTTATCCCCCCTCTTCGATTACCACTGGTGGCTTGTCTGTGTATGTTGGATTTTTTTGCAGCTTCTGTGGGGGTTGTGTAAATGAGTCATGATCACTAAGTATTGCTTGGTCTGACACATTTTGAATGCAACCATTCTGGGGAACGATATCGTGTCCCGCCCCTACGTTTACATTATTTGGCCCTTCGTTCGTGCCGAACGTGCCTAAGACTATTGACTCTTCTACAGAGGATATCTGCTTCTCTATTGCCCCCATTGCCCCCGTGAGGTAGCTCAATAGCGTTTGCTTTTGCTTTGTATCACCCGGGGCTTTTTTTACATGTGGGGCCTGAACAATTGCCGCCTTTCTTTTCCCCATTCTGTCTGTTTTGTCTGCTTCTCAGTCCCCTTGACACCACACAGATATGTATATTATGTATATTAGGGAGTCGGTATAGCATATACAGGATAGGCAGGTTAAGACCCCTTTTCACGCGTGGTATTTTAACCGTAACGGTAACTGGTACAACTGTTGGTTGTACAAGTGTTGATCTTTTGCACAGTACCTAGTCCAGTTGCGAATCAATCTACCACGCGGCTCGACAAGTGGATGTTAAAGATGTTAGGGGGATGGCCCTGCCCTACCTCTTTCTGGCAATGACGGGCAAGGACGGGCCCGCCCTTGGCCCGGGCGCGACCCGCGCCGCGGGGGGCAAGGCAGCGCTTTGTAGCGCATTGGAGACGCCTCCCCCTCACCTGTGGCAGTGGTGATGCGGCGGGAAAGGTCCGCGTTGCACCCTGGGGCTTCGAGTCCCACCAGGGTGAGTGGCAGCCCGTGAGCAGCGGAAATCAGGGGAGAGTCTTACACCCTGGGCTTAGGCTCCCGCCAGGGTGTTGTGAGCAGGGATAATGGCCAGCCGTGTCCCGCAAGAAGAACAGCGTCCCGCGCCGCGGGGGTGAGGGAGTGCTTTGTAGCACGTTGGAGATGCCTCCCCCTCACCTGTGGCAGCGGTGATGCGGCGGGAAAGGTTCGCGTTGCACCCTGGGACTTAGAGTCCTACCAGGGTGAGTGGCAGCCCGTGAGCAGTGGAAATCAGGGGAGAGTCTTACACCCTGGGCTTAGGCACCCGCCAGGGTGTTGTGAGCAGGGATACTGGCCAGCCGTGTCCCGCAAGAAGTACAGCATCCCGCGCCGCGGGAGGTGAGGCAGCGCTTTGTAGCGCGTTGGAGATGCCTCCCCCTCACCTGTGGCAGCGGTGACGCGGCGGGAAAGGTCCGCGTTGCACCCTGGGACTTCGAGTCCCACCAGGGTGAGTGGCAGCCCATGAGCAGTGGAAATCAGGGGAGAGTCTTACACCCTGGGCTTAGGCTCCCACCAGGGTGTTGTGAGCAGGGATAATGGCCAGCCGTGTCCCGCAAGAAGAACAGTGTCCCGCGCCGTGGGGGTGAGGCAGTGCTTTGTAGCGCGTTGGAGACGCCTCCCCCTCACTTGTGGTAGCGGTGACGCGGCGGAAGAGGTCCGCGTTGCACCCTGGGACTTCGAGTCCCACCAGGGTGAGTGGCAGCCCGTGAGCAGTGGAAATCAGGGGAGAGTCTTACACCCTAGGCTTAGGCTCCCGCCAGGGTGTTGTGAGCAGGGATAATGGCCAGCCGTGTCCCGCAAGGAGAACAGCGTCCCGCACTATGAATAAACAACAAATACAAACTTTAAATTTTATTAAAAACACAGTGGTGAGCTAGTGAAAAGGGAACAGTGCAGAGAGTGCAAGTACAAAATCGAAGACTGTTCGACAAAAGCTAAGGCATGTGCAAGCTCTCCACTATCACCAGGGTCTTGGTAAACTAGCCTGGGAAGATGATGGGGCAGAGCAGGAAACGGGAAATGAATGTTTGCAGGTATAAGGAAAGAGTTGAAAGAGGAAAGTGCTTGAGAGCTCATCACAGTAAATAACAGTAAAAAGGCATATCCCAGGCAACTGGAATTATGCGGTATTGGAAGACCAATTTTTGTTGAAAGGTTGTTTGAATTATAAAGCAAGAAAATTCAAAAACGTGGTATGAGTTTATTAAAGGCAAACTAAGATGCAGGAACTGTGGCAATATTTGGGTATGATGTTTAACACAAACACATATGCATGCAAAGCAGATGGACCTGTTTTACAAAAGATAACTTTTCTTAAGAAAGAAGACTATACTCTTTATTGTGTACTACTCACTAATGAAATGTATGTGTGTTTAGAGATGTAACTGATAGAATTTGGGTGCTTATGTATTAATATTTCATGAGAAACGTCTCCTGATGTGTTCACAGATAAGTGGTATAATGAGTTGTTTACTAAAAGAATAATCATATTATTACTGTGTTAATTACTAAAGCATATGTTGAAAATTTGATTTATTTGTGTGTGGAGAAGTGCGCATAATGTAACCAGTGCACACGTTAACTTAGCCTAACTTGGGGCCTGAGATGTATTTGAATTCAAGCTCACGTTCCAGTTAACATTTGAATCCATATTTCTTTCTTGCAGTAGAAATATTGCATGTATTTTGTATTCCCACTGTAGGTAGACAAGACTTTGTTAAAGAGAGAAAAGGGTCTTTTGTTCTTAGTAGATAGGGAGGTATGTGAAGCGGAAACTGGTACAAAGAAATGCGATAGCAAGATGGGAGGAGATTTCTCATGGGAGAAGGAGACGAGACCAAGGACGGCTGGAGTACTGATTTATGAGAACGACAAGGCTGTGTAAAGAAACCAGTTTGTGCTGATAGTATGGAAATTTACGAAGTACAGATAGTGGGATGTCCTTTGAATGTAACTAATGTTATGATGCAAAGTAGTGAGGGATAGTTAAGATTCTGACTTTGTACACCTTGAGGCACAGACTTCTGTTTTGGTTAGTGTGGCTTTATGCTACTTGATCCATGTTGGAGTTTCTTCTACGGTGGACTATGACAGCTGACACCTTTCTAATTTCACCTTAATTTAAATCTCTGCTTTAGATTAGTTTGTCACCTGAGGATACTGTAGGGACAGATATAGGATCTATGCTACCTTTTGATGACAAAGTGATGCAAAATGTTGTTTCCCTATTACTTATATAGCAATAATTGAGTTAGTTGTTTTCTTTTTATTGTATAGGGTAAATCGCTTTAGGAGATTTGGTTTTCTGTTGTTCGTATTATATTTCTATACAATAATGCTCAGACTAATATATATTAATCTGTTTCAGAGTCTGAATTTGGAATCAACTTACTAACTTGTGACTTGGTGTCAAACTGAGTTATTGTGTAACCAAATTGGCTACACTGTATTTGGAGAATGAAAAAGAAGTGTTTCCCTTACCTCTCATGTCGCAGAAAAAGATCATCGCCTACGTGTTATTGTGCAAGTGGGCCCAGGCTCCATCACTCATGTAGGCACTGGAAACACACTCCGAGGGATATTTGCAGCAAAATGTCGGAGCGCTTTGCTATGCCAAAATTGGTAACATCGCACTCCGACATTTTAGAACGCAGGGATGCGGTGTATTTACAAAAATACGGTGCACCCCTGTGTTTCCCCTAGCGCTGGTGCTAATAAAGCAGCCTAGCACCAGCACAGGCCCTCTTGCGCCATGTTGCAAGAGTGCCTGCGCTGCAGGGGTGATTGTTTATGTAAAGGAATTGACATCTTCCTGCACGTAAACAATCTTGAAAGGCTATTTGCTTTTTCTATGTGTGCTGCAGAATGCACAGCTCCCATTTTTGTTACAGGGGGCCGATATTGCAGCACTGCTGCAAAACCGTCCCTCAGTGACAAAACCGGCCCCGATAGCCACAAAACCAACCCCCACCCCTCTGGCCCACCAGGGAAACGCCCAGTGCCTGCTACGGCCAGTCCGGTCCTGGTTCTGGTGATGATATCCTCTTGTAAATATGTCCCTCGGTCTCTTAGGCCTGTTTTGGGGGCTACAATTCCACAATGTCCTTCATGAGCTAGTTCAATCTCCTGCTGTCTTAGTCTCTCAAGTATGACGGTTCATGAGCCTCTCAATACAGCACTGTTAGAAAAGGGGGGTCTCTAGTTGACAAGGGCTTGCACCTTTGTCCAAATAGGGACCCTTGCTTCTAGTCAGGGTAAGGGGGATACACTTCTAAAATAACCCCTGCTCACCCCCTTGGTAGATTGGCACGAGCAGACAGGCTTATCTCAGAGGCAGTGTGTAAAGCATTTGTGAACACATGCAGTAATACAGTGAAAACACTACAAATGGACACCACACCAGTTTAGAAAAATAAGTAATCTTTATCTAAACCAAACAAGACCAAACGACAAAAATCCACAATACAGTAATAAAAATATGACTTTCAAATGGTAGAAATAGTTCAGTTCAAAGCAAATTGCAGATGTGACACTTTTCACACAAGGTACCTTGGATGCGTCGTGCACACAAACAAAAAGGGCTACAGGGAAGGTGATGCGTCGGTTCTTAACACTTAGGGAAGGTGATGCGTCGGTTCCTTTCTCCGGGGAATGTGTGGGTTCGGTTCCTTACTGCTGCGCAGGGGAGGTGATGCGTCGGTTCCTTACCGGAGAGGAGGTGATGCGTCGGTTTCTAACGGCATGGGGAGGTAATGCGTCGGTTTTTTACTGCGTCCCCCAACGATGCAAAAGACTTGGCGCCTCGATGAGATGCGACGATCCGGGACTATGCGTGGGTTCGTGCAGCCGCACAGCAGGGCTTGCGGTGATCTCAGATATCGAAGATCAGTGCACTTGATGCGGCAATTTCTCGAGCTGCGGGCAGGCGCTGTGACGATTTCTTCGGCGATGCGTCGGAAACAGGTGCAGATTCGTCACGCTTCTCGTTGTTGCGTTGCTTTTCCAGCTCCAACAGCCAGAACAACCTCCAGAGGCCCAGAACAGCTGCAGGCACCTCTTGGCAGGTCAGAACTCCCAGTAAGGAAGTTCAGGGGAGCTGGGGATGAAGTCTTTGTGTACCTGAGACTTCAGAAAAGGAGGCAAGCTCAGTTTCAAGCCCTTGGAGATATTCCTCAAGCAGGGGACACAGCAAACAGCAAAGTCCTTTTCCCTTTCCTTGGCAGAAAGTAACCACTGCAGGCCAACCCCAGACAGCAAACAGCAAAGGGGCAGTATTCCTCCTCAGTTTCTCCAGCTCTTCTCCTTGACAAAGGTTCCTCTTGATTTCCCAGAAGTGATCTAAAAGTCTGGGGTCTGGGTCCCTCTTTTTATACAGTAAATCTCTTTGTTCTCTCCTGGCCCAGGGCTCTGAGCCCAGTCCTTACCAGTTCTGGGGGACACTTTGCAAGTGCACAACAACCTCCATTGTCAGTGTGAGCCCTGGCTCCAGCCACACCACAGGGGGCCGAGTCATCATTGTGGAAGGCAGGCACAGCCCTATTCAGGTGCAGGTGCTACTCCTCCCACCACTCCAAATGCAGGCCAGGCCTATTCAGCCTAGCTCTGACTCATCCAGACTCTCTGGAGCCACTGCACATCCCCAGCCCCTGTCATTCCAAAGCCAGACAGTCAATACACATCCTAGCAGAGGCACAATGTAAGCTAAGCAATAAAATACCTACTTTCTAAAAGTGGTATTTTCAAACATAGAATGTAAATATCACCCTCACTAAAAGATGCATTTTAACATTCTGAGTTCAGGCATACTAACTTTATTTTCCCATCTGGTTTCCAGGGGCAATTATGCTTATAAGATGTTATAAGCAAACTCCCCATTTTATCCTATGGGAACAGATAGCCTTACAATAGTGAAAAACGAAATTGGCAGTATTTCACTATCAGGACATGCCACACACACCAGGGCATGTCCTACCTTTCACATACACTGCACCCTGCCCACAGGGGAACCTTGGGCCTACCTTAGGGGTGACTAACATGTAAGAAAAGGGAAGGTTAGGGCCTGGCAAGTGGGTGCACTTGCCAGGTCGACATGGCAGTACCAGACTGCACACAGGCTCTGCAATGGCAGGCCTGAGTTACATTCACAGGATGCTTATGTGGGTGGCACAATCAGTGCTGCAGGCCCACTAGCAGAATTTGATTTACAGGCTCTGGGCACACACAGTGCACTGTACTAGGGACTGACTAGTAAATCAAATCAGCCAATTATGGAAACACCAATCCATACATACAACTTACAGGGAGAACATATGCACTTTAGCACTGATCAGCAGTGGTAAAGTGTCCTAAAGTCATAAAACCAACAAAAACAGGTCAGAAACAGTAGGTCACAAAGCAAAAAATCTGGGGATAAACCTGCTGTAAAAGCCAGGTTTAACAAGCACCTTCCTTGGTAATGGACAGTTCATCCTGTAAATTTCTTAAATTCAACTTCGTCAGCAAAAGGTCAAGCATGCTTCTTCCACAATTGAGTTGGCCGAGCTGGTGAGATCGTTCGGATTCCAGGTGCTCTCCTACACGGACGACACACAAATCATTGTTTCCATAACAAATTATTTGCAATTGGTTGCACAAAAGTTCAATCAATGTATGTCAAGCATTATATGCTGGATGAAGGGCAATTCATTAAAGATCAATACGGATAAAACCGAGGTGCTAGTTTTTGGCACACAGAATTCTATCTGGTCAAATGCCTGGTGGCCTGCAGACTGCGGTCCCCTTCCTGTCCTGGTCAAAACAGCAAGAAATCTGGGGGTCACTTTTGATGAAGGTTTGACCTTTGATGCCCAGGTCAGCCGCACAGTCAGCACCTGTTTCTACATCTTTAATATCTTGAGAAAGGTGCTGCCGTATATTCCATCTGAACTGCATCAGTCCACTATCATCGCACTAGTCACTTCCCGGCTGGACTACTGCAACGCTCTGTACCTCAACATCAACGCAGTATCCCTGAACAAGCTTCAAGTGGTACAGAACGCAGTGGCTAGGCTGATTCTTAACATCCCGAAGTATCAGTCGGTCAGGGAAGGGATTCGAGCCTTGCACTGGCTCCCCATCAGGCAGCGCATTTCCTTGAAGTCCTGAATATGGTATATAAGGCTATGCACAGCAAAGGCTCATCACATTTAAAAACCATGTTTCAGTGGTACACTCCGGGGAGGACCTTGAGATCTTCCTCACAGAAAAAAACTGTTTTCTCCTAGATTTCACAGATACAGATGGGGCGATCGCTCCTTTTCTGTGGCAGCCACCAAACTCTGGAACCCCCTCCCCCCCTCCATCTCCAAGGTGGACTCTCTTCCGGTCTTTAGGAAACTTCTGAAAACCTGGCTATTTGCTTCTTAGCTGGATGTGGGCATTTCTTTCTCCTCTCGCACCCGTGCAGTGCCTTGACACCCTCGGGTATAAGTGCGCTTTATAAATATTAACCTATCTTAAAATATTTCTTTCAGGACAAGCATGTTCTTATCAGCATTAGTAGCAGCAGTGATCTGTTCAATGGATAGGGCTTAAGGTGTGCTGGACCTCACAATTAAGTTAATGTACTCCTCAGCTGTTTTGGATGTCAAACCGTGCAGCTGTAATGGTACTCATGAGAAGTAATATGCAGGATTCAGATCTTTACCCAGCTTGTGTACAATTGCATAGTCATACTCTTACAATCGCAACCCCCACCTCTCAATGCGGGGGCATCTTGTCTTTTGGATTTCCAAAAAAAGTGAGCAGCACTTGGTGATCTGTAAGGATAGTGAAAGGTTTTTCAAATGGAAACACATGAAAATGTTCACAGGCCCACACTAAGCCTGACTCTCCTTCTCCGGCTGAGAAAGGGTACGTTCTGTGTCACACAGGCTTCAACTGGTAAGGGCCACAATGTGTCTCTGAGCATTCGGATGACCATTATGCTAAGCGACGATTGCTCCCAACCCCACCTGGCTCACATCGACTGTGATCTTAGTATGTAACTTGAGGTCAAAATAGGCCATCTGAGATGAATTTTGAATCACATGTTTTTTTATTCTTTTGAAGCTTTGATCACATTCAGCAGACCTTTGGAAGGAACATCTCGTTTTGTCAAGTCTCTCAATGGGACACTCACTGTAGCAAAGTCATTAATGTACCGTGACAAATGACTATCCATGTCTAATAAGGATCGAAGCATGGTGACATCTTGTGGGGGAAAGGTAGCTGACAGTGCTTGCACTTTACCTGAATCCGAAGTCATTCCCCCATATGAGAATATGTGCCCAAATAATTTGAGTTTGGTCTTGTTAAACTCACACTTTGCTGCATTTAAAGTGAGACCTGCATCTGCAAGTAACTGGCACACTGACAGGAACCTGCTATGGTATTCTTAGAATGCTGCTGAAAGTTCTACCCCTCTTCCCTGTGGGGGCCAGGAGAATCATGGTCCAGGCCCTAGTTCTCTCCTGCTTGGATAACGGTAACTCCATGTATCTGGGAGCACCTAAATCCACAACAAAGAAACTTCAAGTTGTTCATAACTGTGCCGCTCGGTTGCTGCTCGGCATTCCTAGAACTCAATCGGCTAAGCCAGGTCTGAAGACCTTACACTGGCTGCCCATCCCGGAGAGAATACATTTTAAATCCCTCTGTGTAGCCCACAAGACTCTTTGGGGGAAAGGCCCTTCTATTAATAGCTCTCTTATCACTTTCTACCATCCTAGGAAACTCCTCCGCTCTGTGAACCTGAGTTTAGCCTCTATCCCTAAAATCCGAAGGATGAGGAGTGGGGCAGTTCCTTTTCCTACAACATAGTTAGACTTTGGAATACTCTTCCCCTGCACTTGCGCTCAGAGACTCACCATCTCCCGTTTCGAAAGCATCTCAAAACCTGCTTGTTCCAGAATACCACCCTGTGAGCCATCAAACCTTCCCCCCTGTTCTGCTGCTAGCGCTGGGATGCCTAAGGGTAGCTATGCGCTTAATAAATGTTAATTAATAATAATAACTTGCGTAAGAGTCTTGCCGTACTCCTTTTTTATAGCCCCAAATACCAGTATGTCATCACTGTAATTAAATGCAAAAAGAACAAATGATGGATGGAATTCTGAACAATGTCAAGCTCTCACCATCTTTACAGAGATCTTCGCCTAAATCCATAGCTTTTTTGCTCACCACACCATTCCAGTTTGGACCCAGCCATGTGTAAATCAGCCTTGACCCTGCTCCACATGGTAACAGTCAAGCCCAAACTGCCAGGCCAGGTCCTCCCTGGACAGGAAAGGGGCATACTAGGACTGGTTTCGGGGTATCACCCATCATCAGCCAGGATAGCTTGACTTTGGTGGCATGGTGAGCATGGGACCCAAGTCTGGGCATGACCGTCCCACTTAGGCCGACCTATGCAAAAAGAACAAATTATGGACAGAATGCTGAACAATGTCAAATACTCATCCCCAGTACAGATATCTGGGCCTAAATCCATTGTCTGTTTGCTCACTACAGCATTTCAGTTTTAACCCAGCCATATGCAAATCATCCTTGACCCTGCTCCCCATGGGAACAGCCCAGCCCGAATTGTCAGGCCAGGTCATCCCTGGACCGGAAACAAGCATCCCAGGATCAGTTTTGGGGTATCACCCCTCATAAGCCAGGATAGCTTGACACCGGTGGCATGGTGAGCATGGGACCCATGTCTGAGCATACCCATCCCACTTAGGGCGACAAACCCAAAAAGAACAAATGAAGGACGGTATGCTGAACAAAGTCAAGCACTCGCCCCCAATACTGGGATCTGGGTCTAAATCCATCGTTTTTTTGCTCACCACACTATTCCAGTTTGGACCCAGCCTCATGCAAATCAGCCTTGACCCTGCTACTCATGGGGACAGTACAGCCCGAACTGCCAGGCCAGGTCCTCTCTAAACCATAAACAAGCATCCCAGGACTGGTTTCGGGATATCACTCCATATCAGCCAGGATAGCTTGACTCCAGTGGCATGGTGAGCACGGGACCCAAGTCTGGGCATACCCGTCCCACTTAATGTGACAAATGCAAAAATAACAAATGAAGGACGGAATGCTAAACAATGTCAAATACACATCACCAGTAGAGCGATCTGGGCCTTAATCCATCGTTATTTTGCGCACCACACCATTCCAGTTTGGACCAAGACATATGCAAATCAGCCTTGACCCTGCTCCCCATGGGAAAAGTCCAGCCCAAACTGCCAGGCCAGGTACTCCCCAGACCGGAAATAAGCATCCTAGAATTGGTTCCGGGTTATCACCCCTCATCATCCAGGATAGCTTGACTCCGGTGGCATGGTGAGCATGGGGCCTACGTCTGGACATACCCGTTCCACTTAGGGTGACAAATGCAAAAAGACCAAATGATGGGCAGAATGCTGAACAATGTCAAGCACTCACCCCCAGTACAGAGATCTGGGCCTAAAACCATCGTTATTTTGCGCACCACATCATTCCAGTTTGGACCAAGACATATGCAAATCAACCTTGACCCTGCTTCCCATGGGAAAAGTCCAGCCCAAACTGCCAAGCCAGGTCCTCCCGGGACTGGAAACAAGCGACTAGGACCGGTATTGGGCCATCACCCCTCATAAGCAAGGAAAGCTTGAGTTTGGTGGAATGGTGCGCATGGGACCCATGTTTGGGCATACCCTTCCCACTTAAGTCCACAAATGCAAAAAGAAAGAAATTATGAACAGAATGCTGAACAATGTCAAACACTCAACCCCAATAGAGAGATCTGAGCCTAAATCCATCGTTGTTTTGCCCACCACACCATTCCAGTTTGGAACCAGCCATATGCAAATCAGCTATGACACTGCTCCCCATGGGAACTATCCAGCCCAAACTGCCAGGCAAGGTCCCCCCTGGACTGGAAACAAGCATCCTAGGACCGGTTTCGGGGTTCACCCCTTATCAGCAAGGATGGCTTGACTCCGGTGGCATGGTGAGCATGGTACCTACATCTGGGCATACCCGTCCTAATTAGGGCGGCAAATGCAAAAAGAACATATGATGAATGGAATGCTGAACACTGTCAAATACTCACCCCCAGTACACTAAGTAAAAGCATGCATGACAGGTTGAATTATTCTACGTAAAACATTCTGAAATATTTCTACAGCTGACGGCACTCCAAATCTCAAACTTATGCATCTGAACAAGCCAACCTGATTTGAAAAAGTAATGAGGTACCTGCAGTTTTCTTCCAACTAGAGTTGATGGTATCCCTTGTTCAGGTGAAGACGGGAGAAGACTTTGGCACCATTCAGTTGTATGATCATGCCGGCTAAGTGTATACCAGGATGTCTTTCTATCTTGATTGCTTTGATGGCCTGGCATATATCAACAAAGATGCAAACTGCACCTCCACTATCTTTCTTTGGCACATCACTATGGACACAGCCCATGGCATAGGACCAGTGGAGCGCTCAATGATGTCATGCTTCAACAGTGTTTCTAGTTCTTTCACAACAGTTTCATGCAAGTGGAAAGCGACTCTCTGATGCCACTGGGCAATAGGGTGAACGTTCTCATTAATGTGAATTAGCACTTTCATTTTCTTTAGCCAGCCTAGGGCATGAAATAACAATTGAAACTGACTCACAGCTTCAGATTGAGTGTGGAAGTTGTAATTGAGAGATATCAGTTCCATGTCAGCAGCGGTGGCAAAACTGAGTAGGTATGTACTGAACAAGGCTTCTTGAAGAACGTGAACTGGCCCTTGCACTGATACTGTTTTATGTGTCATGAATGATCCTTGACTCTGCAACTGTTAAGAAGCAGCATACATGTATACTTTCATGTACGACGGGTTGAAGCGTGGTACAGGAAATAAGCTGTTGAACTTTTTGACCGACATGATGTTAATCAACGTACCACTGTCTAAAATAAATCTTATGCGGCAACCATTGACCTTTATTGTAATCTTAGGGCAATGTCCAAAGGAATTCTGTTGTTTCGTGTGGTGGTTTTCCTTTGTCATTTGTTCTTCTTTGCAGGCAGCCAAACCTAAATGTGCCTGTCGCTGTTTGATCGATGTCGTCATCACACATCCGTCTTCTTCACTGGCGCTCCATAATGACGTTGATGAGCCTTTGTAGGATGAACTTGACGATGATCAACTTTGCCTGGTTTCTACTTGTCGTAGCTGATGCTGCTTTTGGCTTTGTGGGCGTGGCAAGAATGCTTCTGGAACCTTCTGGCACCCATTTTATCTTCTATCTGTGATGTAGTTAGTTTCTCTTTTGCTTTGCAAACCATTATGAAGTGGTTTTCTAGGGTGGCGAAGTGAGCTAAAGAATGCTGACGAATTCAACCCAGATCTGTGAGTGGGGGTGAGTGTCTGAAAAGTTTCAGCGCTCCGTCCATCATCTCCTTGTGTTTGCTTTTTTTGCCCTAAGTTGGCAGGGTATGCCCAGATGCCAGATGTGGGTCCCTTGCTCACTTTGCCGCTGGATTTAAGCTAGCCTGGCTGATGAGGAGTGTTACCCCGAAACCGGTCACAGGATGCTTGTTTCCGGTCCAGGGAAGACCTGGCCAGGCATTTCGGGCTGGACTGTTCCCATGAGGAAGAGGGTCAAGACTGATTTGCATATGTCTAGGTCTGAATTAGGGTGGTGAAGTGAGCTAAAGAATGCTGATGGATTCAACCCAGATCTGTGACTGGGGGTGAGTGTCTGAAAAGTTTCAGCGCTCGGTCCATCATCTCCTTGTGTTTGCGTGGTTTTCTTTACCACAACCTTTGTACATCTGCCCCACGGCTGGACATTTGCCTTCATGGGAAAATGGAAAGCAACATCGAAAACACATCTTTTTCTTCTGTCTAACCATCGAAGTGCATGCATCTACCTTGTACTTGTTCTTGCTTTTCATATCCAACTCCGATTTATTTTTCGTTGTTCCAGCTTCCATATCTGCTCTTTCCTCTGCTCTTGCAGTCATTAGTACTTTCTCCAAACTGAACATCTCTCTCAACATGCGTCTTCTGAAGGAGTCTGAAAGACAGCCATCGTTTACATGAAGACGTATGGCTTCTTCATCATTAAATTAACTAAACTTGCAGTGTTTGATAAGCATATCATGTCTTTCAACAAACTTATCCATCGTTTCACCAGCTTGCTGTCTCACTTGATTTAAAATTTACCTTTCAGAGTCGACATTCGGCATTGGACTGAACTTGGCTCCCAAAGCTTCTTTGATCTGACGGTATGATATTACATCAGCTTGTGATATTTCCTTTATCGCTTCTCCGTCACCAGCAAGAATCTTTAAGTACTTAATTATTTTCTCATCATCTACTGCTTCCAGTGGGTCTATGAAATCGTCAAATGTCTCAATCCATGCAGTCCACCTGTCACTAATTTTCTGCTTCTTGGCCGTGTCGAATGGCAGTGGTGGTTTCAGGAATGCGCTGCACCGTACTTCGTGCTCCCTACTGCAGCCATTGAAAATTTCACAATTCTGAAGGCCTTTCGGTGCACTAGATGCCACTTGCTGCTGTGCTTGCATCTGCAGCTTAACTGGGCCTGGTCGTCACATCCATTTCAAGGTCATGTAACACTTTCCTCATTCTTGCTAGTAAGTACACTTGCACTTTCGGACCTGGTAGCGCCATACCTGGTTGTGGCTGCCTTTAGAGTTTTGCTTTATATTGATGATGGTTCTGTGTTGTGATGTGACACAATATCTCATCTTTTGGCCTTACCAGGGGTTTTCTGGTGGGCTTTTTGAATGCGCTTCTCTGCAGGCCCTTCAAATTCTTTGAGGGGCATACATGGGCTGGTGGTACGCACAAGCAATTTGCTGTAGCGTTGCAAACTCTCAAGGAGAGCAGTCTTGTTCCTTCAGGGCACAGATCCCCCATTCGTCACCAGTTGTAGCATACTCCCAGCCCCGGTTTCATGCAAAGGAATACGCCACACGGAGCTCTGGACTGTACGCCTTTATTCCTCAGTATAAAATCACACACTGCTTCTAATTGTGTC
Organism: Calotriton arnoldi; assembly: GCA_963921515.1. Taxonomy (NCBI): domain Eukaryota; kingdom Metazoa; phylum Chordata; class Amphibia; order Caudata; family Salamandridae; genus Calotriton; species Calotriton arnoldi. The sequence goes on along the minus strand of CAWUFW010007003.1, from coordinate 955,161 downwards.
ATAACCATTAATAACCACACCTTAACACCTCCCAGCAAGTTACGTAATTTTGTGTTGAGTCCGCCCAGAACCGCAAGGGTCCTAGCACACATAGGGGCCTATTACAATGTCTGTCGGAGTTTCCTCCGACCAACACCGTGGCGGAAACGGGACCGACCGACCTCCGGTTGGCGGTCCCGAATGCCTAATTACGATGGGACCACATATGGTGTGGTCACATTCTCCCATTTCTATATGGGAGCTTGTGTAAACCGGCCATTACACAAGCTAGAGAAATTGGAGATTGTGTTAAACCCTGTACCCCATGGCAGGCACCTCAATGTGCTTGGCATGAGGTGCAGGGATTAACAGGGGGTACCATAGGAAGGCCACAAGGAAAAGGGGGCCCTGCTAGTGTCCCCCAAACACGCTTTCCGACAGGCTTTCCATGTGCATGGTAATCAGAATGACGTCCATATGGATTACAACGTGCTCCTTGAGCCTGTCGGAAGCCAGCTGGAATGATTGGCCGGTTTTAATTCAGACCAGCTGTATTGTAATCAGCCAGTCGGAATTGAAACCGACAATGTTGGTCATAAAGCCTCTGACCTAGGGTCAGAGGCTTTATGACCGACATCGTAATAGTTCATATTTTCAGAGCTGAACTCAGGAAACAGCGGAGCACGCAATACTCGATAGTGGTTAGCAGGTCAAATTAGTTTCTGTTTATTCAAGAAAAACTGTATATTTTGCAAAAAGCCCAGGGTTTTTGAAACCCTCCTAAGAAGAACACGTGCAAAATGTTTTTTATATAGCACACTCAGCCCGAGGGCATTAGAGCGCTTTACATGAGCACCAGTTACATTACACAAGTTCAGATTAATTCTTTCTTTGGCGCAGGGTGATTAAGTGATTTACCCAAGATCACAAGATGTTGATTCAATGCCGAGAATTGAGACTGGTTCCCCAGCTTCTGAGTCAGTAGCTCTGGTCCTAAGGCCGCATGACTTCTCCATTAACATTGTGGTTAGTGTCAACGGTTAAAAAAACAGCGTTCGTGAGGAGCGTTGTCCACCACGAAGCATCCATTATGAAGCATGTTTCGGTGATGTTGCTTGGCTCGTTGACCTGTCTGCAACCTGTTGAGGTCTCCACTGCAAAGCCTTGCCACCTCCTGGTATCCGACGGTGGTGCAGTGTCAAGTCCATATCTCTAGACCTTTGCGAGGACCCTTCAAAGGGATGCCACGGAGCTGCATGTGGTCTGCACTGGGGATGTGTATGTTCCATGTCTGGGCCTCAGCAAGATCGCAGAGAAGCCACTGCATAGTATCTCATGCAACCGCAGGGGTAAATGGGTCTTGGTCAAGACTAGCTCTTGCCACTGGGATCTGGGTGCAGGCAGGGTGAGCAGATAATCTCTGGTTGACTGACTCTTCCAAGCCTCTTGTCTGTAGATCTGATAACTTTTTTGGACTGCACTCGGGATGTTCGATGCTCCATGGATGGTACGGATGACACATTCAGACAGGGGTGGCATGTTGGGTTTGCCAGTCATGTGGTGAACCTGTGCGATCTGGGGCGACAACTTGCATTGGTGGTTGAAGGCATTCTTTCTTGGGTCGTTGAGCTGCTTGGATTGATGGTGGCCCAGTGCTTACATTCTTTCTTTGTGGAGGCATCTGCATCCTTTTGCCTGTATGTTATAGGCTGCTGAGTTGTTGGTGACTGTGTCTGGACCGATCTGCTGGGAAGCAAGGGGCAGAGACTCGGTTCGCATATGCTTGTGGCTTACTCTCAGTTCTTCCACTGTGCTGTTGCTAGGTCGTCCTCATTTCATCTCTGTGGCTTGCTGCTTGTGTGTCTAGATGCGCTCCGTCAGCAGCTTGAGTCTTCTTAAGACTGCCTTTCAGGCCTGGCCTCTCTTGATCTTCCCTCCAGGGGCGTAACAAACACCCCCGCAGCCCCCGCAGTGCGGGGGGGGCCCCCAGTCTTCAGTAGGTGAAGGGGGCCCCCTCAGCTCTTCAGTAGAGAGCTGTGAGAGAGACAGGCTCTAAAGCAGCTGCAGTGTGCAGCCTGCTCTGAGCTCCTCGCATGGCCCAGGACTGAAGAGAAACAAAGTAACAAGTTACATTGTTTCTCTTCAGTCAGAGCCCGGCCGGAAAAGGGATGGGGGTGGGGGCCAGAGCAATTGCTCTGCCCGGTCTGCATGAGAGAGGCCAAGCAGAGGTGAGAGACTCCGTGCTGGTGCAGCTGCTGGCTCCTCTCAAGGCCTGCATGCGTGTAATTTATAGCCACCCTGTACCCTCCTAGAAGCGAGGAGATGGCGATAGCACCTATGGCAGAGGCCCATGTATCCTGCTGGTGGCTGTGGTATTAGCTGAGGCCTGCGGGGCCGGGGAGGCCAAGGGCTCATTTAGCTGCAGTAAGCATCAGCTGCATTGGGGCTTAATCACGCTTGCCAAGGCTTCAAAAAGTGTTTTCCCCTCCAACCTCACCTGCCACTCCTGACCCTCCCTCACCCTTGTTCCACTTATTGTTGGGACAACTCGCCGTCAACCAAACAACAGCCCTCTTCCCTCCTCCCGCCCGCACTGTGGAGAAGTCATCACTCTGCCCGGTCTGCATGAGAGAGGCCGAGCAGAGGTGAGAGGCACCGCGGCGCGCCCGGCTCCTTATAGGGCCTGGGAGTAATTCAGAGCAATCCTGTGCCCTCCTGTGAGCAAGGAGCTGGTGATAGGACTTATGGCAGAGGCCGGTGCATCTTGCAGGTGGCTTTGGTGTTAGGTGCGGCCTGCGGGGCTGGGGAGGCTAAGGGGGTGGATGAGAAGACCGCTACTGGGCTGAGAAGAGAGATTCAGAGGGACACCAGCCCCTACTTAAATACAGGCCTGTGGCATGGCAGCCCCTGAGGCCTAGCAGCCTTTAGCCAGGAGAGGTGGTCCGCAGTGAGCCAAGTGACCAGCACCCCTAAGGGACACGAAGCCCTGAGCCTCTCAGGCAGTGTCAAACGCCAGTAAAGAACCACAGACCCGGGCTCAGCAGGGTGTGAAAAAAGGCTGATTCTGTTTTGGAACGCTTGAAAGCAGCTTTACAAGTTTACGTAAACTTGAGCCAGTAGACTTAGCTTCTTGCGTCTGGCTTCTGCAGCTCGGTAGTTCCACCAGCAGTACAGGCAATGCAGATATTATTAGCTGGGTCTCACTTACCATCAAAGAAAGCCCTCGCAACTTGTGTAACACCCAGCTCAGCCCTTCCGCAGCTCAAGGAGGCGCAATGGTGATGGAGGTCTCACACATTACCAAGGGCAACAATCTTGCTTCTTATCTACCTCAAGTGCATATAAGCCCCTTTGACTTCTTCCTCCATGATCATACTCGCACTGTGGGGAGTTGGATCCATTTTTCCCTACCTGTCTGAAAGGCCATTACTTCGGCTCACTGGGTGTTGCAGATCTTTTTCAAAGGTTACACTCTATTCTTCACATTCTGTCACCAGTGCCCTCTAACCTCCAAAATGCCCCACCTGCTTTCATACTGTATGTACGCCATGCCACCTTTCTTCTGCAGGAGCATCAATCCTTTTTGGCAAACGGGGCCTTAGAGGGGGTCACAGAGGTGGAAAAAGGCAAGGGGTGTTACTGCTACTCCTACTATTTGTTGGACCCCAAAAAGGGTGAAGCGCTTCATCCTCTTAACGCCTTCTTGTTTGAGAAAAGATTGAAAATGCTGACTTTAACCCAGATCCTCTCTGCCATGTATCTGGGGGATTGAATGGAGTCTTTGGAATTGCAGGACACATGAATATGTGTCAGTCATGCAGTCTCACAGACGCTACGTTCGGTTCATGGGGTTTTGGAAGCATTTGCAGTACATAGTTATGTCATTACACCTCACCTTTGCCCTTTGGGTGCCTGTGAAGCTGATGACTGTTACAGTGCTCCATTTTTGCAGACCTTCAAAAAGGTCACCCAGCAGGGTGTGAGGTACTAGTAAGGAATCACTAGCCCTGAACACTGCAGTGTCAACCATTGATAGGAAACCACATGCCTGGGCACTTCTGGAAGCCAAAATAAGCAATCAGATCAGCCAATGGAGTCATGTAAATGTATTAACTAGAACACATTTAAAAGTGCTTTCTGTTTATATTTGCTGTTTGAAGTATGTACAAAGGGCTCGCTAAAAATACCGGCTTTAGGTGATCTTACTTTATTTTTGTACCCTGCTTGGACATTAAAATACAGGTAGCAAACCGGTCAGGTGGCAATGCTAAGTGAAAACAATGCCAAATATATACAAAACATAAAAGTATGAGCTTATTAGACTTATAGTTAGTGAACCTGGGCGTGGGAGGTTTCTCGGAAAAATGTGTGAGTTGCTAAGCCTTTAGTAGCTCACAACGATTTTCACTGATCAGAAATAGCTCTCACTACAGAAAAGGTTGGAGACCCCTGCTCCAAAGTGTACTGCTCATCTGAGAAGGGCCAAGGCAGCACAGAGCTGACTGGGGCAGGAAAAGGTTTGCAGCTCCAGGAACAGGATCTGCTGGGACGCATAGGAAGGTAAACAAGCATTTGCAATGCAATTGGTCTCGCATTTGTGAGAGTTAGAGCTATTGATGTTGTAAAGGACTATAGGGCACATGCATCATTGGAAATTATGGTCGCAAAGGGGCAGATTCACAGAATCTGCCCCTTTATGACCGCAATTTTTGCATTTGAGATGCATCATCCCAAGTGCAAAAATCGCTATTTAAGTAATTGCTAAATTTGCGATTACCTAAATTGCAAATGCATTTAGGGAATCGCAAATTTCGATTCCCTAAATGCTATGCAACAAAAAAAAAATTGTGATTTCTCATTTAAGAAAGGCAAATTACCATCAACTCAAAGTTGATGGTAATTTGCGATTACTTTGAAAAATGCACAAAAGTGCATTTTTCAAAGTTCTATGTTGTACACATACATGCCCTTGGGGCATGTGTGTGTGCAACATTTTTTTAAATGTTAATTTCAGGGGTGCATCAGGGTGTCCTTTTGGCACCCTTGTACCCCTGAAATTGCATGCGCAATTTGCGAGTACCTATTTGGTACTCGCAAATTGCGCATGCAATTCCCATTCATTCCTATGGGCCTCTAGGCCCATAGCAATGAATTGGAAGCAATTCCTTATTTGCGATTCGCAATTTGCGAGTCGCAAATAAGGAATGTGTAGGAATCTCAATTTTTTTTGCGATTCCTACATGCATAGGGAATTGCGATTTCTAAATTGCGATTTCATAAAAATCACAATTTAGGAATCGCAATTCCTAACTTTGATGCATGTGGCTCAATGGATTTTACCTATGCGTTTTCTGTTTGGAGTGGAGTGAATGTGTGTGGTGCCAAGTGGACATATGTGGTTTGGATTGGAATTGTTAGTTGTGGAATTGTGTTGTGTGGATTGGATCTGTGTAGTGAAATAATGTGGCATAGTGTGCAGTGTAATTATGTGGATAGTAATTATGTGGTATTGAGTGTACTGGAATTATGTGGAGTTGGTTTGTGTGTCATGGAGTGGGATTGTGTGTCTTGGAGTGACATCTGGAATGGTATTTTGTGTTGTGGAGTGGTATGTAGTGGAGTATACTTATGTGGTGTGCTGTTAAATATTGTAGCATGATGTGGAATTTTGTGGTGTAGATTGGAGGCATGTGGTGTGTTGTGTAATTGTGTTGTTGGTTTGAATTATGCAGTTTGTTGTTGAATTATGTGGTGTGGAATGGAAATGTGTAGAGTTGAATTGTGTTACGTGGAAGTGTGCGCTGTTGAGTGAAAATTATGTTGAGTGGTATTATGAGGCATGGTGTGAAGTGTAGTTATGTGGAATGTTGCTACGTGGCATAGACTGGATTTATGTGGAGTGTATTTATGCAATATGGAGTAGAGAATAATTATGTGGAGGTTAATTCTGTGGTGCTGAGTGGTATTATGTGGAGTGTAATTATGTTGTTTTATGAATTGTGTGGGGATGAATTGTGGAATTGTGTGACGTGTGGAATTATGTGGCATGGTGTGGTGTATAATTGTGCGCAGTGGAATTATGCAGCATGTTGCAGAGTTGTATTTTGTGGAGGGTAATTATGTGTTTTGGAGTTGAGTGTAAATATGTTGTGTGAAGTATAATTATATAGGTTGAAGTGTAATTATGTGTAGTTGAATTGTGTTGTGTGGAGTGTAATTATGTGGTTTGGAGTGGTATTAAGTTGTGTGGAATGTTATTATGTGATGTGGAATTATGTGGTATGGAGTGAAGTAGAAATATGTGTTTTTTAATTTTTAGGATTATAATTATGTGGTATGGAATGTTGTAGGGTTAAATTAGTTATAGTTGAATTGTACGGCATAGAATTATGAGATGTTCAAATGTGCTGTGTGTGGTAGAATTAGGTGGCGTGGATTTGGGCAAGCTGTGCACGCTAAGGCTTTTATGTCATGGGGTATAAAGTTGACGATTGTCTATTTTTCTTTGTAAAAATAATATGGTCTGTTTCTTTACCTTCCGGTACATTTCTGAACAATTTGTTAAGCTAAATTGTATTGTTGCATTGTGTGCGCATGCAGGAAAGAACGAGTGTCTGGCAGACATGCAAAAAATCATCCTACTTCTCAGTATTAACTTCCACACTTCTAAGCAGTAATTCCAGTCCTAGAATAAGTTACCTGTTTGCTTTACAACGACAGTTAGTAAAACAAGTAAGTGCTTTGCCAGCCTGTGTAAGTAGCAAAGGTTTTAAAGGAACTTGTTTTTAGGTCTCGGCCTGGCATGGAGCGCATGCGCTCCTCGCCTGCGAGAGCTATAGTAAACACTAGAAAGAAGGGGACTGAAATCCACGCCCCTGTGTCCGAATCGTTTATGATTCGCTCGCGTGCTGATTTATGTTTAATCTTGGCTTTCAATTTGCTGGACGTCATTTTTGTTACAGCCCTTGCAGTTTTGGAATGCCCCATCGCGACAAGCACATCTGTTTTAACTCAGCCCAGACGGCTTTTCTTATCCGCTTGTTTATTTAACAAGCAGATAAGAAAAGTCTTCAGAGGGCTGTGAAGCAGACGAGAGGAATGCGCATTCTGCCTTGCACCAACTTTCCTCTGAAAACACAGTTGATGAGGCCAGAGCTTCCCTTGAAGTGGGAAAAGGAAGTGATTTTCCTAATGTGCAACAAGTTATTTCTTATCTGCTGGAACTTTGCTGATGGTCATGACCAATTCAAAACAAAGATGTGCTTTGAAATGTATTTGATGCTAATGTGTCAGTCTACTTACTACCTGAGAGATTGATTTTGTGCTGCATAATCGGGTCAAATGTACTAAAATATCATCCTCGCATGAGTATAATCCAATACGTTTCTGTACCCTGACATTTACAGACTCATAGGTCTACACAAGATTGTAGTACTGGAAAGTATTTTTTTGTCAAAGAAATTGAGTTGACTATTGTGTTGGTTACAGCTTAATTTTTTTTATATAGAATGCAGTTGCTGGAGCAAAGTATATTTTAGTGCAGAGTGACATCTCGTCAGTTCCAAATCCTGCCCATACCTTCCACACTGTCTTACCCTTGAATAAATGCATGAATGAGGCATCTGTATTAATTAACACTAATAATAGTTTTGGGAAAAAATATAAAGAAAGATAGCAAAACGAGCACTCCTAGCATACATCTGCTATATGTAGATCCGCAATAGCATTGTGTGCTCTGCATTAGGTGTTAAAATAGTGTTAAGCCCCCAGTTTGCTACAGAGAGGTGTATCACCAAAGAGATCCCCAATATCAAGCAAAACAAATATACTATTGGTGAATACTCGGGACACAAAAGCTACACCACAGCAATCTTTTTCTGGAATACATCAAAGATCTGGAATGTTTTACCCACCATAATTTAAGCATGCCCCTACTTTTTTCATCTACTAGAAGAGCATTAAAATATCTGATCCTGTGCCACAGAATCGAAGTATGTACTACTCCTCTCTGAACACATCTCACTTATCGTCTCGTCCGTGTATTTCAGATGCTGCACTGCATGAAGCTACTAACTTGCAACTAACCGCTACAACGCTCTTGTACTTTGGCAGAAACTGCTGTATCATGTATATGTAGCTTACTTTTTTGTAATATTCTGCTTTCAGACTGGTATAGTATGTACACGTTAGTTGTGCTGGGCCAATCACTCAGTCCCCTATATTTTGGGGATCTAATTTGTGCCACACAAAAACTAATAAATATGGAGGACTCCTTCAAGTCCAAGGAGCATAGACTCAAAATATGCGGCACCAGCCATCGTAGATCTTAAATTACTTCTGCAAGTAAAGCCATCTAGTAACCAAATACTGCAGAACATTTGGCTCTCAAACAGTGGTCCTGTGTGTACTATACTCTGTAACTCAATTATGGGAGCTCTACTTGCACTGCATCCATCACCCTGTATTAATATGCACTCATCTGCATAGCACACCACAGTGTCTTGAAAGAGCCTCATCATTATAGGACGCTATTGGGAGCAGTAAATAAGTCTACAAGTCTGTTATTAGTGAATAATGCCCGGAGGCTGACACACGCAGGCGTGCGCGCGTCACTGTTCTATTTTCCCTTTATTGTGGGCAGTTCCCACTAGCGAGAGCCATTGGCACCCCGCTCTTATTGGCGCTAGTGCTAAACATGCACAAGTACAATTTGTGCTCATTTCATCTCTGCCTCCTACTAAGGACGACTCAGCCTTTCATCATTCTGAGATCGATAAAACGAGTGCCACTAGCTTAGATGACAATAACAATGTCAGAACGGTATATTTGGTAGAATAGAGAATGTACGATTAATCCAGATGATATTGTCTAAAACACGACTTTGAAGTGAGTTGGGTGATGTATTTGTCTTCCAAGAAGGTAAGGAGACCTGTGGGGGTGGTATCTGGCTTTTGAAATGGAGACCGGGCAAGAGAAGGCAGAGGTAGGTAGGTCTGCTGAACTCATTAGAGACCTCAGCTGTGAAAAGAAGGACTTGTCCTGCGGCAGAACATAAGGCTTGGGCGGATGCAGGAATGCTCTCAAAGCCAGAGAGAAGCAAAAGGGGGGCGGCCGGTGGGAAGTGCGCATAGCCGGGGCGGCCATTACAGCAGCGCGGCTGTGAAGACGCGGGCCGTCTCACTAGCAACCTACAAGGGGGCAATATTCCAGCCGCCCTACCCGACACGCAGTGGTTCCTTCCTTTCTCTGCCCTTTGCGAATGAAACACACGGAACGTAGCGACCGAAAAGAGTCACCGCGGAGGGGAGGCCAACCGGCGCAGTCTAGAACGGAGGAGCGGTTGAAACGCTGCGCGGTTTTTGAGGACTAAGCGTGGGGCGCGCGCACCCGGCGGCGGGAGGAGCAGCAGCGCCGGGGGCCGCGCGGAGGGAGGAGCCGGAGCAGCGGCCGCCATGGACGAGAAGGTGTTCACCAAGGAACTGGACCAGTGGATCGAACAACTCAATGAGTGCAAGCAGCTCAACGAGAACCAAGTGCGGACCCTGTGCGAGAAGAAAAGGAAAGCCAAGTATCTTGTACGCTCCGGAGGGGCAAAACTATAATTATTTTTGAAGACGGTAGCTGTTACCACAGTGAAGCCGATACCCGAAGTTTCTATTTTTTGCATCTGTGATGTAACTTGTTCTTTAGCATCTGGTCCAGTAAAGAAATACATTTTGTGCCATGCTGTGGTGGGTGGCTTACATTTTCTGATGTGTACTGGTGTGGTACATATGTGACCTGTAACGTGATGCTCAGTCATTGTAAAGATATATAATCTCTTTGCAATTTTATGTAGTCCTAGTACTGCAAAAGTGTTTGCATCGTAAATGTTTCCCTAATGATAATCAAAGTTCTGTTAAAATTTTGCAATCTAATAACGTGCAGTTGTGCACGCACTTCTCCTTCCATATCTTTGTACAGTGCTTTTATCATCAGACTAATCTTAAATTGCAGTAGAATTATTTGTGGCTTAGCAATTTCTTCTTAGAGTGCTTTGAGAGTGTAAATCCACCAGTCTTCTGGACCCTCAATGTCCAAGAACATTTCATACCCGGAGTGCCATGGAAGAGCTAACCATGGTGTTGGCAGACTGGCTGAGATCTGGTTCTAAATGTTAATGCCTCTGTCTGATCCTGTGTCTGTTTGGGAACACACTACACCCCCCTCTCCCCAGCCCCAGGATGTACTTGTGGACTATACTAAACGCAATCTCTCCCTCTATTCCTACTCATGTATGCAGTGGTCACGTATGGTAAGAAACCTTATGGGTTACTAAATTGAAATCGGAGTCAGTTCTTGATATCCCAAGGGCTGGAAATATAGATGGGCCTAGTGGGTGAAACTGGTGAACTAAACAGAGGTGGATTAGGATTTCCTTTTGTATAAACTGGATACATCATCTTCTCCGCAAGAGGTGGAGTTGGCTCAATTGTAAAATTTTGGGTGATGAGGACAAATTATGTACTTGAGTTGAGGCAAGTTAAGAATTTGTTTGACTGGATAGATGCCATGCACATATCTGAATTGTGACCTCTAACCCCTTCTGGATGTTGATGCCTTTTAAGCGAGGTTGAGTAACAGGCCATGGCAGACATCTACTAGAGCGATTTCCAAATAGCATGCAATCTAGACAAGACTACTGGCTTAAGTATTGATGCAAACCATGTCATCTATCTCCGGATAGCAGTCCACTCTCTAGGTTATTTTTCTTGACCTCTCCATGTCGGTAGCCACACAATCTCTTATTGCGACCACTAAAAGTCAACTGTATACCTTCACCTCAGCGCAGTACATCACTAGGGGGACTTGAGGAAAACCTGCCATAATGGAAATTAATATTGTCCGACTGTCCAAATGGGCCTGGAGAACAGCACGTAAATATTGTGCCTTCCCCGGTCTGGTCCTGTGCCTGCAGAGCCAACAAACCAGTGCAGGTGGAGTGACCAGCTGTTGATGGTGGGAGTTTTTGAAAGCCTACATTTCTTCTGACTAATGCAGTGCATCATGTTTGTTTGCCTCTTCTGTTTGTTTTTCTTAATTCCAAGATAACATGATTTCATAGCTATCTTGAAATCCTATCCCCTCTCCCCTGAATCTCTCCCCCTGTCTGCTACGCCGCCTAGCCCCCTGTCCCTTGTGCCCTTTGACTAAGCACTCCTTCTCCCCTTGTTGGGGAAAGATCCAATATTTATACTCTGGAGTCTGTGTTTCCCCTGAGAGAGTCCACTGCGCTAAGGGATCCACTCACAGTTGAGGTTTGGTATGGCGCCCCTTGCCAAAGCACTCCCTCACCCCTTTTTGGGGAAGGATCCAGTAGGTAGACCTTGGAGTCTCAGAGACCCCTCTGAGAGAGTCCACTGCTTAATAGGGAGCCTCTCGCAACGGAGATGGGGGAATGATGCCTCTTCCCCTGGGATCACAGTTTACTGGACTTTGGACGCAGCTATTACGCGTTTACCGGTTTGTGCCCCCGTCACCCTCCCCCTCTTCTTTCTTGCTGTGTCTTTCACCCTCCCCCTCCTCTTTCCCCCCTTCATTCTATGTCTACTCCCCTGCTCCTACCCCCTCTCCCCTTGTATCTCTCCCCTTGCCTGCTTTTTCTCTTACGTATATGTCCTTATTTTGTCTCGACCTAACATGTAATTATGTAGCTATGCACTAATAACTGTGTAACCTTTGTAACGATGTAACCTGCAACTATGTTCTGATTCTCATCTAAAGCGCTCTGATACCTCCGGGTCTAGCCAGCGCTATATAAATCCTTTCAAATGTTGACTACTAGTCACCTATGCTACCCATATACTACTATCTACCTCTTTTGTACTGAATGGCGAATACCGAATGTATGTATACTACCTCAACCATCTAATGTTTAATAACTGTATATTGTAAAGCGCTCTGATACCCGCGTGGGTCATGTTCGCGCTATATAAAACTTTATAAATAAATAAATAAACAGAGCCTGGAAAACTTCAAACTGCCTCCTTCCCGTCCGAGCGGGGTGGGGTGGGTCGCTGGCAGTCACGCAGAACGACCCCTCTCTTCAAAGGGCCGACAGCTGCAAGTCAACTAGCCCCCGGAGCGGCAGGCGGGTAGGAGAAAGGCAGCATCCATTTGGAAGTGCCAATGGATTCAAGTGTTAAAATGGCCGACCACTAAACTGCTGAAATACGCAGTAAAACCCATGGGCAGTGTCTTAAGTAAACTCGACGCTCAGGGGGAGGTTGCAGCGCAGCTTTAAGGCGTACACAAGAAGTTTTATGCTCAGTGTTGATACCTTTACTTGTAACTTTAGTTCTACCTTTTAAAAATAACCGACGTCTTAGGGGAAAGGACCCCCTTCTGTGCCGAGATTGGAGGCCTTGCACTATCCAGCAGAGGTCGACCCACTTTGATGTGAACCAATTAACCCAGCAGTGTTTTCACAGCTGGTTTGGCTTGGCTTCACCATGCAGGAGGAAAGCGCCCCTCTTCCCCCTCCCTTGCCTGCCTCATGACTTCTTAGCTAATCCATATCAAGGGCCCCTTTGGTGTGATCCAGTAGGGTTTACGTTCGCCAGCCCCAGATGCCAACGTTGAACAGACAAGGGGTTGCATTGAATAAACATGGCTCAGCAATTTAACTGGGCATGGGAGGGACCCTATTCAAAATGTACCAAAATACTGAAAACCCCAAGGTGGTTCTTTATTCTAAGAGGTATCTCGTGCAACCATGCATCTTAGCACAGTCATGAGCCAAGCCATACTCCCTGGTGGCAAGGGACCTCTGGTGCCGATCCCCATTGGCTACACTGGGTCAAGTGATGCCACAGGCAATCACTGACCCTGCCCAGGGTTGTTGCACCACTGCGCTAGGGGCAACCTTGTTTCTGAATTCCTTTAAGCACCCCAGCCAGTCAAAGTAAGTTGTGGGCATGTGATCCAGCTTAAGCTAGTGATTTGATTACTTCCAGTCATTTTTCTAAGCTCTTGTCCTACATTTTCCTCATCACAGACCTCGCGTTTGGCCAGCATTCTCTGATGGACTTCAGTGCATCTGACCTCGAGGCTTTATCAATATTAGGATGCTGGGAAAACCAAACAGAATAATCTTCTGACCAGTGCTTAATTTGAGCCAGTGGTTGCAGGGGTGCCTGCCAGCACTCATTTTTGTGGGCACTCGTGCTTGGGGACTAGCACTTATTTTAACTCAACAGACTTCGATCCAGAGGAAGAGAGAGAAAGACATGAATGGGAGAAAGAGACGTAAAAACAGTGACATAGGGAGAATGCAGGGAGGAAAAAGAATCTGCAAGAGTGAAATCAATAGGCAAGGAGTGTCTGGTGGTGGATTAAAGATGCATGAGGTGGAATCAAGACTACAAAGTCTTGGAATTCACCACCCCTAACCTCAATTGCGCTGGCCGCAGGCTTCTGAGTAAAACTTGGATCTGGCACTTATTTATTTTTTACAAATTAAGCACTGCTAGTTAATGTACAACGTTTCCTCATTTCGCGAACGTCTCACTGTCTCAACTAGGTCAGGGAGGGCGGCAGGCCTCGTGCTTCTGACTGAAAAGAAGGTCGAGCATGCCGTACCCACGCACTGCTGCTTCCCCACCTCGGTTGGCATCGGGTTACAGAGGAAGCCTGGAACAATGTGTTTTCACCACAAAGTATCGGCTTACCTTTTGGTTTCGAGCATTTGCACTTTCTTGTTGTGATAGAATCCCCCTGTAAGTTTGTTAAGGTGAAGTAAGTTGATAACAGTGCTCAGTGGGTTAACTCACCTGCTGTGGAGATGTGTGCGTGTCAGTGTTCGTCCTGCAGATCTTAGGTTCGATTGCCAGCGGGGTTTCGATGTTTTGTCTGCTAGAGGCTGAGGGGTTGGTCAAATTGGATACACATTTGAAGGGCTGCCAAGGTTCCCAGGTCCATGCGTGATGTACTGCGCCAATTCAGTTTTTTTCTTTGAATAGTGGTACTTGTAGTCCAAATCTGCCCGCTTTTGGCTCGCTATGTTACTGTGAGTACATGGTATAAATGTAATTTACAACTACAATTACATAAGGAATTGGTACTCTGCGTTAATGTAAGCATTGAGGTTGATCCAGGCACAAGTCTTCAACAAGCATTTGCAATGCAACAGGTCTTGCATTTACGCGAGTTTAAGCTATTGGCATTGTAAATGACAATGCCTTTTATTTATGTTTTATAAACTAAAACAAAAATAAAAGGCATTTTCATTTACAATGTCAATAGCTCAAACTCGCGTGAATGCGAGACCTATTGCATTGTAAATGCTTGTTGTGCAAGGTATTGCTTTTCCCAGTTCACGGAAGGGGTAAAAAACATCTCCAGTTAATATTAGGGTTGACAGGATGGTGAGATAGCAGAATATTCATACGTGTGGATCTGGTGAGGACTGCGGGCAGCAAGTGCTTGATACGCTATTTGCATAAGAAAATACTATATATTTTTTCATTATCCTCCATTAGTTATTAGTAAGAAAGGGGGAAGAGAAGCGTTCACCGACAGCATTCGGTTAGTCTTAGGGAGACAAAGAATGCTGTGGTCTGTGGTAGATGCCGCCCAAAAGGCATAGGTATATGTATAAGGAGCTGCCAATGAAAGGTAGTGGAAATGCGCTTTAGACGTTGCCGGTATTGATGGCTACTGTGCGGTTGCAGACTTCGCTGGGCTGACAGTGGGTGGGGAAATGCTACGTTGTCACTATAGGTTTATTACAAGAATAACGCATACTCTCTGGTGTTTGTCCTTGGGGTACTTGCTGACTGGTGCTACATATGGGATCAGGTTTGCCTTTGACAGGAGGTATGGTTTAGTGGGGTACATAGTGTAAATTGATGTTGGTGTGAGGAAACAAACATCGGACCATTTAATATTATTGTGTGCATCATGCAGAGGATGAAAGTAGCAGGAACGGCTTTGACGCAGTAGAGGCTAGCAGGAAGAACTGTTTTGGGGTGGTCAGTTGAAGAGATTGTTCAACATGTTTTAAACTACCATAGTGGCATTGGGGAGGGCAGCAGCTGAAAGGCTCTGTCTGTACTGGTAGGCAGTGGTTAGATGGGGACTGGCCATCAGTCTTTCTGTCGGTGGTGGACAGGGGAGCAGTGGGCGGCAGTCACAGGTTCGCAGTGACATCCAAGGGGTAGTTTTAAAGGCGGGCGGAAAAGCATAACTGCGGGTTTCGTAGGGGTGAGAGTAGAGTGTAATGGATGGGTTAGTAGCAGGCACGAACGCAGTGGTCTGTGTTTGGAGGTGGTTAACTGAGCGAGCTTAGCTTGAAGGTGGGTCATCAAGTAGGAGGATGTGTTTGGTGGGCCGGCTAGAGGCAGCGTTATGTAACTTTGCTGGAGGGTGCAGCAGCAGTATTTACTGATGTATGTAAATCGCCCGATGAGAGGGCGGATGTGACCAATGGAGGAACCAGAATCCTTTTTTTATGGCTGGGGTGAGCCCCTGCAGTATGGCGGGTCGCTGGCCTGAGAGCTCTTGACTGGCGCGGAGAATGGGGGGCCCCCTCCATGTACTTTGCAGGGGGGCCCCCTCAAGTTTTGTTACGCCACTGCTTCCCTCCTGGGCTTGGTTGATCATCAGGTTTCCCATTGTGAACCGGCAGGTCACAGTTACACTTCATCCTACTATTTATCCTTAGTGCTTCACCATGCACCTTCTTTCAAATGAAGCAGTTGAGACTTCATGTTGCGAATCTTCTTCTGGGTGCAGTGGCATGTACCATCCTCGGGACTATGCGGGTGAGACTTCTAGTCGCTTGAGTCTCTAATTCTTCTGGGTGCAGCGGCATGCACCTTCTTCAGATGCCGGCCAAGAAGATCTCTCAGTAGTTGATTATCTCTGTACTTAGGGAACCTCAGGTGTTGGACTCCGGCTAGGTGATGATCAGGGCAGTCACTGATCCCTTTCTCCTCTTCGTCTTGAGTGCAGTGTGGTGTCCGGCCACGTGTCGTGTATCCTATCTTCCAGGACCTTCTTGGAGTTCCCACTCTGTGGGTAGATGTGAGTGGATGGTTTTCTGCCTCGAGGATCTTTCTGCTGCCTAACCCTCTTCTTCTCTGGGTTGGTGTGGTGTCATGCCATGTGTTGCACATTCTTTTTCCAGGTCTATCTTCCACGGGCAGTAGGGAGCTGTGGTTCTGACCCACTTTCTCAGGTGGTGCAAGACTTGAGCCTTGAGGTGTTGCTGCCATCAGGAATCTTTGGTGAGGTGTGGCATGATGTTCTTGAGGGTGGGGGATGATGTGGTTCTAGTGTCTGGACCACCGTCATGTCATTGTGGGTTCCTGTTCACCTTCTGGTCTGGCATTACTTTTCTTGGACCTTCTTCTGCTTGGGTCTGTGTCCATTCGCTTTAATGGGTGGCACTCGTGGGTTGCACCTCGTGATCAGGTGCCTTCCTGGGATATTCCCACCTCCCTGTTGTGCTGAGGCATCAGAGTGCTCACCTCCCTTTTGCTGCTCGGCCCCTCCAATCCTCATTGAGGCAACAGTCTCCAGTCCGCATCCTCTCTGGAGCTGGTTTTCTGGTGGTCTCACAATGCAGTAGCGGTCTCACCTTCCGGCTCGTCCCACTGTACCTGGGTGCTGCTGGGGAAGACTGCTGCAGTCTGCTATTGACTGGGGTGGCTTTGTAGACCTTGCCACCCTAATTCTCTTTTGCTTTATCTTTTGGCTGTGTTGGCAGCCAGTTGCCTAGAGCAGTGCCACTGTTTGGTATTAGGAATAGCATGGAATGCTGCCACAGTTTGCTTTGATCGATTGTGTATAACTAGCTGTTTGTAGGCTTCAGGTCGTATTTCTTCTCCTGAGGTGTGACCTGTGTTCTTTGTTGGACTTGGGGCCCCTTGCATTGAATGTTTGCTTCTGTTGTGCCTGCGAGATTATCAGCGTGCGGTGTCCGGTACACATCCTGGCTTCTGTGTCCCACCCACATTGGCTACCTTTTTTGCCCTGCTGTGTGATTGACTTGGATGGGGAAATGCAACTCTGTGCCTTTCCTCTTTTACCCCCGTGGAGTCTTAGCTGGCCCCATGTGAGGCTGTCACAGTGGTGGTCTGGTTCCCACTTGCCGTTTTTCCACCTCTATGATAACTGGCTACGGGGAGGGTGGCTCAGTCCTTGCTTTTATAGCCTCCTAGCTAGTGGTTGGCTACAGTGGGGTGGTTGGGTTATGATGCTTTCTATTGTTACTGCCCTGGGGAAATCGGTATCTACAGTTTTTATTTTGTGTCTCTTGATGTCCCCCAGCTTTTGACTCTCTGGTGTTGGCAAGAAGGGGTGCATTCAGCAGAGCTCCCCCTCTTCGTATCCCCATGGTATGGGCAGCTGATGGGTTCCTCTGGAGAAAGTGCATTTCACTCCTTGATTCAGCACCCTTGCATATACGAGCCCTCCTCCTTTCTATCCCAGTGAGGTGGAGCAATACCCCTACCCACCAGCGGGACAGCAACACACCTGGCAGCTTGAAATGGGAAAGACATGTTGGGACATGCTGCTGTTGCACTGCAGGGTGCTAGCTGAGCACAGAGACTGGGTAGTGTCAGTACTGCTAGGCAGAGGCTGGACGACTCTGCCTGCATTCCCGTAAGAGTATCATGCCCTTCTGCCATGTGGGGGACAAACAGATGTGTTGCTGTGAAGTGAAATGGCCCCCTTTGCTTCCTGCAGGGTAGCAGTGGACTGGCTACAGTAGCTTGCCCGCACTGAGCTCTGTAATGCTTGTGGTACTCTGCTTCACTGTCACTGCTTGGCTGGACTAGTGATTCACTGGAGGTCATGGGCCTCGGTAATTTAGTCACCTGTATGCCAAGTCGGGTTGCTGCGGGAGGGCAACATGGTCTTCTAATTCTCCTGCAGTAGTGGCAACCTGCCGTTAGGGGGCGCAGAGTTCTCTCAGCACCCGTGATGGGTTCACATGCAGAGCCCAATCACTGTGAAAGAGAAAGACGCCGCTCTTGCTCTCTCTATTGCCTTCAGTGGGCTTGGTGGGGCCAGCTGGCCGCTCTCCTCTCTTCTGACCTCTCTGCATTGGGGACGTTGAGGGGGGTTAGTAAGTTTTCTTTTTGTTGAGGCACTGACAGGCAGCTTTCTGGCAGCATGCATTCGTGGCAGGTGACCACTAGGGAGCTTGCATCGCTTTCCATTGCAGTCTCTACTCTCCTTCACAGTCGCAAACCCCACCCAGGCGGCGAGTCCTCCTCCCCCCTCCCTCAATTTCTCCTGCGTCTCTTTCCTTTAAATTACACCTCTGACAACCTGCTTTGGTGCCTAGAAAGGTCACAGTTTATTCAAACATAACATGGTTGTACATTTCGCAATTGTATTGGTCATTCCTAAGCATCCACGTTAAGGCATACTTTCATTGTCTTTGTAATTTTCTTTGTACATTCCTTGCAGTTACCTGCTCCCAGGCAGTCTATATTGCGGGGGCCCCATTTTCCAGGCTTCTGTGTCAGCGGTTCCAGGCTTCAACTTGCTACCGAATTTAGTGGGTGTCCGTCAGCACCTGCCCGGGCTGCAAGTGCCGTTCCGCTTGCCCTGGACCCCTTGTTGGCCCCCTCGCCTGCTCCTCAGGGCCCCTGCTGCATGGCATCCCAAGGACCCTGTGAGAGCATTCCATCTACTCTGCCTGTGGCTGAGTCCTGCCATTTGGCTCCCTCAGTACCCATGCCGTGAGGCATCCCAAGGGCCCTGTGGGAGCATACCATCTACTGTCTGTGGCTGTGTGCCATCCTTAGCACCCTCAGTGCCCCTGCCATGAGGCATCCCAAGGACACTGTGTGAGCCTTTCATCTACCTCTATTAATTTACTCTCTTATGTATATCTTTCCTGGGTTTCTTCTGCCTCACCTCCCTCTATGCGGCTGTGACGCTTGCGTCCTTTTGGTGTGGCTGGGTGGGATTCCTTCTTTCTTTCAGCGGTGGAGGGTTATGTGTTTCCCTTGGGCCCAGGGCCCCTTCTTATCCCCCCAGCTGCTCGCCACCACGCCCCCTGATTGGAGGGCGCCGTGACCTACCCTGGGGTGACCAATCCTGGTCGCCCCTTCTTCGTGGGCTTCCGCAACGAAGGGGAGGGTTTCCCGCCTCTGGGCAGCATTTGTCCCGGGTCATCATCGGGTCCGGCTATGCCTTCCCTGGCCTGGGCTTCAACCCCACCCAGGCGGCGAGTCCTCCTCCCCCCTCCCTCAATTTCTCCTGCGTCCCTTTCCTTTAAATTACACCACTGACAACCTGCTTTGGTGCCTAGAAAGGTTGCAGTTTAGTCAAACATAACATGGTTGTACATTTCGCAATTGTATTGGTCATTCCTAAACATCCATTTTAACGCATACTTTCATTGTCTTTGTAATTATCTTTGTACATTCCTTGTCTTTACCTGCTCCCAAGCAGTCTATATTGTGGGGGGAGGCCCCATTTTCCAGGCTTCTGTGTCAGCGGTTCCAGGCTTCAACTTGCTACCGAATTTGGTGGGTGTCTGTCAGGACCTGCCTGGGCTGCAAGTGCCGTTCCGTTTGCCCTGGACCCCTTGTTGGCCCCCTCGCCTGCTCCTCAGGGCCCCTGCCGTGTGGCATCCCAAGGACCCTGTGTGAGCATTCCATCTACTCTGCCTGTGGCTGTGTGCCGTCCTTAGCTCCCTCAGTGCCCCTGCCATGAGGCATCCCAAGGACACTGTGTGAACCTTCCATCTACCTGTATTAATTTACTCTCTTATGTATATCTTTCCTGGGTTTCTTCTGCCACACTACCTACGGTTTCACGATCGGAGGGAGCTCCCCCTCTGCTCTCCCCTTCAGTCCTTCTTTATGAGAAACACATCTGCTCTAGTACCCCCACGATGTTTAGCAGGGACATATCCATTCCCACCCCCGTCAGGTGCACCCCGTCCTCCAGAAGATAACCAGGGGATCTCAAGTTGATGAAACCCTGCCTCACAAACACCCGTCCATTGGCCCTACCTATTTTTGCCATGGCGATCTGCAGTTTCCGTCTGGACTTCGCCACTGCCCACAGATCCAAGGCCCCTCTCCATGCTTTGCGCACTATTACCTCTGAAAATGTTTGTGGGGTGCATTGGGATAATGTCCTAGTAAATATAACAGTCAGCTTGTCTTTTATAGGGGTGGGTAGCGGGTGACCCCTGCCTGTCCCCCCCCTGTCTCTTTCTAGGGCCGCCCGCTCATTACTTTTTTGGGCCTCCTTTATCCTCGCTGGCCCCTGTCCCTTGGATCTGTCTACAGCATATGGCGGGGTGGTTCCCCCCATAAGACCCGCATGCGTGCTTGAACCTGCAGGCGGCCCCCCAATTACAATTGTCCTTGTCAAATTTCCAGCATGACTCTCCTGATATGCTATTGCTTTGGCTCTTGCCTTTGAAAGCTGGTCCCTGTCCCTCATATTCTCCTTTACTCTCGTAGGGATGAGAATTGGGATCCCTCACACCGACCCTCTCTCTGGCAGTTACCATGTGCGTTGTGAACCCCTCCATGTCCTGGCAATCCCATTCAATCACCGGCCAAGTCTGCATCTTTTCCTTGAAGCCCTCGCCGTATTTTAGCCATGCATCCCCTTGGTATTTCTGTTGCGCATCATGTACTTTCTGTTCATATAAAATGAGTGCGGTTGCACTCTGGGGAATTTCTCAATGAATATGCATGCGAGGGTTCTGAAGGCCCTTAGCCAGTTCTCCATTGACCTTTCTGCCCTAGGCTTGCACCTATCCCTTCTATCCTCATCTTTTTTGTCCTGCGTCGTCAGGTCTAAGCCTGCCTGGCACACTTCTAGCAGTGAAAGAATATCTATAAATTCCTTCCTCCAGATCCTTTCTTTTACTGACAGCGGGATGAGATTGGCCAGCCCTAGAAGTTTCGTGGTAGTAGGGGAGGTCTCCTGGGGAGGGGCGCAGGTATTCGCTTGCTGGTGTCCCCTTTGGGTCCCTGTCTTCCCCTGTTCAGCTTTTTCCTGTACCGCCCCTGGGAGGCGACCCCCTCACCTGTGTAGTTTCATCGGTCCTTATCTCGCTGACCTGGTTTGCCCATTGGGGGTTTTCCCGTCCTTTGCTCGACTCCCCTTTCGGGTCCCCTCCTTTCGTTGCCCTCTGCTCTGTCTCCTGGCTCCCACATTCCTCTCAGCATTCCACTGGGGCCCCCTTCCGAAAGAGGACCCTGCCCCATGCCATTGACACCAGGTCATCCATGCCATCGGGTAAACCGGTCCCTGTCCCCATGATTCTCCCTCGAACCCCTGTTGGTCCCTTCCCTGCCCTGCCTGCCAGCGATTTTGCAGTGGCCAGGGGCCCTGCTTTGCTAAATTGTTTCCTCCTAGCTGTGCCCCCATGTTCACCATTTGTCCTGGTCCCCCATCCGCTGCATCTGCGTGCTGCCCCCTTTCGTGCATTCCCCTTGCGCCCTTTGTGCAGTGCTTACCAGTGTCGCTGCTGCTCCGCCCTCTGCGCGATTCTTGAGGGGCCGCCGTGCTGGCTACAGACCCCTCCTCACTGCTGCTCTCCTCTGTATCCGAGCTAGACAGCATCTCGTGGGTTGCCGCCCTTTTGTTCGTGGCCCGCGTTGCCCTCCGCCTGTTTGTCGGCAGCACCCTTTGCTCCCACCTTGGTGATTCTCTCGAGGGCCGCCTTTTTGGCTGCATGCCCCCTGTCCCTAGGCTTCTTGGGGGGTGGTGCGGGAGGGGATACCCCTTGTGGCTTCTTCCCCTTCCCGTGGGCCCCAATTCTTATTTGTTGATCTATCCATGATTTTCCTTTCAGGGCCACCAGAGTCCTGGTCTCTTCCAACATGGCCTGCAGGTCTGCGTCCATATCCGGCCCTGCATCCCCTCTCTGCCTCTCTGGCCCTTTGGGGGAGCCTCTGGGTGCTCCCTGAAGGGTGCTTCTGGCTCCTCTCTCTTATCTCTGTGGTCTGGCCGCTTGTCTCACTTGCCTTCTTGCGTGGATTCTTGCCCCCACTTGTCTTCCTGCTTGGACCCCCAGATCCTGCTACTGCCCAAGGAGGTTTGCAGCTACAACTCCTGCTGCTGCCCCTGCTGGCGCTTGCATCCCCAACTGTTCTTTTTCCCCTGATATTTGTTGGGGTCTAGTGTCCCAAAGTTTGTTTGCAGTCCGTGGCATGCGTGGACCCCCCAGATCCTGCCAATGCCCAAGGCGATTGTAAATACAGCTGCCTGCTGCTCCCCCTGCTGTCGCTTATGGCACAAAAACTGTCTCTTTTTCACCAATAATTGCTTCCCCAAAGTCTGCTTGCAGTCCGTGGCCTCTTCGTGCCAAAACCGCCCTTCTGCTACCCGTGTAACAGCGGTTCCAATCGCCCCCACGCCTTGGCTCTTGCTTTGTTCTTGACTCACCTCCCGGTGCTATTTCTGTTCCTCTGTGTTTTCGATCGGGGCTCCTGCCCCTTTAAGGCCATTCTCACAGGCCCGCCCTGCCGATTCTCTAGCTTCCTGGGTTCGGGTGCCGCCTCGTCTCGCTCTGCCTAGCTGCACCGGGCAGTCCTCGCCAGCTCTTCTTGGTGTACCGAGGTCCTGGGGGAGGCTGCACTACGGTTCTCGGTGGACTCCCGTGCTCCCACGATCCGCCTGGCGCCACAGGCTGCACGTCCTCCGTCTCTTTGCTGCAGGGCCCAGGCGCAGGTCCCAGTCACCGGTACAGGCTCACCACATCGGATGACTCCTTGCCGCCTCTCGAGGTCCATCAGGGGAGGACGATTCTGCCGGCGACTCCAATTCCTTCTTTCTTCCAGCGGTGGGGGGTTATGTGTTTCCCTTGGTCCCAGGGCCCCTTCTTATCCCCCCCAGCCACTTGGCATCGCACCCACTGATTGGGGGGCGCCGTGATCTACCCTGGGGTGACCAATCCTGGTTGCCCCTTCTTCGCGGGCTTCCATGGTGGGGGGGGAGGGCTTTCCTCCTCCGGGCGGTGTTTGTCCTGGGCCCCCATCGGGTCCAGCTACGCCTTCCCTGGCACGGGCTTCGTCTCTGCTGCAGCACAGGACATTAGTGAGGGGCTGTTCCAGCTGCTACCCGCACTTGGTGAGTTTGTGCGGGGTACTGTGATTACAACTTATTATTTTTCAAGTATTCTGCTGTCTTCCGGTGTCAGCTGTTTGTGGAGATGTCATGAGCCAGGAGCATAGAGCCTGGCCCGATCTCACCCGCTGAAGTGGGCTATGTGTGTGGTCATACCGGGGCCTCTCCCTTTCTCTGTGTGAGTGTCAGCATCCTGCCTGCCTCACTACTAGTTGCCATGCTCGTCCATTCCTTCTACCTTGGGGATCTTGCCTGGAGTTTAATCACTTAGCTTATGTTTGGATGTGAGTGTGCGGCTCCCTACTCCTCTCCACTCCTCTCCCCAGAACTGATGTTGATAGGTGCAGACAGCCATGGCAGAGTACTTTACTCCCACCATGGTGAGGGTACTCCTCCTGCCAAATTTAGAGATGTCTGCCAGCCCAGTGGACATCTCTTTCATTTACAAGAGCCGCCGTAATGGCGGTTCCTGAAAATGCATTGCAAGTTTGAAGGATGGCTCCGTCAACACGACGGAGCCATCCTTAAAACTTTCAATGTTTTTCTGATTTCAAAAACAAAATTCCAAAGCAGTACTTTGTTTTTGAAAATAAAAAAAAACAATGACCCTATTGCAGGGGAAGTTTTCTCCCATGAAGTGGGGTTATTTTACCATTTTCACTGTCCCTTACAGCCAGGACAGTAAAACCTTGCCATTTGTCCACCCACAAATGTCAAGACCTACGACGCCCTTTACTCTTTCAGGTCGTCAGAGGTGTATGTTGGTGGTGGAGACAGATTTGTCTCTGTGGTCGGTATACTGAAGGTCCGCCCAAGTCCAAATCACAGGGGCAGACCTTCAGTTTGTCGGAGAGGGTACTCCTTCGCTGTTGCGACAGGCCACCCATTCAACCAAACTCTGAATCAGGCACAAAGTTTTTAAGAAAAAACAAATATGCACACATTCCTATATTTGGGGTGCTGATGGTCCTCTTTTGTGGCTTCTGTATGGAATATATGCTTATCTGAAGTGGAGTTTTAGTTGGACCTTTGAAGTCAGATTTTTCATGCAACCCAGTAATGATAAATGCTCCCATATCGTACTTAGGGAACCACTGTTATGTTTTTTAACTCACTATAAGGATGAACACAATTTTAAGACACAGTCAGTTGCCATGGCAACATTAGCCCTGTACCTGGGACATAAAATTTTAAGTCTTCAAGGAACAGAGTGATGTATGTCGGTGCAGAAACAAATGAGCAAAAGGCATGCTTCCATTGCAGTTTAGGTGTAACGGTCTTGGTCTCACAGAAGCTGATGATACAGATGTCAAGTCTGGCAGGACCTACCATCAGTGGCATTGAGGTGCTGCTAAGTGAATACACTCAGACCATGTCATAGGCACTTTCTAAGGATTCATGCAAATCACTGGGGAGTAGCTATGAGCTTGTAACATTTTAAAGGGGATCCAGCCGATTGGCAGTTATCCGTCAATAATAATATATTCAAATGAGTGCCTCAGTACATCACAGTGAGCTCTCATTACTACTGCCAATGTCCCATTTAGGAATCAGAAGCTGCAGTCTATTCTGATAGCAATTTTCAGCAAACCGACCCTAAATTATATCTGCAAAGAAATTGATATGTTTCAAGCCCCTGCACTGCATTTCATCTCAATGCACTCAGTTGGGCATAGTCACAAACTTCATTTTGTAGTACACTTGGTAGTACAACAGTACTGCTAATGCACTACAAATTGCTTTTCACAAACCTGCATGCGGAGCACCCGCCTCTGCCTGTCCTGTTTTTTTCTGTGCAAAAATATCTTCCCCGATTGCCGAGTCTCTGCGCATGTAAGTATACATTTTAATAGTAAACATGAGAGAGATAGGGAGGAGTGGCTGGAAAATGAGGAATTCTTACTACTAAAGGGGAGGGGTTAAAGGAGGAGTAAGGAGGGGTTAAGAGAGGGTTAGGGATGGGTTTAGGGAGGGACAAGCACTAAACAAAAGAGCAAGCCCATTCCTAGTCCCAAACTGCACTTCTAAAGTTACTACAGCCAAAAAAAAACAGTTTTAAATGTTCTCCAGCTCCGAGCTTCAATAAGTCAAACACAACACATGGCCAACCACTGGTAACCAATACCCTCCGCAAAAAAATAATGGAGGCAGCTACTTAAAATAAAACCCCAAAGGAAGTAATGTTAAACCATATTAAATTATTTATAACAGAAATAAAAATAAATAGCATTTCATGTTAAAATAATATTAAAAAATAAAAACGATATATTTTAACATAGTGTAACAAACTTTTCTGAATTTAAAAATAGATGTAACATTAATGTTTATTAAAATAATTAAATTGCTTTTAATTCTATGATCACTTTTAATACTTTAATATTTGTTTTTACTTTTGGTGGGATTTTTGAAATGTAAATTTTTTTATACTTTAAAATAATGTATTTTAATGTAACATATTCAAAATAATTACATTGCAAATTTAAATTAAGTTATTAATGCTGTAACATTTTTATTGCGTTCCACATTTACAATAAATCAATAAAATTAATTTACATTAATATTTACCACAAAATATTTTTATAACTGTTTTTCAAGTTTAATGAACTTTTTTACTGTTCCCTATACGTTACCATAGGGAGATCTCTGAAATGTGTATTATTATTTATATTCATATGTTGCACCCTGGCAATAACCTGTGTGTAGTTATGGTTGGGTCCAATTTTCGATCGAAAAGGTAATTTTTACTTTGATTATTGCGTTGGCGACATTTGATAAATATATACAAAACATTCTAATTAAAGACTGCTCGTAACTCAGTTTTCACATTTCAGGTTGCTTGCAGATCTCTAGGGGGAAGGGAGGAAAGGGAATTATATTTTTCAATTTTAGCTACCATAAAAAACTTTTACTCCCCTCTATTGAAAAAAACACTGAACTAAATGATGCCAAACTTGGCACAACTCTAAAGTTTGCTTGGTTGTTTGGGTGTAAAGCAATTTAACCTCTTAACTGGGGGACAGCAAGACTGCTGGGGCCATTAGGGGGTGAGGGCACTGCCTGAAGCCAGGGTGGGCTGTCCCCACGCTATTCTTTTTTTCCCAGACATATTCCCTGGTATCTAGTGGGCTTACTGCCTCCCTGGTGAGGGTAGATTGGGTGTAAACACCCTAATTTCTTACCTGTGGTCATAAAAGCGAAGGGGGGCATAAGAGGGTGGGGGACTACCTGATTCCAGGACGTCGGCCACCCCATCCCTAGGAGGATAGAACAACTGTTTGGGCTGTTAGCAGGTGCTGAACGTCCCTTTCTGATGGAATAAATGAATATGTTTTTTAATTTATTGTATTTTGTTATGAGGAAAATTGGTGCATTTGCATAGTGTTTGAAATGTGTCTCAGGCTCAAAATTTAGTGTATAAATTTCCCTATCGACGTTTGACTTTCTGGCAAAGTTGTTAGGAACTTTCTAACAATGCCGTTTTTAGGGGTGAGGCATGCCAATTGTCTTTCGATTACATTTGCAGGCTCTTTCCAATGGAATTGGTAAACAATGTGTGGGTCTTGTGCTACTGATAAGAAATGACCACAAATTTGACTGTAGGAACAGTAGCATGCATGCATTTACAAAGAATACATTTTGAATAGTCGGTTTCATGGTATATTTGGGACTGGGATGAGGGACACCCAACAAAACCATCCATTCCAAGGTATGTCTGTGAAATAAGGACTCTGGGGAACCTTTGGTCTTGAAGAGTGTGTGGATACAGAATACCAGCACATTGTTGTATCCAGGATACCTTGTGCATATCAATCTATGCCTAAAAACACACATTTACCTCTCACTTATTGCTGCAATATTAGGACAATGACTTGGCCGGTATCCAGGGAACCCTACCTACCCTGGGCAAATCTGATATGTACTGAGTAAGGAGAATCCAGAGTGATGCAGCTTGCATGGTTCCCAGCTCATTCTCTTAGCCAAAATGTATTTCAAATGTCAATGTTTTGATCAAAGAACACAGTGACAAAAATATTTTCACTCTGCGTTTCCACATGTCTCCTGAGAATTATGGTACCCTGTGTGTGAGTGAGCCTAATGCAGTTGATGGGAACTGATCAACAATGTTAACTTGTGAAGACCGCATTGACAGAACATTGACATCACATGGCCCCAGTTTGTACTGATTCCTGTCCAGGGTTAGAGGCCCATCCACACAAGTGGAGTACTGTTATTCCTGGGAAATGTGTGGGAATGCTGGGTGGTAGATATTTTGTCGATGCCTGCACATTCCAGATCTTTCCCACAGAAAATGTGTGAATATCCACCAAAGTTTGACATTTGTAGGGCATTCTGGGTAAAAAAAACATAGAGGGATCCAGGCAAGCCCACACCACTATGGACTTACCCAGGAGTCTACTTTTCAAAAATGCCTGGAGTTGATGGGTTACCATGGATTCGGCTATCTCCAACCTGAAATGACAGAGCTATCTTCATCCCTTGAATTTTTGTATTTCAATGGAACATCTTGATGTTTTCATGCTGCATTTGGGCCCTTTGCTTTTGTGGGTGATAGCCCAACCCACAAAGGTGAGGTTGACCTTTTATCAAGAGAAGTGTGGGCATGATGGGTGGCAGGACTTTTGTGGATCCATATGGATTCCTGTACTTTCCCACAGAGAAATATACATAAAATCCATACTTTTTGCCAATCTTTGATGTTTGCAGGGTATTAGGTGCAAGGGAACATAGAGGAATCCAAGCAAGCCACATCACTTTGGACTCTCTCAGGTGTCTTCTTTGGAAAAATGTTTAGAGTTAGAGATAGATTACCTAGGGAGCTGGCCAACACCAGGTCAAGATAGCAGAGCTATCACGTTCCTTGAATGTATGAAATTCAATGTTAAAATATTGTTGCAATTTGGTCCTTCCCTGTTGCAATGGATAGGCATGCCTACACAATTGGGGTATCATTTTTATTGAAAGAAATTTAGCAACTCTGGGTGGCAAGATTTTTCTTGATTCCTGCAGATTCTGGAACTCTCCAGTGAGAAATATGTGGAAAATCCATATTAATTGCCAGAGAATGATTTTTGCAGAGCATTCTGGGTAAGAAAGACCTAGTGGGATCTACACACTCCACACCACTGTGGACTTGTTCGGTGTCTAGATATAAAAGAAATGTGGGGTTGGTAGGTTACTGAGGGTGCAGGCTAACCAGAGGCCCAAATAGCAGAGCTACCCCATCCCAGGAATCCCGGTAATTCAATTAAAATATCTTGCAACTGCCATGATGTGTTTTTAGGCCCTACTGAAAGAAATGTGGGAACACAGAATAGTAAAACATTTGTTATTAGCTATTGAATTTCTCTAAATTTTTTACTTCCAAATATCAGTTAGTGTGTAGAAAAATAATATGCTCTAAAAATCAACTGATATTATGACAAGCCCAAATTCAAAGTGGTATAAATACCTGTATTCCTAAACTCAGATTCTTGGGCACATTTTAAAAATGTATAGCTTTCCTTCATGGCAAACACAACAAGATGATGGATGGAGTGCTTTTCAACCACTCACCAGCTGAGAGATCTGCGTTTAATCCATCGTTCTTTTGCTCACTATGCCACCCCAGTTTGGACCCAGACTTATGCAAATCAGTCTTGACCCTGCTCCTTCATGCACATTTTTCAATTAATAGATTTTACCTTACGAATTGTGAGCATGGTGAAAACAAGACAATCATTATAACCCACAGCTGGATTGATGGCCCTGCTATCATTTGTTTTGGAACAACCGACCAACATTATATAATTTTGCAACCGTAAGAGTTTGATGGACGTAATGGTCTCTTACTTGTGTGTTTTGCTCTTCAGGGCAAACACTTGCAAATGAAAACAATATTACCAATTTTTATGATTTCAACGTATTTCCCATGTTGTTTAATTTCAATGATTAGTGTCTTTGGGAAACCCATGAGGAATCTACAGAAATGTCCCCTTGCGGAATTAACAAATTTGTCTAATTTTTCAGAAATGTATGAATTTCTGGATTCACCCATGAGTTTCACACTTCTTTCTCCAACAAACTGCAAGTAGATAGAAACCTCAAAAATATGAAATATTACCCACCACCTAGAAAATTGCAAAAACTGTGGAGATAAAAAAAAAAAAATCTCTGCCTGAAGTAGATGATTTTAGTATAGCACAGCTTTTGTTGATGCCATTTTGAGAAATAAACACACATTAATTTGGACACCACTTTGCTTCCAATTTTCTTTTTATAAAAATTATTACATTTTCGCAATTTTCTTGGTTCCCTTCACAGAAAACCACAAACCTTTGGTATCTTTAGAATCCCCTACATGTAGGAGGAAAATGCAGCCAGGATATGTTTTGTGAAAAAATAGTTATGCAGTCGAGCACAATCTTCCCCAAATACAAACAAATATTGGCAAAGCCAATAGGTTGCACTTCTTGGAATTATTGGATTTTCCAATTCTGATTCCGATTCAAAGCTTTGTTCAGCACAAGGCCATAAAAGAATAAATATCATACATACAAATTTTAAAATAGATAAACATATTGCAGTGTAATCTTAAGCCATTCAAGATGCCATTTTCAAAATCCAACCACAATACAAGGTGAATAAACATAGCATTAATCAATAAAAGAGTCTTTCTGATTTTGAGTGCTTGACAGACTGTCAATTCAAGTTGTTTATGCTGTGGAGCATCGGCATAAAGCAAAATGCTATTTGGAGATGCCACATGACATCATTAAAAAAGAGAAGAAAAAATACACCATGACGCCACCACAGTTGTTGCTGTTCCTGTCATTCTCTAGGTGCATGCATGCGTCATCAAGCATGCATGGGCCTGCAGAATAATACAGGTGCCATTTTACTTTTTTTTATTTACCAATCAAAGATGGCAGATGCCACTCGAATTGATAAAAAATATTTTTCAGCGTTAAAGTGCAAAATACAATTAAGAAAGCATTGTGGGGGTGGGGTGGGTACAGAAGAGTGGGTTGGGGAGCTGATGGAGGTGACGGGGAAAAGCAGCACATGAGGGAGAAAGCAATACAAGGGCAGTGGGAAAAGGACACAATGAAGGAAGCAACATGGAGTGCATAAGGGAGAGTGAGAAGTCATTTAGACAGCAGGCAATATCATAATGGCATGGTTTTGCAGAGATGTATGTCAAAAGTGTAGTTTCCATCACTTAGGTTCCTGCTTTTGCTTTTTTTCCTTTACATTCCCTTTCGGACCACTGACCAATAGGTCACAAAAAAGTGTCAGGGGTCAGAAAGGGCAAGCAAGGCTTAGCAGCTTCGACACCTGGTGACGTCTAATTGACATCGATGATCTACAGCAAAGATGCTGTTGACTACCAAATATCTAAATAGGTTGGACTCCAGTCTCTAGGGCACCATAAATAGGATCATGTTCCATTCCAATCAAACTTATCGGAGAGTTCTGAGTGGTAATCAATTCCCATCTCTCACTGACTCAACGGGAATCACCTAGTATGTGTTTTTTGTCTACAGGTCTTGAAAACGCCCTTCACTTTCTTAAACTTCCCTCAGCATCTCAGGTTGTCATGATGGTTAACACTTTCAGTCAACACAGTCTTTTTGCAATACAGTATATCTGAATCCTTCAATAGGTTACACAGGTATCAACATTCTGCACTGCTGAACTCTATTGCTCCAGGAAATGTGATTATGTTTTGTCTAAGGGATCATGTTTTCCTAGTTTTTAAAAGGATATTGTAGGAAAATGCCTCTTTGTACATGATCACCCCCATATTTTTGGACTGATACTGCTGTTTTGTTTTACTGCACTGGGACTCTGCTAACTAGGCCCCAGTGCATGTGTTCTTACCTCTAAAACATGCCAAAATTAGCTATACTCCTGGTTGGAATATTTAACTTACCTATAGGTCACTAGTAAATAGTACACAGCCTGTAAGTTAAATGCCACAAGTGGAGTGCAGCACATATTGTGCCACCACTAAAATGACTATATAAAACATGACTGCAAGCCTGACACCAGTAACTTGGCTGTGCAGGCTTAAACTTCAAATTTGACCTGTCAAAATAACCCCTTTTGACAGGCCTATACCCTCTGTTTAAATATTAATAAATCACCCCTAGTAGGCCTTAAATGTCTCTGGGTAGGGTGCATGATATTCAAATGTAGGACATGTAAACATTTAGGGGCACATGCATCAAGCATTTTTGTCTTCGCAAACGGGCCGATTCACAGAATCGGGCCGTTTGCTAACGCAAAAAATGCTTTTCAGATGCAGCAAACCCTATCTTGCGATTCGGTAACCTGTTACCGAATCGCAAAATGGGTTTGAGATTCGTTATTAGGAAGCGGCGTGTCTAGGGCATCCCTTCCTAATACCGAATCGCATCGGTATGCATGAATGTTTTGTGACCGAAATGCGATCGAAAAACATTTGCATTTTACCACCTACTTCAAGTAGGTGGTAACACATTCGCAAATGGGAAGGGGTCCCCTAGGGACCCCTTCCCCTTTGTGAATGTTTGTAAAAGCATTTTTTAAGAGCAGGCAGTGGTCCCACGGACCACTGCCTGCTCTTATAAAATGAAAGTAAAACTTTTAATTTTTATTTTTGTAAAGGAGCCCGTTTTCCTTTAAGGAAAACGGGCTGCTTTACAAAAAAAAAAATTGCTTTATTTAAAAACAATCACAGACATGGTGGTCTGCTGACCCCAGCAGGCTACCATCCCTGTGATTTTTGCGATTCCTAGGGGTGTCGCAAATTGCGACCTACCTCATTAATATTCATGAGGTAGGTCATTTGCAATCCCCTAGGAATCGCAGAAAGTGTTCAACACACTTTCATGCATGCCGTTTTGCGATTTCCTAATTGCAAATTGCAATGATTCGCAATTAGGGAAGCGCAAAACGATGTGTTGATGCATCTGGCCCTTAATCTTAAACCTGTTCGTGCAGTGATAATGCCCAAAAAGCTATTTTCACTGTAGCTGGGTTAGCTGTTCCATAGGAAACAAATGGGATACATATTTAAAGTTAACACAGATATCTGCGCCTAGTAACCAGATAAAAAGCAAATTCCTGGAAATTCAATTTATTGGTAAAGTTGGATCTGTGACAAACATTGTACAAAAGCCACTTTTAATAAATCACTATTAATCTGCATAAAGCCTGTAGGAGCCCATTTGCCCGAGTTTCCAAATGTCACCCAGGAGCTGAATAGCTCCTTGATTAGGTATGAACTAGCTCCCAGAGCTGAGACAAAGGCCTTGTGCGGAAGAGTAGATAGAGTAGATAGTGTAACACCTTTTTTCCGTCTGGCATTGCCAGGAAAATCCTGGCATTGAGGGTCAGAAAGAATTCCAAAATTACCCCACACTCTGGCAGAAATCTCCCAGGGTGTGGAGGCCATTATTTTTTTTTTATTTTACAAATAAAACTCCCACTTTGCAAGTTTTTTTTTCAAAAAAACATTAGAAAACTTTGATAGCCGGCCATCATGGTTACAGTACCATCCGTCAAACTTTTTGCTCATTGGCAAGAACCTCCATGACAGTTGTACCTGTCAATGTGCAGAGTTATCCTCAGGGCTGGCAGACAACTCTAAATTTGGTGGGTGAAGAACCCTAGCACAGATAGTGTTCTTCTCTATCCTGACAGAAAAATTCCATCCACCAGCCTCTAAATCAGACACAAGGGGGTCGATTCCGATCTTGCTCGGACAGCCCTACGAGAGCTGTCCGTAGCCTTACCATGCGACCGACTCGTTCCGTGAGCCGGTCCGTCCGGGCGATGAAGTACGATGCGCAAATGTGTAAAAATCCCGATCGGCACGTACGCACCCATTCCAGCAACATTTCCCGTACGAGCCGGATCAGTAAACGCCGATTCGAGTCGCACTGAAGCATTTTCACAGCAGTTTCCGGCCGGACAAGTACGATGCGTACTTCCTACGCGCCGAACGGGTCGCCACTTCCAGCACGTCACAGCATCCGGGAGAGCTGTATTTCAGGTCCGATTCGCGCCACTACACGATCCACGGCTACGAGACGGACCAACTATCAACGTGTACGAGACGGAGCAACAATCAGCAAGTACGAGATGAACCAATGATGAATCCCATCGCGCATGTCATCCCAGTACTGTATATCTATGACATGATCAGGAACAGACGCGTACGTCGCAGACGGTAAGTCAGACACCCACCACACAAACAAATGTCACGAACCCGCAAAATGCTACACACACATAGGGGGTGGATATCCCTTCCACCAGCAACAGCCAAACCATAGGGGTTGTATGGTTATCACTACCAGTATCCCCTACTCATAGGGGGCTGGATGCCCATCACTACCAGTATCCCCTACTCATAGGGGGCTGGATGCCCATCCCTACCAGTATCCCTACTCATAGGGGGCTGGATGCCCATCACTACCAGTACCCCCTACTCATAGGGGGCTGGATGCCCATCACTACTACCATCCCGACTCATAGGGGGCTGGATGCCCATCACTACCAGCAGTCCCTACTCATAGGGGGGTGTATGGCTATCACTACCAGCAGTCCCCACTCATGGGGGGGCTTATCACTACCAGCAGTACCTACTCATAGGGGGCTGGATGCCCATCACTACCAGTATCCCCTACTCATAGGGGGCTGGATGCCCATCACTACCAGTATCCCCTACTCATAGGGGCTGGATGCCCATCACTACCAGCAGTCCCTACTCATAGGGGGGTGTATGGCTATCACTACCAGCAGTCCCCACTCATAGGTGGGTGAATGGCTATCACTACCAGCAGTCCCCACTCATAGGGGGGGGGCTTATCACTAACAGCAGTACCTACTCATAGGGGGCTGGATGCCCATCACTACCAGAATCCCCTACTCATAGGGGGCTGGATGCCCATCACTACCAGTATCCCCTACTCATAGGGGGCTGGATGCCCATCCCTACCAGTATCCCCTACTCATAGGGGGCTGGATGCCCATCACTACCAGTACCCCCTTCTCATAGGGGGCTGGATGCCCATCACTACCAGTATCCCCTACTCATAGGGGGCTGGATGCCCATCCCTACCAGTATCCCCTACTCATAGGCGGCTGGATGACCATCACTACCAGTACCCCCTACTCATAGGGGGCTGGATGCCCATCACTACTACCATCCCCCCTCATAGGGGGCTGGATGCCCATCACTACCAGCAGTCCCTACTCATAGGGGGGTGTATGGCTATCACTACCAGCAGTCCCCACTCATAGGGGGGGGCTTATCACTAACAGCAGTACCTACTCATAGGGGGCTGGATGCCCATCACTACCAGTATCCCCTACTCATAGGGGGATGGATGCCCATCCCTACCAGTATCCCCTACTCATAGGGGGCTGGATGCCCATCCCTACCAGTATCCCCTACTCATAGGGGGCTGGATGCCCATCACTACCAGTACCCCCTTCTCATAGGGGGCTGGATGCCCATCACTACCAGTATCCCCTACTCATATGG
This sequence comes from Calotriton arnoldi, assembly GCA_963921515.1. Classification (NCBI taxonomy): domain Eukaryota; kingdom Metazoa; phylum Chordata; class Amphibia; order Caudata; family Salamandridae; genus Calotriton; species Calotriton arnoldi. Next base: position 920,549 of record CAWUFW010007003.1, on the reverse strand, counting down.
GGCTGGATGCCCATCCCTACCAGTATCCCCTACTCATAGGGGGCTGGAAGCCCATCACTACCAGTACCCCCTACTCATAGGGGGCTGGATGCCCATCACTACTACCATCCCCACTCATAGGGGGCTGGATGCCCATCACTACCAGCAGTCCCTACTCATAGGGGGCTGGATGCCCATCACCACCTCTACTCATAGGGGGCTGGATGCCCATCACTACTACCATCCCCACTAATAGGGGGCTGGATGCCTATCACTACCAGTACCCCCTACTCATAGGGGGCTGGATGCCTAGCACTACCAGCATTCACACACATAGGGTGTCTAAGCCAAACCCCCCCTACCATCTTGGCAAGATTGTTTTTTTATGTGTCAAATGCTTACAACACAGATCCTGACAGTGAACATACAATGTGACTCCCATCACATGTGTGCCCAAAAGGTTATTGTGGGCTTCAAAAATCCAGCATTTTTGGATCATTGTGGTAATGGGGTCTAAACCCCCCATCACTACAGTGACCAAAAGGTGATTGTGGGGTTCAAAACACCAGCATATCAGGAACATTGTGGTAATGGGGTCTAAACCACACATCACTACATTGACCAGAAGGTGAGTGTGGACATAATAATAGCAGCATCTTCAAACCAGCATGTATGATTCCTGGTCCCAACACCACAAGCAATGTTGTGGCAATGTAGTGGTTGTGTCCCATACAAACATGGATTTGGTGAGGCAAAGATTGCTGTGTATCACAAGAACACCCTCTGCCATGTGCAGACAAGCATCGGCCATGATCCCTGACAATGCCTCCAGTGTCCAATTAGACTATGTGAAAAGTGAGCATCATGATGCATACACACATATCTTTACGAACAGACACACAAACTAAGGAATCCTGTGGAGACTGTAGATGTTAGGTGACAAAGTCCCATACCAAGGCAGCAATGGGACATACCAAACATGATGAATGTGCAGGCTGATGAGCTAGGAGACCCAGGGACACTAGGGAAAAACCTCCAAACAACATCCAGCCAATGGACCGCAAAAGCCATACCAATGCAGTGGTGCAGATGCACAAACACAAACAGGCAGCCCCACACTGCATATCAAACACAACATGTGTGTGTGTCTCACTGTCCCCAGGCTAGTACACAACACATGATGGTGGGCTGAACTCCAATGACACAGATGTGTACACAGTGCCATACAAAAGTAACTCATGAACTGTGCACCCCTTTGTGGGCAAGCAGGCATTGCCAGATGAGTGGGATCCCAACGGATTCATGTGACACAAGCTGGGCGGACCAGCAACCAACACAGCAAGAGACAGACCCACTACAGCACTACCCTCAGGGACCCTACATTGGGGTGTCAGTAGCCTGTATGATAATCCCACTGTGATGACAAAGGAAGATGTTGCCCATACTGTGGAGCACAGTCACCTGTGCGCACTGGGTCATGTGTCCTGACCAACAAACTTCCATCGCACCTACACAAACACAAATCACTGGCCATGGCCTGTAATCAATGGGCAAAATGTAGGTAGGGGCCTAGCCATGAGACAACTCACATTTGGCCACTCTCAACACCACACACCTTGATCTGCACCAATGTGCATCAGCTAAGCACACATGGACTGGTGACATTGCTCATGCACCCATGACAATCCTAGGGGTGGTGGGGGGATCCAAGGTACCCAAAAATCATCACACATGGCCAGTCAACAACCCTTGTGAATGTCTGCCACACTGCACAGTATGCGGTACATGGGCATGACATGAAATCTACCAGAATCATTGGGATCCCTGCCACACTCCCACACCAATGAGGAACCAAAGGAGACCCACAAAGAACACATGTCGACACCTTCCAACATTGCAGCTCTGACCCTGATGAGTGGGAGTAGTCACACACACATACAAGTGACCCACTCACTGACAGATACCACATAGGGAAAACAACATGATGTTGGTAACACAGAAGTGCCAAGGGGAATCCTGAATGTGTCCCATGTGCGTTTGACAACATCCCCAGACCTTACAACTAAAACACCTAGGGATGACACCCTAATGACCAGTAGTTTGCCATGCACCTACATCCCAGGAAACCCAGGGCAAAGATGTTAGATGAACACAGGACAAATCAGCAAGCGCCACAAACAGGAACATCTGTAGGGAACACAGGCTGTGTAGAAAAAGGGAAGGGAACACACACAGACATGCTCACACAACACACACCATGGGCTCAGGAAATGTCACGGAATGACACACTGCCATGAGGGGACTCCACTTCTGGGGAAGGTCAGCTGCGCAAAACGTTGTCTGTGCAGGGCTCTGCCATGTCAGCATAACACTTGCTCAGTGAGCCAACAATTACAACACAATGAAAGCTCTGGTCACATCAGCCTGTGTATGGGAGTGTCCCTTAAGTCATCTGCACATACGCAATACACATGTATAGCAAGTTGCACTGATGACACAGATGACTTGTGTACCATTGATGCACAAACCTGCCTGTCCAGTGGAGATGGGCCCAGTCAGGGAATCTTACAATGTGCACAAATGTAAGCCCAAAATATGTGCAACAGTGTATGCCAAAGATGTGAAGTAGCAAACAAAAGGAGAAAATCCTGGTCCCAAATTCTTGCTATCACTACACCCTGAAATTGCAGCAAAGGATGACATGGATACATACCAGAATAGTACACATATCCCATGGACCACATGGAGTCCATCACATCAGCAAATCGATCTCTTATTCCTTCAAAACACCATTACAACAGCAAGTTCATGATACTCATCATCAACATCATGTACATTAGATGCAACACCACTGGATAACAATTGGCTTTATTCAGCACATAAATCCTTGTAACTGTTAAGTCCACAATGTCAAAAGGCCAATGGCCAGTCCATATCAAGAGTTCTACCAGGGTGACATGTGACAAGTTGTCACCCATTGCTTGCCTGCACTGCTACGGCCAGGGGACATCTCCCCTTGGAGGGGCATACATAGGGGCAGGCCAGGCACCGCAGGGTCAGGATCAGGGGATAGCAGAATGGGGCAGGGGAGGGGTGGTGTGTGCAGGAGTGTCACTGGCAACTGCAGTGGAGGTGTCTGACACAGTGGGCGCCGTCACCACTGCAGGGCTCAAGTCAGTTGGGGTGGTTGCCGGCACCACTGCAGTGGTCAGGTCAGATGGTGTGGACGGGGTCTCCACTGCAGTGCCCAAGTCAGACGGGGTGGATGTGCTCTCTACTGCAGTGCCAATCTCCAAAGGAGTGTAATGGGGTTCAGATGAGGTGGGCAGGACAGGGGGGGACACACGGTCTCCACACCAGTGGCAGGAACAGGCTGAGCGTATGAGGTGGGGTGGATGTGCATGGGGTCGGGGGAGGGCCTAAGCATTTTGGGGATGCGGTATCAGTGTGTGGGGGAACCTGGGGCAGGGTGTGGCGGGGGGACCTGTAGAGTGGTGGCCTGGGGGCTGGAGGACGGAGACTGTGTGGTGGAAGTGCGGGATTGTGGTGGGGTCTTGCCCTTCTTGGTCCGGGGGGATTTGCGGATGGGGGCCTCAGTGTTCCTGCACCTGGGGGAGGGTGTCCGTGTGGCAGGGGAACTCCCCTCTGTGCGTGGTGACTTCCTCTTCTCATTGTAAGTTGGATCAGATGGATCGGTGGGGAAGAGGCCAAGGTCACAGAGGAAGAGCTGCTGGGAAGGGGGGGTTGCAGGTGAGGCAAGGGAAGGGGTTTTGGAGGGAGAGGCATCTGAGGACTGCGGAGTGCTCGTGGATGGCTGTTTCTGTGTCTGTAACCCATCCCCTGTGTGTGTGCCATCAGTCCCCGGAGTGTGCGTGTTTGTGCATCTGGATCTTGTCTTGCGTGGCTGTGTGCTGCTTGTGTCTGTTGTGGTGTGTGCCTGTGCTGGTGTGTGTGTGCCTTGGACAGGTAGGGTAGTGGGGATTGTGGATGGGGCAGAGGTAGGAGGGGTGAGGGACTGTTGGAGGAGGGACACTGTTGCCGTCTGTGAGGAGGCCATGGACTGAATGGTCCGAGGTAGGGCAGACTTGTTTGATGAAATGCCCTCCATGAAGGACACCAGTTGTGTCAACAGACTGGTGTGAGAATGGAGGACACTCAGCATCGCTGTCTGCCCTACATGGATCTGCTTAAGTAAGTCCACAGCCTCCACACTAAGGGCAGCAGGGGAGACAGAGGCAGGGGGTGCGGTGCCTGGCACGAAGGAGACATGCTCCCTTGCACGGGAGCCTCCATGGACATCTGGGATGGGAGCAGATGGGAGGGTGGAGATGGTGGTGGTGGTGGGGACAGACTCACTAGGTGTTGTCTGGGGTCTGCTGACACCCGCCTCCACAAGGGAGTCATCACTCGAGCTGCTGTGTTCCTCAGCCAAGGTGGTTGTAGCTGAGGTCTCCTCAGTGTGGCTCCCCTCACCCTCCATGCCACTGGGTCCCTCCGACTCATCTGCAACGGACCCAGTCTGGCTCTGCGGCTCCTCTTGGTCCGTGGAGCTGTCTCCTCCAGTAGCCGTAGATGTATCTGCAAACAAACAGGATAAACAGATCCACATCAGTCACCTGTATTGACCTGACACATCACAGTCATTACAGCACATTACAGAGCACGCCTTGGCATCATTTGCAAAATATTGCAAAAAGAGCTGACACATATTTGAACAAGACACTTGTCAGTCTGCCAGTCAACCATGCCCCTCATATCCTTCCCGTCCATGGACCCATCTGTCTGGTGCATGTAGTATGCCACTACTCATATGTGCACACATGCACACCATAGACAGTTGTCTGAACTGCAGGATTTGTGATTGAAATGTGTCAGTACACACATATCCCATCTCCTGCCACTGACTCATTACATGTGTCAGGATAAGGGATGGCCAAAGTCATTGTCAGCAATATGGATATGCTTCCTTCACCAGACACCATGATGTGCTCATGTATTGATGGTCAATGCCACAATTGAGGCATGCAGGACAACTGACATTACTGCAGGATACACATTTGCAAGTGGTATACCATGCTACAGGCCAGTCTGGCTAATCAGTCATTACTGGCTTCAGTCACAGGGGCAGTGCATCCAAAAACAAACAGTCTGCACTGTGTTACAATCATGTTTTTGCGGGGAATGTAAGCTCTGCAGCTGTCAAGTGCACATGTCCACCCACTGCTACTCACATCTTAAGGCATCTGATGATCCCACGTTATACAAATGCTACAGTTGAGTGACTGCAAGCACAAATCTGTAAACATGATCACATCACAGTCTGATGAGAACGAATTAAAGCTGCCTGCACTTTAATGTAGAATACATCATTAGGCACAGTCAAGTGATTACACACCTATGTTTCACCCCATTGTGCTGATCCAACAGCCACATCTCAGCTGGCTGCCCATCCCAAACTGTTTAACACCCCAGGAGTCTAAAAAGCTAGGCCACTCCACAATGACACAGAGGCAGACACTTGATTGCACATTTCACAATGCACAAAATGTAGGCAGGCACACAGGAGTAGGAGAACAGAGTGTACTTTCATGTCCGGAGTAGGCGTACCTGTCCTGGTCCATGTGCAACATGGGATAACCCTGAACAATAGGCATGTGTCTATGCATGTGTGACACACATGATGCACATTCTTCTGAGGCCCCAACATTGTCTCACCTGCTGCATGGGTGTGTGGTAAATACCCCAGACACATATGGTGAGCAAGAGCAGCAATTAGAACACATATTAATGGCCCACACAGAGTACATGTCAGCTTTCTGGCATTGTGCAGACACATGTCAATCAAATGCCTCACTCATGAAGCCCAAAACAATGTTGTTTCAAACCTTATCCTTGGACAACAGCAGGGACACACAACCCAAGTGACACAAGTCACAGACTGAAAGGGCCACACCTGTGTATCAGATGAGGATGAGCCATCACCTAATTTAGGCACATGACTCTTGTTCAAGCAGACAGACGAACTGTGGGAGTGTAACCAGGTTGAAGGAATGCAAATAGCATGTGAGACATAGTTCACAGAAAAGGCATGCACTTACCCCCTCCTTGCTGCTGTCTGGTCTTTAACTGCCCATCCAGGTCAGGGAAGACCACCGTCAGAATCCGGAGCATGTGAGGGGTCAGGATCCGTTGTCTGCCCCTTCTGCGAGGAGGCAACAGCTTCAGCTGAACTCTTGCGATCCTCCAGGTCCAGCCAGGAAGGTCCTGCCACCTCTTCTGGCAGTTGCGGATGCGGCGCTTGTAGACCCCCACAGATCGAACTGCCCGGACGATGGTCTTCCAGATCTCCTGTTTCTGATGGGCATCAACCTGTGAGGATGACAAAGTTAAAAGACCATTACTACACATGCAACATGTTTGTGCATCACACAGTTGGATATACATGTCGTTATCACAAGGGCATATGATGTACACAGGTAGTGCAACTATGGTAATGGACAGTTGTCCTGCATTAACAACATGGAAACGTTGCCTGGGTATTATGACCGTGTAAAAATGCACTTTTTCAGCACAGTACCTGTTCACTACAGGTACCTACACACTTTGGGGGTTACAACTACTCAGTGAGCATGCTAGCCACTGGTGTACACAATGCCATTAGTGCTAGACAGACAACATGCACAATGAGAAAGGACGTGGACTGCACACTCACCTGCTTCCCTGGTTTCCCATACAGCTTGCTGTACTGTGAAAGGAGGCTGTCCAGCAGGGTCTGGTTCTCCTCCTCTGTGAAGGCTGGGGCCCTCTCCACAGTACGTGCCATTCTTGAAGCCAGAGGATGCAGAGACAGCAGCAGTGGTAGCAGAGATGTCAATCTGGAGCATGTAGTGCAGGCAAGTGAGCTCTCAGGGGAACAGACAGCCTTATATCTGTGCTGCAGAGGCAGATTATGAACCATGCGTCCAAAGCGATAGGTCCGATACGTTTGCATCCTATGAATCTGGCCAATGCATCGCATTGCACGCCTCGTACACGCCTTCCGCATCGTTTAAAAAGTTCAACTTCATGACACCAATGAGTTTGATACATTGTTGTAGGGAGCCAACGGATTTTTCAGCACACGAATCGTACAAGGTTCAAATCCGCGTCAGTCTCCATGGCAGTCAATAGCCAATGCGTGCGCACGCCTCGGTCCCTAGGTGTCCGACGCGTCTTTTGAAAACCCACCCGCGTATGTCACCATTACTTTCAGGGTCCAAGGCATGCGCACGCCTTGGTCCCTAGGTGTCCGACGCGTCTTTTGATAACCCACCCGCGTATGTCACCATTACATTCAGGGTCCAAGGCGTGCGCACGCCTTGGTCCCTAGGTGTCCGACGCGTCTTTTGAAAACCCACCCGCGGATGTCACGATTACATTCAGGGTCCAAGGCGTGCGCACGCCTTGGTCCCTAGCTGTCCGACGCGTCTTTTGAAAACCCACCCGCGTATGTCACCATTACATTCAGGGTCCAAGGCGTGCGCACGCCTTGGTCCCTAGGTGTCCAACGTGTCTTTTGATAACCCACCCGCGTATGTCACCATTACATTCAGGGTCCAAGGCGTGCGCACGCCTTGGTCCCTAGGTGTCCGACGTGTCTTTTGATAACCCACCCGCGTATGTCACCATTACATTCAGGGTCCAAGGCGTGCGCACGCCTTGGTCCCTAGGTGTCCGACGCGTCTTTTGAAAACCGACCCGCGTATGTCACCATTACATTCAGGGTCCAAGGCATGCGCCCGCCTTGGTCCCTAGGTGTCCGACGCATCTTTTGAAAACCCACCCGCGTCTGTCACCATTGCAGTCAATGGGCAAGGCGTGTGCACGGATCGGTCCCTAGGTTTCCGACGCGTCTTTTGAAAACCCACCCGCATCTGTCACCATTGCAGTCAATGGGCAAAAGGATGCCACCCACCATAGCTTGCCAGGGACCCATGTGCACACCTACAACAATACAGCCTGTGACACAGTATGTCAAAAGGCATGTCAGGCTGCATTACCTGTGTGTGTATGTGGGTCAACATGTGATTTAGTATGTGGCACTTAGTGGCACCCACTCCCAGGCTGTGCAAGGTGTCATGGGGACAGATACCTTTGTGTGTTGTGCACATGACCACTGTGATTGACAACTGTACAGTTCAGAGCACAAGGTGTGAACACAGTTCCAGGGGTACATTGTGTATGACATGTGACATACACCCTGACTCTTAAGTGGAATGGTATGTGTGTCACAGGGTGTCCCAGTGCCACAAATGTGATGTTCATCCACAGTATGTGTGCATTTTGCAACGCAAATGACTCTGATTTCATGTGCTCAATGTCAAACGGTCACCACATCCATGTGTTTTGTCAATGTGAGTTGATGTTGCATCTGTGTGTCACAGACATCCATGTCTGACCTGCAAACAAATCAGGTGGCACTTCATGTTGGTGTCATGTGTGCGTTGTGGCGTGTACATGAGACGCTACATCATGATAGTGTCCTTGTGGCAATACAAGGTCCCTGTGTGTGTGTCTGTCAAAAACCTGTGATGTGGGGAAGACATCTGTCCTCACTAGTCACTGTGGTGTGTGTTAGGTATGTGACACTCGTACTGATGTACTGTGACAGAGCCCATAGATTTGTCACAGCACAACATGGACCTTGTTGTGTAGACATGTAGAGCAGAGATGTCAGATGATGGGCATGTAGCTGACATATGTGCCCCTATCCAACAGCACACACATCAGGTACTTGGGTCCTGTTATGATGTTTCATGTGCTATTTAGCTTGGACACTGGCACATAGATAGGGGAACTGACAACCTTTATTTGCTCATCTATGTACTGCAGTAGACCAGCTGTCCACAGACCGTTCCCTGACCTTGCAACCATGGTTGAACGTGACTGCATCCAACGGTACCGCTTCACTAGCCCACTGATTGAGGATTTGGCAGAGCAGTTGGCCCCACACTTGCAACCTGGCCGGCCATACCCTACAGCGCTGACCCCCAAGGTGAAGGTGATGGCAGCCCTACACTTCTTTGCCACCGGTACCTTCCAATACACTGTGGCTTCTGCTGGTGGGATGTCACAGACCATGTTCAGCCGTGTGCTCCGAGATGTGTTGGAGGCGATGTTGCATTTCCTCAACCACTACATCCATTTCCCAACCCCAAAACAACTCACTGACATCAAGAGTGACTTCTATGCACTGGGAAGGATGCCACATGTCATTGGCTCAATTGATGGGACACATGTGGCCTTGGTACCACCACAGGCACATGAGCAGACATACCGAAACAGGAAACATTTCCACTCAATCAATGCTCTGGTGGTATGTCTGGCGGACATGACCATTTCACATGTATGTGCACATTTCCCAGGTTCAGCACACGACGCTTACATCATGAGGAGTAGTCGCATCCCGACGATGATGTCACAGATGCCGAACCAGCGTGCCTGGCTTGTCGGTGTGTACTGACTGTTTACCATTGTGTTTGTTTGGTAATGTTGTTTTCTACCCTGTTTTCAAACTCATCTAATGTGCAATTGTCTGTATGTAGGTGACTCCGGATACCCCAACATGCAGTGGTTGCTGACACCCCTCAGGAACCCTGTGACACCTGCGGAGATGCGCTACAATGAGGCACATGGTCGGACCAGGAGAGTGATCGAGCGGACATTTGGTCTCCTGAAAAGCAGATTCCGCTGCCTGGACAAGACAGGAGGGGCCCTCCCATATGCACCAGCTAAGGTGTGCAAAATCATCATAGTGTGCTGCATGCTACACAACCTGGCAGTGAGGAAGGAGTTGCCTCTCATCCAAGATGACGCTGACCAACATCCGCCAGCCGTGGAGGATCCTGCCCTGGGGCATGATGCCAGTGATGATGAGGGTGAGGGTGATGTTCGGACCCAGCTGATCCACAACTTCTTCACATGAATGTCAGTATACAGTGATGTGTTGTCAAAGTATTGTGTTTGCCTGATATATGTTGGTGGTGCACTGGTGCTGCTTGAGGGTGGCTGTGTGCTACTTGACAGGATGCTTGCAGTGATGTGTCCTTTCAGGTAGTCTGTACTCTCAAACAGTGTTTACCTGATTACTGGGTTGTGTTTACGTAGCTTGGGATTTGTTTTGGGCATGTATATTGTAGTTGTATGCTGTAAATCTGTGTATTTGATTGTGTTTTCTGTCTGTCCTTCACAGGGTACTTTGGCTGCTGTATGGTGAGGTCTGAACCCCGACACCCAGATTCCTGTTCCAGAGCGGAAGTAGTCGTTGTCCCAACCAATGATGTGCCACACACCCCTGGACTTTCATTGTTTACCCCTTGGTTACTTTTTGATCACTGTCACGTGAGGTTACCTTGCATCAGTTGTGGAATCCTCAGGATGTAAATCTTTAATAAACCTGTGCTTCACTTTGGGATGTGCTTCGTCTGTATCCACACATCCAACAGTCATTTGCATTCTGTACCTGTGGGCTGATTGCCACTTACTCAGGATGGGTGTGGTGTATGTGCATTCCACTGTATTTCCTGTCAACATCAGTGTAGGCGATGAGTTAGATGGCCATGGTGAGTATGTGTTGTGTTGCCCTAGTGGGGTGTCTCCATCATATGTGTCACATTACCATGACTCACATAACGGTGTTTACATTGCTGTAGTAGTTTGCATGCACAGTGTTCTTTAGCAGATCATCATCTCCATAACACAAACCCAGTTTAAATAACAACAGAGGCAAGTATTGTGTGATTGTCATTTTATTTACAAACATGTGTGAGGATAGTGAACGTAATTGGAAGTGCTGTACAGTGTGATGGTAATCCAAAGTTCACAGGTGAGTTGGTAGTGTTGGAAGATGAAATGTTCAGAATAAAGTCCACAGTAATTTGATGCATTGTTCCAACTTAGACCCTCCATGTCAAGTGGGTGAGTTGGGTGTCAGTCAACAAGGTTAAATGGTTCGCACACAAAGGTCGATATCAAGAACAGGTGTTGAGTTCCTGGGGGATGTGCATGGCCATCAGCGTCTCACTTGCCCTTCTTCGGACGACCCCTCTTCTTTCTCAGGGGACCCTCAAGTACAGGCTTCTGCGGTGCCGAGGACTCTCCGCCAGAGTCCTCCTCCCTCCCTGTGACAGTTGCGGATGTTGTGGCAACAGATGTCGTGGGCGCACAGGGAGGTGTGGTCATGTTGCCGCTGATCTGGCGGAGGCATGTCAGTATGTCCCTATGCACCGCTGTTAGATCATCCAATTTGTCCCACTTGGACTCCATGCGGGACATGTGTGTCTCCACCTGGGACATGTGGGAGTCCAAGCGGGCATGATGGGAAGCCTGCTGTTGTTTGAGGTCCTTGAGGATCCCCACTACCTGGCCAAAACCTCCGGTGCTTTCATGGTACGCATGATGCGTCCCAGGTGTGGCTCATCATGCAGTCCAGCCCCTTCTGCAGGCCGTGTCCTCTGCCTGCCCCCCCTCCCACCGCCCCTCACCACATGGGCAGGACCTGCCGTTGCTGTCACAGGCAACACTGGGCTCCCTTGGGTGTTGGCGCTGGTGGTGTTGTCCGTTGCTTCCAGGGTGCCCTGTGTACCTGTGCCGTTGGTGTTCTGTGGCCTTGGTCTGTCCGTGTCGGCAGGGGTACTCTGTCTGTTGTCAGATGTGGCAGGAGTGGTTGCAGGGGGTGCTGATGTTCCTACTGCTGGTGCTGCATGATGACTCACACCGGAGGTGCCACGTCGTTCGTGGTGGTCGTCCGAAGAGGACAGAGACTGATCCACACCGGAGAGCTCAGGGTCCGCCAGAGTCTGGGACTGGGACTCTTCTTCAGTTCCTGCTGTGTCCCCAGCATCCCCTGTGGTTGGAAGAGACACACAATGTATATTATGGTTCTACACACATCAACGTTTCACACACATGACAGTTGCCACTGGACATCATTATGAGAGTCTGTACATTGCATTGTCCTAAGTTGTGACAGACAGAGGTTGATATTGTTGAGGCAGTTTGTCATGGCAACCTGAGGCATTTCAATGTGCACGTCAAGCTGTGTGCATGACTAGCTCATGTATTGATCAATTGTCTATATATGGCAATTGCTACTCAAGTGCCATCACATGCCTGACACAGCTGTGTCATCCCTGTCCACATTTGTGCTTTGACGATGACATACGTACAATTCCACTTAGGGTATGTTGCAAGCTTGGGGCATGTGTGGTGGCAGTTTTTGCTTGTCTTTGTGCGTCACATTGGTGTGTCTGAACTACATGGTCACAGTCCGGTATGCCTGAGATCTAATGGGAGATACTATTTGGTTGTCTGTGTTCCTAGTTCACATCTCATTTCATACAAGTCATGGTGTTACCATAGCTGATGATGTTGGTGCTGAGTTTTGCACGTGCTAACGTCATTTGTCTTGTCAATTTCCTCCATGGTGAGAGGGATTGAGCACAGCAGCTCTCTTGCTTTTCCATGCTCATGACAGTGATGGCCAGGGGTGTGTGTGTTGCAGTTCTGCTGCTGTGAGTTGCATGCCTCCTCCAATGCAGTCCAGGTTAGACATATTGTTTGGAGTGTCTATGACAGTGAGTGATGTGTTGTGTGAATGATGCATACAACGCAGAACAATGTGGGATTGAAATGCAGCTCACAACTGCACCTTTTGGGAATGATACCATGCTACAATGTCAGCTATATGGGTGTGTCCATTCTAGTCACTGTCAGGTGTCCCCTGTCAATAATGTATAGGTGACATTGTGTGTGCTTGGTGCTATGTACTATGTCTGCATCTCCCCAATTGTCATCTACGAGACACACCTTCACAGCCAGGTCAGGGGACACCCCTGGGACACTGCATCCCCTAACAGTGAGAGGATACCTACAGTTCCAATGGCTGAGAGTGTAAATGTGTTTGAGTTGGCCAGTGCGTAGGTGTGACTTGCAGCCTATTCATACATCAGGACCATGTGTCAGCCATCTTGCCAGGACATTCACTTTCGGAGTGACTGGTCCCAAGGGTGCTATTTGTTCTGGCTGAGAAGGTGTGTTTTGAGCCGGCCTTGGTAGCATTTGGAGTCATTGCATGACCTCCTTCACCCACAAAGGCCAGGTAATCCCCCATGTGGCATGCTTCCATTGCAGGGAGTCACAGTTTACATTCAGGATGTCAGGCAGTAGTGTCCTGTTGTTAGTTTGAGCCCAAGTCCCAGCAGGGCCTTGTGCTCCCCACAGCAGGGCCTAGTGTCAGCCATCTTGTCAGTACTTTTGCACTCCCTGTAAGGTGAGCATGGTCCAGGGTGGGCTTGATGGGCCATGTGGGAGGATGACTTTTGGCTGTGACTACAACTCCCATCATACTTTTGGCTACCCCCCCTTCCCAGCATACCCAATCTTCCTTCCTTTTGACTCTGCTTCCCTGTGAGGTACTGTAACGGTGCTACCAAGATGGCTGACAGTGGTCTCCTGTTGTTTGTTTGAGCACAAGTCCCAGCAGGGCCTTATGCTCCCCACAGCAGAGCGCCATTGTCAGACATCTTGGAAGTGGCTTTTCACTCACTCTCTTGTGGAGCATGGTCCCAGGTGTGTATTTTGGTGTTGGTGGGAGGGGTGTGTGTGACGGGGCTGCTGGTAGATGTAGTCAGAGCTAGCAGTCCTCCTCCTCCCCAGGCCAGGTATCCCGCCATGAAGCATGCTTCCATTGCAGGGAGTGCAAGTTACCTTTCAGGCTGTCAGGCATTGGTGTCCTGTTGTTTGTTTGAGCACAGGTCCCAGCAGGGCCTCATGCTCCCCACAGCAGAACCCAGTGTCAGCCATCTTGTCAGTACATTTCCACTCCCTGTGAGGTGTGCATGGTTCAGTGTGAGCTTGCTGGGACATGTGGGTGGGGGATATTTAGCTGTGACTGCAACTCCCATCATGCTTTTGGCTACACCCACCTTCCCACAATACCTGACCTTCCTTCCTGTGATTCATTTTCCCTGTGTGGTGGTGTGCCTGTGCTGACAAGATGGCAGACAGTGGTGTCCTGGTGTTTGTTCGAACACAAGTCCCAACAAGCCCATGTGCTTCACACAGCAGAACCCAGTGTGGTAAATCTCTGTGAGATTTTTTAATTGAGTCTGAGGGAATGCATTATCCCAGGTGAGTTGTGTGGAATTTGTGTTGAGGGGTGTGTGTGTGCGAACACCTGCTGGTAGATGTAGTCAGAGCTGGCAGTACTCCTTCCCACTAGGCCAGATATCCCACCATGAGGCATGCTTCCATTGCAGGGAGTTAAGGTTAATGTTCAGGATGTCAGGCAGTGGTGTCCTGTTGTTAGTTTGAGCCCAAGTCCCAGCAGGGCCTTGTGCTCACCACAGCAGGGCCTAGAGTCAGCCATCTTGTCAGTACTTTTGCACTCCCTGTGAGATGAGCATGGTTCAGGGTGGGCTTGTTGGGCCATGTGGGAGGATGACTTTTGGCTGTGACTACAACTCCCATCATACTTTTGGCTACACCCCCCTTCCCAGCATACCCAACCTTCCTTCCTTTTGACTCTGCTTCCCTGTGAGGTACTGTAACGGTGCTACCAAGATGGCTGACAGTGGTGTCCTGTTGTTTGTTTGAGCACAAGTCCCAGCAGGGCCTTATGCTCCCCACAGCAGAGCGCCATTGTCAGACGTCTTGGAAGTGGCTTTTCACTTACACTCTTGTGGAGCATGATCCCAGATGTGTATTTTGGTGTTGGTGGGAGGGGTGTGTGTGAGGGGGGCTGCTGGTAGATGTAGTCAGAGCTGGTGGTCCTCCTCCCCCCAGCCCAGATATCCCACCATGCAGCATGCTTCCATAGCAGGGAGTGGAAGTTAACACTCAGGATGTGAGGCTGTGGTGTCCTGTTGTTTGTTTGGACACAAGTCTCACCAGGGCCTTGTGCTCCCCACAGCAGAGCCCAGTGTCAGCCATCTTATCAGTACATTTCCACTGCCTGTGAGGTGTGCATGGTTCAGTGTGAGCTTGATGGTCCATGTGGGATGTGGACTATTGGCTGTGACAACCACTTCCATCATGCTATCGGATGCACCTACCTTCCCAGATACCAAACCATCCTTCCTGTGAATCAGCTTCCCTGTGAGGTAGTGTGACAGTGGTGGCAAAATGGCTGACAGTGTTTGTTGGTGATTTATGCCACTGCCTTGCTGTATTTGTTGTTAGGTTTGTACATGTTATGTCATGGTTCCATATTACTATGAGATGTCAGGTATTGTGTTTGTCTGACTGGCATACACGTCACAGGATACTTGCCTTTCGGTTGCTATGGCTTTGCTGACAGTACTTGGTTTCACTGTCCCCTTGACAGTAATATATGTGTATTGCCGCACAATATTGCGTATATTGGTTGTGTACTCACCAGGCTCTGGTATTCCTGTTAATCCTTGGATGCTCTCCGGTGGTAGGTTGGCCCGTATCTTCTCCTCCCAGGACCTGTAGTGTGTTGGTTTGGCAGGAGGGCCACCGCCAGTCTGCTTGCTCAAGGCGTGATCCCTGTCGATGAGCTTCTTGACCCTCCTGCGCACATCATAGTACCTGTTCTGAATATCGTCCTTTGTGCACAGACAAGGTGCTTGTGCGTTGACCTTGTCGATGATTCTCTCCCACATCTTGGTTTTCTGTGACATGGGGGTCTGTTGGACCAATGTGCCAAACAACTGTGGCTCTACTCTGAGTATTTCTTCAATCATGACTTCCAACTCACTATCTGTGAACTTTGGATTCTTCTTGGGGGGCATGGTGCTGGGTGGTTGTGGGTATTGATGTGTGTGTGAGGGTGTAAGGGAGTGTGGTGGGTGTGGTGGGTGTGAGTTTCTCTGTGAATGTGTGATTGATTTTTTGAGAGGTGCAACTGGTGTAGATGTTGTGTGGTGTGTGAGTTGTGGTGTGCCTCTGCAGTGTGGTGGTGTTGTCTGCTGTCCTATGTCTGTAGTTTACAAAGGATCATGGTAGGGATTTCTGGCCTTTATGTAGGTGGAGTTGTGGGTGTGTCTTTGTTCCATTTTTTTTAAAATGTATTTATTGGCTTTGTCATTGTTTGTTTGGTCCTTTTTTTGTCTTTTTTCCTTTGGTTTTGTTGAGCATGATGGAGACGTTCATTTGACCGGGTCGGACGCTGCCAGTGGCTCTTGCGGGGTAATCCGAGTCTGTCACACTGACATTGTGCTATGTTTTATCGTTGGCGTACGCGTCGGTCGCAAAGGAGTATATTGTTTGCTAGTCACTGTTTTCTGTACGTCTCGGTCTTCCGATTGTGCTCCGTGCGAGTCGGTCTCGTTTCACACGCATTGCATCGTACTACGCGGGTCGTACATCGTGGGTACGTGTCGGTCTGGTCCATTCCTGATGCGTGTCGGTCGGTACGTTTCCCGGTCCGTTTACAGGCGAATCACTGCTTTCCATACGGGTCGATCGTGCGGCTTGTGTTCCGTACGAGTCGGTTGTAATTCACACGCATTGCATCGTACTGCGCAGGTCGTAAGGCGCCGGTACGTGTTGGTCGGTCTACATTCCCGGTCCGTGTCGGTCGGTACGGTTTCCAACCGGAATCGGCCCCAAAGAGTTGATTTATCGTTTGGTGAATGGGTTACTCTGTCAGAAAAGTGGCACATATCCCTCCACCTTTTTACAAGTGCCTTATATTGTAAGGCAGATGGGACTTCTGGCACATTTGTAACAAAGAGTCTGGCAAACTCTAAATCAGGCTCAAAATTACAAAATCTAGCAACCACACCACTATACTATTTTGGGAACCTCAACAGAGCAATAACGGCTAACAACACACATCACATATGCATGTGGTAGTTATGACTTACCAGAAATTATATAATGACTCTTAAACTGTAATTCCCATACGTTAAATAGATGTTTTGTTAAAATATCAAAATGTTTACATTTATGCTATCACCACACCATCTCTAAAGGAGCATACAAGAAATGTAGTTGTTGATCGAGGAGGGCAGAACTGTACTGAAGCAACAGCCACACTCTTTGTCAGGCAAAACCCCAAAGTCACTAAATTAACCTGTGCTTAACCCTCAGGTAGCTTGGCACAAAAGCAGTCATGCTTAACTTAGAGGGAATGTATAAAGCATTTATGTAGTACTCAAACAGCAATAAAGTGACAATACAACACAAGAAAAACCACACACCAATTTAGAAAAATACAGTAAAATGTAATTAATTATTTGACACCAAAACAACAAAATTTCAGTCAGTAGAACTGAAGATATGCAGTTTCAAGAATTTAAGATAAGTATACAGCCTAAAAGCACAAAGTGCCACTGGCAGTATCTGGTAGTGAGAGACCGAGTGAAAATTACAAGTTCAGGCTGACCCCGATAAAGCGCAGGCCGGATACAGGGACCAGGTTAGTCCAGCTGAAAAAGTTACCTTTTAAAGTCCAGTGAGAACATTTCCGTTTGTGGTGGAGGAGGCAACGCTGTAGCGTGATGATACTGTTGAACGTCACGGACGGTTGTTGCTAGAGGTTCTCATTGGCGATTACCGGGGCTGTCGCTACTGTAGAGCTCAGTGCAGATCTTGTGTCACCGATCTTCTCTGGCAGTCGCTGTAGCGCAAAGAATCGGGTTCACCAGAGCTTTGCATTTGTAATCGACGCAAACAGCAAGACCTTGGTGCGAACTGATCTGTTCGCTGTCACGAACAGTCAAACTTCAGGATTTCTCCTTTTCTTCGATGAGAGCCAAGGGGGCCAGGAACTCACTCCAGAAGAGGCCAGCAAGACTCAGGCAGGGCCAGCTGCAGTTCCAGTTGGGTCCAGTGCAGCAGCTCAGCTGGGCAGTTGCAGGGAGACCTGTGGAGAGTGTCCCTGTAGCTCCGAACAGGAGGCCAGCAAACCAGCCCTTGGAGTCACTCAGGTGCAGGTCCAGTCTTCCTTCTCAGACAGCAGGCCAGACCTCTGGCAGCAAGGCAGTTCTTCTTCTGTAGTATCCACAGCTCTGGGAATGTACTGAATAGTGGGTCTAAGGGTCCTATTTTTATACCTAGTGCTAGCTTTCAAATGGGTGACACTGCTGAAGTCCCCCCCACAGAGATGTTTGGAATTTCCTCCCTCCCTGTTCTGGTCCCAGTCTATCTGCAGTCACAATAGGCTACTGTGAAGTTATTGTGTGTGATCTGAGGCAGTGTTTTTGGAGTGCAAGTGTGACATGTGGCAGCTCCATCCCTCTCAACAAGTCAGGATGCCCCATCCTGCCAACACCAGGCCCTCTATTGTGATACTGTGTGGGAGAGATACACAAAGGCCAACTGCCAACCACACCTAGTCCTGTGACCCAGGATACAAGATGCAGGCATCAAAAGGTTAGGACAAGAAAATGCCAACTTTCTAAAAGTGGCATTTTCAGAATTGTGACTTAAAATCTTACTTTACCATTGAACACTGTTTTAATTAACAATTCACCAAACATGAGATTTCTACCTCCTCCCAAAACAAAGGCTATCACTTATTAAATGTAATAAGGTGATGACCCAATGCTATCCTATAGAAGAGAAAGGCCTTGCAATAGTGAAAAATTAATTTGAGAGTTTTCAATACCAGGACATGGAAACATAAAAGTATATGTCCAACTTTTTAAATACATCACACCTTGCCCTATGAGCTGTTTAAGGCTGACTCATATGTATTAAAAAGGAAGGTCTATGACTGGCAAAAGGTTT
This sequence comes from Calotriton arnoldi, assembly GCA_963921515.1. Lineage (NCBI taxonomy): Eukaryota > Metazoa > Chordata > Amphibia > Caudata > Salamandridae > Calotriton > Calotriton arnoldi. The sequence goes on along the minus strand of CAWUFW010007003.1, from coordinate 901,832 downwards.
ATTTTGCCAGGTTGAAATGACAGTTTAAACTGCACACACAGGCTGCAATGGCAGGCATGAGACATGTTTTAAAGAGCTACTTAAGGGGGTGGTGCAAGAAATGTTGCAGCCCCAATATTAGCCTTCAATTTACAGGCCCTGGGTACCTGCAGTACCACTTTACTAGGGACTTACAAGTACATTAAATCGACCAATTGGGTGTAAGCCAATTTTACCATGTTTTTAGGAGGGAGCACAAGACATTTAGCACTCGTTGCCAAAACAAAGAGGTTCAGAAAACATAAGGGGCGAAGGCATAAAGTTTGGGGGTGACCCTGCAGAGAGGGCTAGGTCCTATAGTGCAATCCTATTAAGTTTAATGAAATTAGTAACATTGGCTTAGCTGATGATAACACCTAATATTTGAAGAGAATTACATTTGTAGACTATGCATAATATAAATGTTGATCTGTTGTTTTTATTGTGAACATTTTCTGGAAAACTCTGCATGAGGTTCCCTGGCTGCCCATTAGCAAAGAGTTACTCTTCAGTTTTAATTAACATAATCTATTAGTACCCGCCCACTGGAAAAAAATGGATTTCTTTATGTATACCCTTGTATGCTGTTTATGTGTGCTACTCCCGCTACATTGTAAACTTGGCTACACCAGGGGTCTGTGTTTGTATGCTTCATGACATCTCATATCATATCATTGGATGACCTTAAGTCAGTCAATGAGGTGAGGTGGCAGGCCCTACATTGTCACTGAGAAGGATGGAGTCAGAGAGACTGCTGACCCCACCCACTCTGTGACGAGGAGTCAGTGATAGACACTCATCCCTGGGCACTTCATGGATTAAAACTGAAGTGCCCAGGTACGAGGCTATCACTGATGCTCCACCTCATCATAAAGGGGAGGGCCTCAAGGACCTTTCCCGAGTTGAGGAGGTCACACCCACAGGAGCTGTGACATCTTCAGCCCAGCAAAGTTCAGCTCAGGCAGCCAGGAGCCTGCGCATTTAGCGCATGTCTAGCGCCTGGCTGCCTGACCTGAAAATTAAGAGTGTCTGATAGGCTGACCTTTGCTCAGCCTGATAGACACTCTTCATGGTGACAAGGTGCAGGAGCGTGGCCCCTCCACCCTTAAGGATGGGCGCTGCTACTGCTTAAATGTCATTTTCAAAAGCTATTCCCGATTTTGTGCCTGATACACTTCTTTTACTGTGCCACTGCTGAGTGTCTGGATCCCTGAAAATGTTGTATTGACAAATCCTAATGTGCAAATTTTATCGAGCTTGGTATGATGAAAGGTCAAGTTGGCCCTAACTCATTTAAACCTGTGATCTGCAGGCCGCCCACCAATCTCAGTTCAGGGAATTATAAGCACCTGCTACTAAATCACACAACATAAAAATAAATGGCCTAGCGGTATTTCTTCATTCTGAAATATAGTTTTGTGGGGTAATGCTTCTGCCTCAGAACTGCCTACACCATGTAGTGCCAGATTTACATGCTGGTGGGAGAATGATGAGTCAATGAAAGTCTTTCAGTTGAATAATATTAATAACTGTTATTACAGTGTCACGAAGCACCAAGATTGCGGTATCAAGCACTTTTGATATACAATGTGGCAAGGAGAGGTGCTATCCCTGCGTCTCCGGAAGCTACTGTTTGGTTTACCCTTTATCAGGGCCAATGGAAATAAATTACACATCCTGTCGGAAACTGGGTCGCCCGACAAGGAGTCAGCGGTCCCGCTTTCCAAATCAGGATGCAAATGCCTTCATGGCGGTTGGAAAGTGTGTCTTTACTATTGTGGCTTGTGCTGCGGGTTGCAGCACAAGCCGCAATAGGAAAGATACACTTCTTAAATATTCATGCACTGTGTGGAAGGTACCAGGCTGTGCCTGCCACACAAAGCATGGATGTTTGGGTAAACAACACAGGTGCCCCCAGGCCTCATAGCGGAGGCCGCGGGACCCCCCCACAGTCCGTTTCCAAAAGCCTTTCTATGGCGGTCAGACCACCTTAGAAAGGCTGTTAGAAACATGCATTGTAATCCTCACAGTGGTGCCTGAGCAGGCACCGGCTCCATTTTGGGGATTACAATCCGCCCTCCTCTACGGCAGGTGCCTTGAGCCTGTCAGAGGTGGAGTGGATTCCCCCTGCAGGCATCGGTCGTACCACCCGTATCATAATACGGCGGTAGGACCAATGCCTCAGATATCGGGCGGAATGTCACCAATGAGCTGTTGGGTGGCCTTCCGCCCAATATCGTAATGGGGCCCTTAGTGACATGCGCTGCCGTGCAGCAGAAGTCACTTTGTGAAGGTTGAATGGTGACCTTTCAGGTGTTTATTGTTGTATTTGGGTATTAAACTGGAAAAAAGAAGCTGAAAATATTACCAAACAATGTTAACGCGTAAAAAAGACAAAATTGTGAAGTAATACTATCATAAAATGTGTCACACTTACCACATAATTTGCCTTTTCTTGCCTGCAAAATGTAGTCAACAATGCCACATAATTTGATCCTCCCCTGTTGTATAATTACAGCACCTTTGTCCTTTATACATCGGTGAGCTCTGAAATGGCACAGAGGCTATTTTGATAGGAGCAAATGGTATTTTGTTTCTTGCATACTTAAGTATCCATTTGCTGCCTGCACTGTTTTATGGTGTCCTTCCCATACATTTGTTGACTATAGTGTAGGCAGTTAAAGTCTCAGCAGCTTCGATCAGAAATGCTCTTTCATTAAAAGCCTGTTTTGCAGACTAGCTGAGTAACAAAAATTGCTGTCTATTGAAAAATATACCATGTCCATTGAGACCCCTGGGAAGATCAAGGCACGTGCTAAGACTTTATAATGCATGTTAAAATACTTGCCCTTTCTCCACATTGGCTATCAGTCATGCCATTCACTTTTTGAACAAGAGGTAGGATGGATGAAAATTTCCCCTTTTGCCCTTGAAACATGCAAGGATGGACAAGTTATGAGTTCAGTTCAGGCAAGGCAAATTCAAACTTCTTTTTAAAATTTGGTACATTAACTACTATTCAAATTGTTATTTACAGCCCTAGAAATGGAATTAAACTCTCTGTAAATACTATTTGTAGACCAAGAGTGAGATGTGCAAAGCAAAAGTGGTGGAAGATGGTGTACAATGCAGCTGGTACTTGGGCGTCAATGTCGGAGCAGCCTATAGGACAGTCAGGCAGTGTCCGAACGCCTGGTCTGACAAGTCAGTGTGTGGGCTGTTTTTTTCGCTGTTTGTGGGCTTGTTTTATAGTCTGGTGGGCTGCCCGAATCTTGCAAAGCATGTGTACAGCGTGTCTTTACAAGTTCAACATACCCTGATTAGCAAATGTCGGCCTCTTTTTTAGCTAATTGACTCACTAATGGGGGTCACTTTTATTTTGGTGTTCGGGCCTATTTTCTGCCCCAGTCCAACCCTGTCATTTAACAGAGTTAATAATAGCGTAGATATGATAGGGAGATATAAAACAAAATTCATGCCAGACAAGACTCGTGCAACAATCACTCACAAAAGGCAAATTTACCAAAGGCTGAGTTACACCAAATGCTATTTAACTTCTTAAGTTAATTAACTCTTTTTGCAAAAGTCTGTTGAAAAAAATTAAACTTGGTCTGTTTTACTATGCCAATAAACGAGGATTGGTGATTCAGTTGAATTCATATAGAATAGGACAAGTAGCGATAATATGGAGCCAATCTCCCTCTCCCTCCCTAACACCATTACTCACAGAGGTACAAAATCTGTTCATACATTTGGAAGGAAAGTAGAGCAGCCAATGAGAAGAAAACTCCATACACCTAAAATTTGCAGCTCTAAATAGCTTATAGCTAAATTGGCTCAAGTCTTCCCACTCCCTCACCATGATCCTGCGCCCATACTCTTTTTCTATTTTCTGAAGATGTTTAGCAAGGAGTTCAATGTAGGAATCCTCTTGAATCTGTTTATAGCAACTGCTGATGCCTCTCAGTTTATATTTGAACAGCATCTTTAAAATAGTAAAGGCATGACCTGCCAGAGAAGCCGAGTACGAATGTAAGAAGCTTTTAATTTGCAAATAACTAAGCCATAGTATCTTGCCCTAACTACTGTCTGCCAACCCAAGTTGATCCCAGGACTTCCATGAGGTGATGTACTTAAAATCGGCAACTGTTCTAAATCCCAGAGTGAAACAATGAAGTACAGAGGAAAGATGTAGACCAAGACCAATACAATATTTCAATAGAATACACTCATGACAATCTGGAATTTATAATTCTTTAAAAACTTCATTTTTGCACTAAAGTAGGTCCTAGATTACTTTATACTTTATACTTTTCTTTTCTTACTTTATTTTATATATTTTCAAAAGAAAAACATATTCTGAAACACTGGTGCAGGAGCCCCTAGGTCGTCCAACATAGCATCAATTAAACAAATTACAAAATTTGGAACATGAAGTGCATCATACAAATGTGAAAGAGTAGCTAATAGTGCTGCGTGATAGTAAACTCGCAAGTTGGGCAGAGCAAGGCCCCCATGCTATTCATCTAATTGTAACATAGGAAAGCTCAACCTGGGCTGGTGGTTATTCCAAATAAACTTGCACAAAATTGAATGGACCTCAACAAAGAACTTATTAGGTATTTTAATAGGAACCTAAAAATATCAAAAGAGGCAAAGTTGACATCTTAATTAAAGCCACTCTACCAATTGAGAAGGGTAGCGTAATCCATTTAGAAAGGACATTACGCAACTTAGTTAACATCGCCATATAATTGAGTTTAAACAAAACATCATGATTAGCAAATGCCCAGATACCTGATTGGGTGTAAAGGATTGTACCTGTGGCATAAAACATGAGGGATGTCAACAGCAGAGACATTAAAAAGGAGAATTTCTGATTTGCCCGTATTTATTTTATGCCCCCTACCAAGATGAATTCCTTAATCGTTTCAAGTAAGTGATGAATATTGCATTTCTCATCCTTCAAATACACCACCAAATTGTCCGCATATAATTCCAATTTGGAGATACCAAGAAGTGGAAAAGAAATGTTCTCATCCTCATTAATATCTATAGGAAGGGGTTTGATGAACACGGAGAACAGAATTGGGGACAACCGATAACCTTGTCTGGTTCCCCAAGTAATTCTGATTTTGCCTGCTTAAGATGGATCATTATCAAAGTTGATGCATTGGTATAAAGGTTTTTAAGAACTAATAGGAACTGGGAAGGAAATGAAAAACTCCCCAAGATGTAAAAAAGTGCCTACCAACAAATCAAATCAAAGACTTTTTCTGCGTCAAACATCAGAAGGGCAGCTTGCAATTTACTCTGAGTGAAGTAGTTAATGGTCTGTATCAAATGATGAGTACTGGCTGAAACTGATCTATTTCCCCAAAAACTCATTCTGATCTGGATGAACCAAAGTCTTATCAACTAACATGACCCTGTTTGCTAAACTTTTCATTAAAAGCTGATAGTTTACATTTAGAAGGCTAATCGGGCAGTATGAACCATGGTGGACAGCTGACTTATCATTTTCCAGGATACTAATAACGATTTCCTCAGTGAACGAGGTGGCTACTGCCCCCCTTCCAAGTTTACCAGTATGCCCTGCAGCTCAGGGAAGGACATACTGGTTAATTGCTCCCTAGAGCCCTCCTTTTCTCAAAGCCATTCAAACCTATCTTGATTTCCTCAATGGAAATTGAGGTCAGAAGATATAACCCTTAAGTTGTTGACATTCTGGGAACTATAATATTACGTAAAAAATCAGAAAACTGACTAGTCGCCCTGAAGTCATCTGAATGATAAAGCTCCATATAGTGATCCAAAAAAAACCTCTGTATGCAGTGAGGATTGGATACAAGCTGATTCGTTTCTAGATTCTCTATTGATTTCACAAAATTTGCATTAGTGTTAGATTTAACGGACAGGGCTAACAGTTTACCAGTATGCTCATTCTCCTCATAACAGGTTTGATTTATGTTCTGCCTCCTAAGCAGTTCCTCTCCCGTATAAAAATCTTTACGTTTTTGTTTAGCTGAATCCAACTCCGCATATTAGACTCAGAATTTGGAGACATAATTGAGCCTTGGGTAAGGAAAGAATGATCAACATTTTTCTAAAGCGCTAAGATCAGATTCTTTCAATTTTTAGCCAATAATGCAGAGCTTGCTGTTGCTTGGCCGCATAATGTAGTCTTGAAGGCATCCCAAACCAAAGGCAGAGGGTCAGAATCCAAATTAATTTGAAAAATCTCCATCACAAACAAATGAGTCGCTCAACCCAATCGAGATCGGACAGCAAAAGTTTGTTAAAACTCCATCTTCTACTTAAGGGAGGGGCCCGGTTCCACACAAAATCCAAAGAAATCAATGTAATAATTCGAGACTTTAACCCTTCCGAAAACTGAGAAATAAAGAAAAAGTCTAATCCAGATGCTGCACTATGCCTGGCTGTAAAAAAGGTGTATAATCTAAGTAACCGAAATTAGGAACGCCGTGGATCCATTAGGCTAAAATCAGACTTGAAGGTGGCAATAAAGCCCGCTGTCTTGGCCTATAATTGCCTTACCTTCCTCCGTAAGGCATCCAGTTCAGGATTCTGAAGGAAAATAAAGTTGCCCCCTATAATGATAATGATTTTAACCTCCACTGAAATGACTTGAATAACCTTTTCGTAAATAGTCTCAAATCTTTCCTGAGGGATTTCGATCTAACCCAGATATGTGACAGCCCTATGCATGTCACGGAAGCAACCTTAGACCTAATCATTGGCAATCCAAAATCCATTCAACTTGATTCTATCGTCCCTTGTGACTGGACAGACCACCACTGCATCATCTTCCTCATCTCAGAAACTGTAAGTACTAGCAAAATTCAACCAAAAAAACCCAAACATTGGCAAAGAACACTGCAAAACTTTAACCTGGATGTTTTGGCAACCCTCAGTAATAACATTTTACCCCCCTGAGGCTATGTCCAATGTCCACGATCTCAATGAACACTACAATCGGTCCATGACAAGCATTCTAGACACGGTCGCTCCTTTGCAGTTAAAAAGAATACCTTCCAAAGTCTCCAAACCCTGGTACAACGGCAGTCTAAACGCTGAGAGAAGGAACCTGAGACAAGCGGAAAGATTGTGGAGATCCTCACTGTCCCCCGATCAGCTCCAACATCTGAGATCACTAAGGAACATCTATAACAAACGCATAAGAATCTGCAAAGCTAACTGTTTCACAAATCACCTGGACCTAGCTAAAAATCGACTAACAAAACTGTTTGAAATTGTTAAGCTTCAATCGAATAGCAAATTCAACCTCCCCCTGATTGGACCATGCCCATTGCCGAATTGCAAAGATTTTTCCACTTTCTTCATCGGAAAGACAACTAAGATGGAATTTGATCTGCGGACTGCATTGGAGCTTCTGCCAATCTTACCACCTACCAGTTCCCACCCCCCCAATCTTTGGCACCATCGCCTACTCCAGGTTTTACCCCCAAGAACAACGCATCTTGGAGCTCATTCAAAATCTTGGATGATAACACCATTCTAAAAACTCTCACAGCACTGAAACAATCCAACCACTTCAGTCTCACTCTATCATCGAATTTCTTCAAGGAGATCAAACTATCCCTACTCCCACTATGGGCCAAGATAGACAATGCCTCACTGATTCAAGGCTCTATCCCAGACTGTCTTAAGGCTGGACAGGTTACCCCTATTCTTAAAAAAACGACGGCAGAACACACTGACCTAAACAACTTCGGCCCAATCTCCAACATTCCGACCTTGGCCAAGCTCATGGAGAAATGTGTCCACCCTCAGCTTTGTAATCATATAGAACGTTTCCAACTACTTGATCAGTTCCAATCTGGCTTCCGTCATGGTCATAGTACCAAATCCGCTATCACCCACATTGTTGATGATGCACTCAAAATGCTGGATCAGAACGACTTCTGCCTTCTGATCCTCCTCAACCTATCGTCAGCTTTCGATACAGTTAAACATGACTGCTTACTCGACTTACTGGAACATAGGATGGGGCTTTCAGTGCCCGTCCTAAATTGGTTTGCATATTTTCTCCACAATAGAACTCAAAGATTCAAGGTTAATCAATCTCTTTGTAATCCCTCCTCAGTTAATTTAGGGGTTCCACAAAGGTCCACACTCTCTCCACCTCTCTTTAACCTGTTCATGGAGCCTTTAACTGAAACCTTGAAACTATCCAATGTCCCTTATCACATGTATGCTGATGACACCCAACTGTACCTGAAAGTCTCCTCCCCAGATGATATCAGGTCCCTCAACACCACTCTACTGAAAGCCCAAAACTGTCTGACTCTAAATCATCTTAAACTCAATGTTCTGAATATGGAATTCCTTTTAATCGCCCCACCTAATCAATCATCTGTCATCAGTGAATGGATGAATCAGCTAACAGTTCTTAACTGCATACCACACATCATTGACTCCACGAGTTAATTGGGCATAATGCTAGACAAGAGCCTGAACATGCAGAAGCACATTACTGCCCTCACCAAGGGAGCAAACTTCCAAATGAGCATCCTAAGGAAAATAAAACCTTTTCTCCCCCCCAACGACTTCAAATCTGTGGTGCAATATCTGGTGATCTCCAAGTTGGACTATGGAAGCGCAACCTTCTGCGGACTCCTGAGATCACAGATGGCTCCACTAAGAGCCTGTCTTAACTCTGCTGCTAGACTCATCACTGGCTCAAAAAGATACCACCATATAACCCAGTAGCTGAAATCCCTAAATTGGCTCCCTTACAAAGCAAGGATACAACTAAAAATTGCTTGCATGACCCTAAAAGCCTTACATTACAACACCCCGCTATACCTCGCACAATAACGTGTACTATCTGATGGCTCCAGATCCTTCAGAAGTGCCAGCACCCTTCTGCTGAAACTGAAGAAATTCCGTTAAAAAAATACTTATGATCGAGCTTTCTTACCTATCGCTCCGAGAATTTGGTACTCCCTGCCTCCGGAAATCAGGACGATCCCCTCAACTATAACTTTCTAAAAGGAAGTTAAAGCGCTTTTGATGAACAAATTCCTGCCCTAGAACCCCTCACCCAATAAGCACTCAAAGACTCGTCTCCTCTCCATTTTTACCTGTCTTTTTATTGTATTTGATTGGGGTTTTCAGAGAGTTCCCTCTGTATGCACTTTTCGTACACACTTTGTTATCAGTTCCTCCCAGCTCCTCCTTTGTGACTTTGTCATATGTTTAATTTATTCTCGTTCCTTTATTCTCCATGCCTGCTCTGACTCATTTCTCCACCCTATTATATGCTTAGACTGTTTATGATTATGTATGTCATGCCGGCGTAGAGTTTTTCTCCCCTTGTACTTCTGACCACCCTTTTGTCTGATTTATAGGTCTCCTCTTTTTTGCTCATCTGTAAAGCGCTCTGATACCCTCATGGGTCTTGTTCGCGCTATATAAAACTTTTTAAATAAGTAAATAGGGACATTACAGTAAACAGCAAGGTAATACAATTGCTGCAGAGCCTCGATTTGATCAGAAATAGGACAATAATAGTTAGCAAAACTGAACCAACCCGACCCAACCAGAGAACCAAACCAAAGCAATCTCCTTAGTGTATTTCTATTCTAAAAGAGGTAATAATCCCAACCTTCAATGTGTGTCTGAAAAGAATTGCCACCCCCCTACAAGCCACATTAGCTGACGCAAGCTGAGCCTGAGAAATACACTTAGATAATGAAAGCTAGATCCTTTATAACCACATGGGAGGAGAGGGGTCATGACCCTGTAGTCACACACTTGTCAACCAAAGCATGCCAGTATTTAACATACTTTCAATCCCACATTTCCAACCGACTCCGCCTCTCCTCCCATGTGGCTAAAGAGGATTCCCTAGTGTGAATCAAGATGTCAAACCAGTGTGTTTTAGGCGAGTAATAACTCCACTATGAATGCATGGGTGTGATGCATGAAATGAGTGACTAAAAATAAACACCAGGGCGATAAGTCTTGTATGTCCTGATGAAAGCCCTGGACCCAAGTGGCCTTTCCATTAGAGGCTGAAACATGTTGATGATTGTAGGGTGCTAGGACCATTACATCCTTACCCCCTTGCAAATGAACTGTTAACCATACCCAAACAACCACAAATAAAGGGATTCCTTGGTAGTTTTAGTTTTTTTTTAATCTATATCAAGATCCTAGCAGGAAAAATATTCAAAATGCGTCCTGGAGGGGGCGTGGCTTGGCAAGCCAACATGGTGGACGTAGCCTGAGCGAGCTCCGTCCATCCACGACATAATCCGTCATTAATCCTACCGTAATCCTGCCCAGAGACGTCTTACTTTGTCGCAGCGGCTCCCTCTACATCCTGGTGGTGCGAAACTTTCCAGATACGGCTGTGGCTGCGCCGTAGCTGCGAATCCCGGACGTCCCTGCCCGGCGGCCTGGGATCAGATCTCGCCGCGACGGCCCGACCGGAGCCTGCATGACACAGCTGCGGGGAGGTTGCCCCCGCCGAGGCTGGAGGAGATAGCGCCGGGGTCTGCTGCTGTGCGCTTGGTGCCGCCCCCGGGGGGATTAGCGCCGGAGGGCTCGATCCGGCGAAGAGGTGCCGCTGCCCCTCCCCCTTCTTTCCACGGCTGCCATCTTTCCCACGTAGGGCTGCATTTGTGGTGGAGCAGCTCCATTGACACCACTCAGGTCCTGGAGGCCAGAGACCTTCCGGGGGAACTCGTGGGCTGGCTGGCACCCCCTAGGACATCGGGGTGCGGTGTTGCAGATCCTGACGGTGCGACTGGGTCCTGGAGAATCGGACCACGCACGGCTGGTGGTTGGCGGCGCTGGGGCCGGGCTGCGGCCTCGGGCGGTGAGCGGGAGGCCCGCGCCTGTGTTCGGCGCTGCCTGGACGACTGCTGCTCCTGGCCCTCCCTCCCCTCCTATTCCGACCATTTGGCATCATCGCCCTGATATGAGGTTAGTGAGGTGAACACCGGTGCCCCGGAACGCATCAAAGACTGCCCCGGATCGCCCAAATTGTAATTGCAGTGGGGAGAGTGACCTGATGCGAGTGTGGCTGTGATGATCTGCGGGGCCCCACTGGCTGTCCTGTTTTGTGACCGGGCCCGTGTGTAGGCCCCTGTGGAGGACGATCTGCGCGACGCGGCTGAGCTGGAGTTTGGCCGACGCCGTCCCGGAGAGAGGGACGCGGGCTGGGCCCTTCCCATAGTGGCCGGACTGTGTGTCTGTTGGGGGGTGCCGTGGGTGATCGCGGCTTACATCGAGCCCCCACACAAGGAATAGACCCTGGGTTGGAGTGGAGGCGTTGCTGCCCTTCCTCCCCCCGTTGCTACGGGACTCTGCCTGGATATTTGCCTGCATGATCGGAGGCGCGGATGGGCCGACCTGTGATACGCGCCACGGCCTCTGACCCCCTCTGTGAGTACTGCAGAGTTCAGGCCGGTGCCCTTTGGAATCTTGGGCCCGGCTTGACCTGCCCCAGATGCACTGGCCAAGCCTTAAGATCCGGCAGGCCTGGATGTCATTGAGGCACCGGGGGAGCTGTGAGTGGTGCCCCGAGGTACTGCGGGTGGGCCTGGAGCTGATCGTGGCACGGTGACTGGCGTGCTGGTCCTCCTTTCCCTTTTCGGTGAGTGAGCCCGGCGTCCCCCTGATTGGTGCGGTCCGCAAGGTGCCTGTCTCTACAGCTGGAGGCGTCGCCCAGTGGGGAGCAGATCGGAGTGCGTGTGCACCATAGCGTACTCAACGGGGTGGGCCAACATCATCACTTGACCAACGCAGGTGCCTTGGGAGCTATGTAGAGACATATTGTTATTTGACACTGCTGGGCTAATGATCTCCGCCGTGTTGCCGTGTCCCTCGCGTCCAGGTCCCTCGGAGATGGGCAAGGGGGGGCCCGGGGGCGCTGGCCCCAAGCAGGGCACTATCGACCAATTCACGACGCCCGCTGGGGGAGCCACGGGGGGAGATGGTGGCGCTGCTGAACCCGACAATGCGGCCCTCCTGGCAGCTATCAACCATGCAAGGGACACCCTCGATGCCAAGATAGGGACGGTAGGGTCTGAGGTCTCCTTCCTACGTCAAGATCTCCACAAAGCAGTGGACCGGATTACTGAAGCCGAAACCCGAGTCTCGACGGTGGAGGACACTGTGTCCTCCCTCCAAACAAAAGTGAACAAGCTCACCGTGGTGTCGCAGGAGCTGGCCTCCAGAGTGGAGGATGCGGAGGGACGCACACGGCGCAACAATCTACGCTTCGTGGGCCTGCGGGAGGGATGCGAGGGTGGATCAATGACCGCCTTCATTACCAAATGGCTCACGGATATCTTGCCACAGGATCTTCTATCATCGTCCTTTGTAGTTGAGCGGGCCCACCGAGCCCTGACGCAGAAACCTCCACCGGGGGCGGCCCCAAGGCCGGTCATCGCCAAGATTCTGAACTACGCTGACCGCGATGCGATCTTGCGGTTTGCCAGAACTCACAAAGATGGCCTTCAGTTTGACTCTCACACCATCATGGTGTTCCCGGATTACACGCGCCTGGTTCAGCAACAGCGCCAGTCCTTTACGGCTGCGAAGCGCAGGCTACGCGAGCTGAACTTGCAATACATGTTGCTATATCCAGCCAGAATGCGGGTGATCTATAACTCAAAGTCCTTTTTCTTTGATACCCCTGAGGCCGTCTTTGCATGGACTGATGAGCACCCACAACTAAGACCTAACTCTCCGCCTGCCTTGGACTCGGACTCCTCTCGCAGCTCACGCATTCAACGTCCGAGGCGCAATAAATCCAAGAAACGGCGTGGCTCTGGGTCCAGCAGAAGATCGGCAAGTTTGGAGCGGCCACCTTGATGATCCGGAAGGGGGATTTTCTCCTCTTAGCTGCAAGTTGACTTGGGGGCTGGGCTATATAGTCACTTTTTACTCTCAGTCTCTGCTGGGCAGGCGTGGGGCATGGCCATGGGGCTGCAAGGCCACAGACTCATTGCCCCCCCTTGTTGGGTATGTTTATAGGGAGGGAAGGGATCCATTGGTGTGGGTGCGGGGGGGCCCCCAGTTGGGGGTCTCCTAGGTCACACACCGCGACAGATACTCCTATTTCTTGGCAGTGTCGGGTGGGGGTGGGGGGTTTTAAGGGAATTTGGTTTTGTTGTGTTTGTAGTAATATGTTTTTTTCCACAGACAGGTAATGCTCTCCGTCCTCCTTTTGATGTGATTGTTATCCTAAGGGGTGTTAGTGTCAGGTGAGGCTACTTCGGGTGGGGATCTAACCGTGGTATCTTGGAACGTCAGGGGCCTTCTCAACAAGGTGAAACGGGGTGCAATCTTATGCCAGGCCAAAAGTTATGGGGCCGATATCCTATTATTACAAGAAACCCATTTATTAGGCACCAAGACGCCCTGTATAGCTCGATTTGGCTTTTATCATGTGTATCACGCTGGTTTTGCCCGGGGATCCAGAGGGGTGGCTATTCTCATCCATCGTAGGGTCCCATTCCAATACATTACACATCAGGCAGACTTGGGTGGCAGATTCCTTTTCGTCACATGCACGTTATTCGGGGAGCGGGTCACCTTAGGCAGTATATACGCGCCCCTCCACTAGGGACTACATTTATTGACAAACTAGTCGCAACATGGGGCGAGGTACACGAGAATTTGACATTGTTGGGGGGCGACTGGAATGACACCATGGGTCCACTGGATCGTCAGCGCAGCCAGGTCAGTGCACCCCTACAAGGCCAGACAAAGTTACATACCCTGCACAGTACCTTGGGGTGGGCTGACATATGGCGCGAATATCATCCCTCCGAACTTAATTTTACCTATCTCTCCACGGTACATGGCTCACAATCGCGGCTAGACTATTTCTTCGCTCCACGGATACACCTGCACAGATTCTCTCATATAACTCATATGCCCCGGGGACTTTCTGATCACTCTCCGCTTCGATTACATTTTCATACTCTCTCCCGTAAACCCCCCTTCCGGTGGCGGATGTCACCATGGCACCTCCGGTACCCGCATACCAGGATATGCTGCACACCGCAGTTAATACATATGTGGAGGAGAACGGCCCCACAGCTCCCTCTCGGACTACTCTATGGGAAGCCCTAAAACCGACGGTTCGCGGGGTCGAGATCAGTTATCGCACGAATGAAAAGCGGGCACGGCGGGAGCAGTTGGAGGCTCTGGAGACACGTCAAGCGTCACTGGCTTTACAACTCAATGCGGACCCTAGTCCAATTATTCGCCAAAACCTGCAGCAGGACCTTCGGCAGCACCTCATGGGTGAAGCGAAAGAGATATGGGAGGCTTCCCAACATCGAATTTTTCAATGGGGCGATAAGTCCAGTAAGATGCTCCATAAACTTTGCAGGGCGGATACGTCTCCGGCAGTTGTCCCCACCATTCGCGGTACCGATGGTTCCCTCCACACGACACCGCAGGGTGTCGCTGCGGAATTCGCCAGATACTTTACTGCCCGCTACCATAGGCATGAACAAATTTCACCGGAGCTGATCGCTGAATTCTTGGTGGATATCCCTCCCCGTCGACTTCCCGATCACCTCCGGGAACAACTGGACGCTCCCATTACCACGGAAGAACTCACGGGGGCCCTCAATGCCCTTCATCCTTGCCGCGTTCCCTGGCCCAACGGGTTCCCAATGGAATTCCTCAGGCCGAACATACACACGTTGGGGCCCCTTCTATTGGCAACAATCCAAGAGGCTGTGGAGTCTGCCATTTTGCCTAGGGACTGGCGACACGCGGAAATTGTACTGTTTCATAAGCCGGGCCGGCCTCCGGAGGACCCTTCCTCATACCGCCCCATTTCCCTCATAAATTTTGAACCAAAATTGCTGGGGAAGGTGTTGGCTGATCGCCTGCGCAGCTGCATCAGTGACTTGATCCACCCAGATCAATCAGGCTTTATGCCACATAGGGCTACTCGACATAATATCAGACGGGTACACAATGCCATGGCGGCAGCCCCGACGTTGGGTCGGCCAGCTGCCTTGCTTCTCGCCGACATAGATAAGGCGTTTGACTCCCTGAGTTGGGTGTATCTATTCCAGCTCCTTGAGGCAATGAACTTGGGGCCTCATTTCTTGGCCTACGTGCGATTGTTATATACGGACCTGACGGCATCGGTCCGAGTTGCGGGACACCATTCACAGCCCTTTTTTATCCAGCGGGGCACCAGACAGGGTTGCCCCCTGTCCCCGCTGTTATTTGCTCTTGCGATAGAGCCTCTGGCGGTGTGGGTTCGGAGTGATCCGGTCCTTCGGGGGTTCGACTGGTCCCAGTCGCGTTCGGACCGCATAGCTTTGTATGCGGACGATGTCCTCTTTTTCATGACTGATCCCTGGAACTCGGGTCCTCGTATACTTGAAATCCTCAGGGTTTTTGGGGGTACCTCGGGCCTCCATGCCAACCCCGCCAAATCTATTTTATTTCCAGTGTGCGGACATCAGGGACGCGACACCTGGGCATCGCGGCTTTCCCGGGCGACAGAGGGCTTCAAATATCTTGGCATATATATTTCTCCTTGTCCGAAAGTCTCATGGGCTCGCAATATCTCCCCTTTAATGGCTAGCCTTCACAACGAAACCACTGTGTGGTACTCTCTCCCTCTCTCCCTGTACGGGCGCTCAGCCATTTTTAAAATGGTATCATTGCCCTGTATTTTATATTGTCTCCAGAATTACCCATACCCCATTCCGCGTACATGGTTTGCTCAAGTAGCAGCCATACAAAATAAATTCATGTGGAACGGTGGGGCGGTCAGAGTGGCGCTCCGCACATGTACACAATTCACATATTGCGGCGGGATCGCCTCAGCGGATGTTTATGCCTATTATGTAGCGTCCCATGTGATGGTAATAAACGAATGGTGGTACTGCTCCCCCACGGATCCAGCATATTCGGCGGAACATGCTGCTATGGATCAGGTCCCGCTCCTTCATTTATTATACAGCACGGTTCGCCTCGATCACCTACCACCGGCTGGCAGAGTGGTGATACAGGTCTGGCGGGCTAAGACCCGACAGATGGGCTGGAAGGGGACGCTTACGCAAATGACCCCCTTATGGCAGGGCACATATCTCCGCTCCGTATCAGCATTACCGGGGTTCAAAGGGTGGGACCGTGTCGGGATTTCGACTCTTGGCGATGTAATGCGCGGCACCACCATGAAATCTTTTCAGCAATTACAGACCGAGTTCGATCTACATAAAACACAATTCTATAAGTTCCTTCAGCTCCGACACGCACTGCGACCCCAGATCCACACATTAGAATCCCTCCCTGAGTTTCAACCATTGGAGGGGCGACTGCTTACAGGGGATCTAGGACCTCACAAGATCAAATAGGTCTATCAGACTCTGACAATCCATTCACCCACCACACTGGACAAGACAAGGCTTGCATGGCAAGCAGATATACCTGAACTCACCGACGATGATTGGGCCGAAGCCATTGCCAGCCCTAGGAATGCGGCGGTGTCCATGCGCTTTCGGCTTATCCAATTTAAATATCTACACCGCGCATATTACACTAGGGTACGTCTATGGCGGATGGGGGTTATTCAGTCCCCTGTATGCCTGAGGTGTGGTGGGGAGGAGGGGTCCTTCTTACACACGGTTTGGAGCTGCTCGGCGTTACAACCGTTTTGGCGCCGAATTCGCTCGTGTCTCCATGAGGTGCTGTCCTGGGATCTCCCGCTCGACCCTCGCCTTTTCTTGTTACACTCCACAGAAGATATAGGGGGGAATAGGTATAAGCAGCACCTCTTGTTTTTAGCTCTCGCTGTGGCCAAAAGAGATATAGCCCAAATGTGGAAGGCAACATCACCCCCGACCCTGGGCAAATGGAAAGCTGAACTAGACAAATGTATGGGGGCTGAGATTGCTGTTTTCGAGGCCCGTGGATGCCCCGCTAAACACCGCAAAATATGGACTAGATGGGCGGATTATTGCGGTATTGACCTTCCCCCCCTGCCTGAGTCGGACCCCTGAAAATTGTTTCGCTATGTTGATATGTATCGGTATATCCCCAATGAGAGTTTTTAAACTATGTGTAAGTAGTATATTAATGTGGCACACTATGATGATTGCACCGCTTGTACGAACTCGGAGACCGGAACCTGTCTGTAAGTTTATCGTTTATGACACCTACGTGTTTGGTGGGTATTGTTATATGTCAGAAATATGGTTGTTGATACAAATTAAACCTACATCGCTGTGGCCAATGTGGGGCTGCGACCCCTACATCTTACGAAATAACCTAATAAAATTTGTTACTAAAAAAAATAAAATGCGTCCTGGAACATGGTCGAGGCCATCTACATTTTTAGTGACCAGGATGAGCCCCAATGATGAAGCATGCCACTAATAGAGTGGGTGAGGGTCTAACAAAGAAATAATATTTCTTTTTTTCTGTGCCTATAGGATGCTTAAATAGTGGTTGATTCTTTACCTCAGAGCAAATACGTTAGGTATGGAATACTTTTTATGAGTGTGAGTTTGACTGGGGAGAGTGTACCCCATTCCTCCTATATTGAAATAGTCTCTCTTCCCTTCGAGTTGGTGGATCCTGAAATATCCCCATTCGTTTTTTTATCTGATAGAGAAACTTTATTGGCCAGGCCTATTCTTTGTCTGTCTCTAATTGCTGTGTCAGGAAGGTTGGAGTGAAGAGATTTCATACCTCCTTGTGCCTCTGCTGTCGGGGGCTCTTGCTTGGTCCCAGCCCAGCACTCCCTGCTGTGAGAAGAGTGCTTTGCACAAGGGCTGTGTATGGGAAGAGGGTGCACCTAAGAATGACAGTGCCGTTTTTAGGATTGAACAGTCACACAAAATCGAAATTACTTATAGGACAATGGCCCAACAAACCACACACTAAAAACAAACCAGCTAGCAGACTGTATTTCGAATTTATTTTTTTCGGCCAGAAAAGTTCTAAAGCTGTCTCTAGCCCATACTGAAACATCACGAGCCCTGAGGAAGTACAAGAAGCAACATGAGACAATACATTGTGAAACACCTATAGAGAATGAAACAAAGCGGTTGATTTAGTGTTTGACAGAGGTTCGCAATGCAGTACCCTGTCCACCAAACTAATGTGAAACCCTCTGTATTTAGGGTTGGGAGGACCACCAACTTTCCGTCAACAGAGTCCCTTTGGGATCAGTAGCCGGAAAGCTTCCTCCAAAGGCTTAATGGACTAGGGGCTGTCAGAGGAAGGGCACTACACTCCCAGCCTGGTAGTGAGAGACAGAAAAAAACACAAACATTTGCCTCTGCTTCCAGGGAAAAATACTCCCTGAGTGTGGCAATCATTTTTTTTTCCAGTCTCAAACTCCCCCTTTGGGAGTATGTTGACAAAAAACAAAAGCTTTGGTAAAGTTTGGTGGATGGCTGTCAAAACCAACAGCAGCCCTCCACCAAACCTTTTGTACCTTGAGAGGCACTGCCATGCCAGTGGCTCCTTCAAGGTACAGATATCACCACTGGCCAAGCAGTTAATTCTAAATTTGGCAGAGAGTAGTCCATCAGGATGGGGAAAGTAATGCCCTCTGCCTCCTTGATGTACTGGGTACTGTCCACCAAAGTCTCGATCAGGCCCACAGTTCTGACAGCCTTCTGAAGATAGGTTGTGCAGTGACAGCAAAGCCCTGCATGTGTGGAGATAGTGTTCGCCCTGTGTTTTCTCTAAGTTGGTGTTTACCTGAAGCACTAAGATATGCAAAATACATTTTAGGATCAATTTTGACTTTAAACTTCCTCGTTCATTTTGCCTACAGTGTTATTCATTTCCTATATCCCCTCTCTCTTCTCCTCATGCTCATACCACTATCTTCTCACTTACCACTCTGCCTGTTTGCTAGGCAAAGTTATTGCTTTCATGTTGAACGTAAAATTACCCTGATTACAAATATTTGCACCACCTCTTAGGTAGTTCTAACACTTTAGTGAACTGTGAGATTTCTGAATATATGAATATTGTAGGTTTTACCAAACGGGATTCTCCCGCTATTTGAGAATCACTAATGTTTGTTTGTGAGCATTGCTTTTCGGTTACATATTGTTGCGTTTTTTTAGGAAATTGACTAAATGGTTCATATGCCTGGCTGCAAGTCTATGCAAACCCAAAATGAGAAACCCTCTCTGCAATTATGAACCATCACCCGCAAGGTCGCTATCTGCCTATGTGTAATGGGGTGTGTGCTGTTTTTTTTGTGCCTGCAAAATATTACACAATTCATCTTCCCCCATTTTGAGGTCTGAAGCTTAGAATAATGCATTACCTCTAAGTCTCGTCTTCCTCATCACAGTCTTGATGATTTGAATATTCCTGTACGCGAGACAGTCATTATGCTTAGCTGAAAAAAAATATTTTCTGTTTACCCTTTCGTCTTTAATGGAGAAGAAACTTTTTCTTAGTCCTATTTTTACAGGAGATCCCCTCTCTACCCTAACATACTAATAACACTGCCCTTCACATTCCCTTCTTCCTGATTTTGTTCCTGTCAGACGTTAGATGCCATGTTTTTAAGGTAATCTAAATATTATTTTCAATAAAATTAATACTATGCTAAAGCAATTACTTAAATGGGACTGCGGTAAATTCATAGGTCTTTCGTTGTAAAGGCATGCATGTTAAAGGCCTATCAGGCACATGCATCAAGCAAAAAATAATTCGCAAAAATTGCGAATCGCAAAAATATACCATTTGCGATCGCAAAGTACCCTGCTGCAATGCATGAACGCAAATATAGCGAAAAACAATGTTTTCGCTAAAATAAAGAATCGGATAGAATCTGAGAATAATTTTGCGAATCTCTATTAGCATCTACCAAATAGCGATTCGCAAATAAAGATTCGCAAATAAATGCATCAAAAATCGCTAATTGCGATTTCACTGAAAATCGCAAAACAGCAAGTGCAAAATAAGAAGGATCACAACCAGGTGGTAATAATCAGTGAAAATCACATACAGCTGAAAGTCAACAGAAACTTACTTAAACACACACAGAGTGAGCCTGAACTTCTCACAATGGCAGGGATTTACCTGATGGAGAGGAGGATGAGGCTCCAGGCTGCAGCACACAGAAGGAGGAGGATACAGGAACGCATCTTCAGAGTCCGCATTACTTTGCTAGGACAGACAGAAGATGAGATATACGACAAGTATAGGCTCAATGCAGCAATGATCCATGATTTAATCAATGAATTGGATCCCATTCTGCAGCGCCAGACACGAAGGACCAATGCCATACCCACACATGTACAGGTCCTATGTTGCCTGCACCTACTGGCGTCAGGCAGTTTCCAGGGGGTCATAGCAGTAGCCGGAGGTGTGTCACAAAGCGCACTTTCAAGAATCTTCAAAGCATTCCTTGATGCCATGATGTCCCGGATCAACTCACACATTAGCTTCCCCACAACCGCACATGACCTCACCAAGACTAAACAGGAATTTTACCAGATAGCCCGCTTCCCACAAGTCTAAGATTGCATTGATTGCACCCATGTGGCTATATGTCCCCCTGCAGGAACTGAATACATATATAGGAATAGAAAATGTTTCCATTCCCTCAACATACAAGTAGTATGCAATGCCAGAAACATAATAACTGACATTGTGGCGCAATACCCAGGGAGTGCACATGATTCATATATATTTCGCCAGAGTGGCATACACACTCGTCTTGTCAGGGGTGAATTTGGAGAGGGACATCTGCTTGGTAAACATGTGTTATTAATGCTCACAGACATTGTCCGTATGCAAATGTAATACTGCCACTGAGCCTTTTCTTACTTCCATGTAGGTGACAGCGCATACGCCTTGCGTAATTATATAATGACGCTGTACCTCAATCCTACAACTGCCAATGAACAGAGGTATAATGCTGCACATATATCGACCAGGAACATCATAGAGCGCACGTTTGGGCTGTTGAAGAGCCGCTTTCGATGCCTCCATAAGACCGGTGGCGCCTTACAATACAACCCTGAACAATGCTGCAAGATAGTAGCAGCATGTGCCATCCTACACAATATTGCCACAAGGGGAGGCCTAGCAATAGAGGTGTCTGATAGCGACTCGGAGGACGACAACCGGCAAGGGCCACACCGCCATGCAGCACATGGGGCAAGCGCAGCAGAAGGGCGCAGGAGACGCATGGAAATAACACAGAATTATTTCTGAGGTGAGTAATGATGAGACCAAACACGGATATTGCAGTGAAAGTATGTTTATCTTAAATAATAATGACTTGAGTGTTGAAGCACACATCTTATGTGCCCAGTAGCACAGGAATAGCAGTAATGTACATAAATGTCTTGAAATCAAATCATGACTTGAAAGTCAGTCAAAACTGTTTTCTCCGTCAATGGTTACCTCACCATATCTGTATGTCAGTGTACATGGCAGTCTATCGCTTCCTCCCACGCACACCCAGACACCTTTCAGATGCTGCCTCCTCATCCCTCATGTTGGCAGCGGAGGGGGTACTGCTGCGTGTCTTGCACCTTCCCGCAGTGGTAACAGGCATAGACAGACTGCTCATGCTTGAGGCCTCCTCACTACCCTCTTCCAGCGTGACATTGTTTGACTCACTTGTGGAAGCATGCATCATTTCCACTGCATTCATCACCTGGCCCAGTGCCTTTGCCACATCCCCACTCCAATGTGACATCTCAGTTTGCATGGTCACAGACCTACGTGCCAGCAGTGCAGTGGTTGTGGCCACCCTATTATTGGACTTTGCATACGCGTCCAAGCGCTGCATCAGTTGGCGATGGTGTCTCCTCTGTGACACATGTCCCTCCTGCATCACCCTGGTCAGTTCTTTCACGCAATCCGTCAGTTCTGCATTATTGGCTGCCATCTTTCCAACTTCTGCCTGCACTAAACATGTGTTTTTCGCCTGCAGGCGCTGCACCCGAAGCATCTGGCCCTCAAGACCACCCCAGGCATCATTAGGTTGCTCCTCCAGCTGTGTGATCAGTGACCGCGCTCGACGCCGCCGTCCTCCGACAGTGCGACTGCGGAGCTGTGTTTGAGAAGTCGGCGTGGGTGTCTCTTGCGCCTGGCTGGACACTGGTGTTACCTGTGCCTCGTCATCAGATTCCATTGTCACCAATGGTGGGACAGTTGCCCTGCGTGTGGTAGGGGCACGTGATGGATTATGTGGCACCACAGGTGTGTCTGTCACTTCTACGGCGCTAGTTTCCTGTGTGTCAAGGAAGTCACTGTCCTCTGCATCTTCACGTTCTGCATCTGTGAGGTTAAACAGTGCAAAACAGCATTAATTTCTGTTGGTGATGTTATGTCACAGAAATCATGATTTCGGTTAAAATAAATGTTTAGCCTTTACACTAATTATGAGTTGGTTTATTCCTATTTGTGTGTTTGCCATAGTACCTGCCTGACCTGCCTGCATCTCCCATAATGCACTTTGATTTTTAACCAAAATGTGTAATGGATTTTCATTATGGACACTTGTGCTGTACTGAGCTGATATAATACCTTCTCAACTTTGTGACAATGGTCACATGCATGCATCTTACCTTCAGATGTGTTTGCCGCTCCAGAGGTGTCTAGCTGCATCACCCCAACAACAGCTTCAGGCTGCAGTGTCGACTCCACCATGTCCTCCATGGGTGTGTTGGCAGTCTGTGCCGGTGTCCCCCCTCCTGTCTTCCTGGCTTCCTTGAGCAGGTCGGCAATGCGTTCCTTTGCACGACTGCGCAGGTCGTACCATCTTTTCTTTAGGTCGTCGATGGTACGGTGTATGACCCCAACTGCGTTAACTTTATTTTGGATCCGGATCCAGATTTTTCTTTTTACCTGCTCTGCCACTTTCAAGGATGATTTCCCAAACAGCTTGTCATGGCTGTTTACAACACCCTCAATTAATGTTTCTATTTCCTTTTCTGAGAACTTATTTTTCCTCTTCCTGGCAGTTTGGCTGTTCTCTGCAGTTGCTGTATCCATTTTGTGTAAGGGACAGGTGTTGTTCCAAATGTGAGTTACACTCCTGCTCAGCTCCTGCAGTCAGCTCCCTCCTCTCACTATGACTCTGCACTGAATGAGGCTTGGGCTGCTGACTTCCTGGTAGTGATGTCATCAAGATGCATCAAATGTGCGTCTCCGCTATTTGCAAATTCGCAATTTGCAATATTGCAAATAGCGAACTCGCAATTTGAGATCTCGCTAATTGCGAGTGCGAATTTTTACGGTTCTCTATTATTTCGCAATTTGGATGATGCATCCATTTTTGCGATTCCTTATTTGCGAATCCTTATTTCTCGCAAATGTTTGCATTGATACATGTGCCTGTATGTGTGGTAAAGGTTTACCCTGACCAACGCCCTCAAACCGGTCACTGGCGCCTCCCCCCAGTCTCCAGCCCTTGTTAAAGTAAGCAACCCATGCCATGTGCCCTAAAAGTATACCCAAGCGTGCCCCTGGCTCCCTTCCCTTTTTAAATATAATGAACCCCTGCCCTGCCCTAAAACTAGACCCCAGTGCGACCCGCCCCAGCCCTTTTCGAAAATAAGCAACCCCTGCCCTGAGCCCTAAAACCAGACCACCCCACCCCCCAAGAATTTTTTTTAAAAACACCCCCAGTCTAAAGCCCTAAATCCGTACCCCACACGCCCCAGGCCCAATCCCGCCTTACCACTGCAGGACAATGAGGTAGCTCTTCCGAAGCGAGGCGAAGCGCGGCACAGGTTGTCAAGAGGAAGCGAAAGGGTCTCTCCTTTTCCTCTAACGACGCCTGTAGCCTTGACCACACAGCTGCCTTTACCACCTTTACCAGTCTATGCCTTTACCACCAGTACAACGTATATGCCTTTACCATTCATACCTTTACAACGGTAATTCATTGTAAAGGCATGCATGGTAAAGGCATATTCGTTGTAAAAATAATGCGTGGTAATGGCTATGCGTGGTAAGAGTGCATGCGCTGTAACACATGCATGGAAAAGGTACTGCGTGGTTACAGCAGCGTTGTAATGGGGGTTTCCCTCTTGTCTCATATGCCCAGCAGGGAGTGGGGGACCCACTCTCAGAGTAAACGTTTACCTTGGAAGCCACTGCAAAGCCGCGCGTGTGGAGTGTTGAAGCGCGTCATCTCAAATATGTTCTGGGAATTTGGTGCACCAATTCAGGGCTATTTTTACACTCCCTGTTCTCATACACAAATAGAGTGTAAATGGCCCAAAAAGTATTTAAAGACCACCAGATGGGGTGTTGATCTTATTTGTCTGCCAACATGGAGCATAGAAAACAGTAGCGGCCCGTGGTGGGAGTGCTGCCGGGTGGTGACGCGGGGAGGGGCAGGGTGGGGGGGGGTAGTAAACTACGGAATACGGCCGCACAGAGGTAAGTAAACAAACAAATAAATAAAACGAATTTCGGTGCGCGCGCTGCATCACATTTGGCGATGCAGCGCGCACAACTAAATTCGTTTTATTTATTTGTTGGTTTACTTACCTCTGTGCGGCCGTATTCCGTAGTTTACTACCCCCCCACCCTGCCCCTGCCCCGCCCCGCGTCACCGCCCGGCAGCACTCCCACCACGGGCCGCTACTGATAGAAAATGCTCAGCCTAACGGAGGCACAGAAATGGAGGTGGATGCAAAGGAGACGATTTGTTCATCAAAAATTAATTTTACAGAGCACCATTGATAAAGCAGTGAATGATGCATCGCAAAAGGCTGAAAAGAAAGCAATCTTCATATCTAATAATGAAGAAGCTTTGGAGACAGAGAGGGATAAATTAATTTAAGGACCCCAAATGTCAAGGAGTGATTCAACATCTTAAACACAAAATTTATGTTATTACAGAAACTCCTTCGGGCAGCACAGATGATTTTGTTCTGAACCAAGTGATTCCTTATCTTTACCTAATGTCATGAAAGATGTTTTAACCTGTTAGTAGAAAGAGATAGAGAAATCGGGGGTTTCCCTGTTTCCTATCAAAAACATATCCTATAATAGACTTTGAAAATTATTTTCCACAAAACATAAACTGAATTTTTTGTTAGCCAGCATGTCGTCATCTTTTTTGACAGAGGACTATTTGTCTGCAAACACAATACACAAAATGATACAAATGTTTTTGAAAAAGGCATATACGTAAAACACATTTTTATTTTCGTATGGTGATATATGCAGTGTGCAAACATTAATGAAATATTTTCAACTGCTGTCTGACACTGTATAACGTGAAGATGACTGCATTAAAGTGCTAGATATTATTGAGTTCATGGCAAAATTAATTTTGACAATATTTTGATATTCTATGTTCTACTCCCCTTACAGCTGGGGCAATTATAGCAGGCAGAAGACATTTGCAGTTAAGGCTGCAGAAAATTGATGAGGCTCAAAGGTCATTTGTTACACATTCGACTTTTAAAGGTCAGTGGTTAGAATATGAGAATACATTATTATAGCTTTTCATAAATGAAAAATCAAGATAATTTTTGTTGGACAGGACTCGGCAAACAACTGGAAGGCCCTTTTGTGGGTTTATGGTTGGGGAGCTGCCTACAGAGACAAAACCCGACCTGTCACAGTTCTGGTTTTAATCCATTGTTTTTTTTGCTCACCACGCCACCCCAGTTTGGACCCAGTCATATGCAAATCAGTCTTGGCCCTGCTCCTCATGGGAACAGTCCAACCCGAACTGCCAAGCCAGGTCCTCCCTGGACCAGAAACGAGCATCCTGGTACCGGTTTTGGGGCCCACTTAGGGCGACAAAAGCAAAAAGAACAAAAGTTGGACAGAATTCTGAACAATGCAAACATTCACCCCCTAGTCATAGATCTGGGTTTAATCCATCGTTTTTTGCTGGCCACGCCACCCCAGGATGCTTGTTTCCGGTCCAGGGGACCTGGCCTGGCAGTTAGGGTTGAACTGTTCCCATGAGGAGCAGGGTCAAGACTGACTTGCATATGGCTGTGTCCAAACTGGGGTGGCTTAGGGAGCAAAAGAGCGATGATTCAACCCTGATCTCTTGACTGGGGGTGAGTGGCTGAAAGGTTTCAGCACTCCATCCATCCTCTTGTTGTGTTTGCAATGTTCACCTTAAGCGGCCAAGGGTTTGCCCAGACATGGGTCCCTTTCTCGCTGTGCAACTGGATTCAAGCTAGCCTGGCTGATGAGGGGTGATACTCCGAAACCCATCCCAGGATGCTTGTTTCAGGTCTAGAGAGGACCTGGCCTGGCAGTTCGGGCTGGACTGTTTCCATGAGGAGCAGGGTCAAGACTGATTTGCATATGGCTATGTCCAAACGGGGGTGGCATAGTGGGAAAAAGAACAATGGATTTAACCCAGATCTCTTGACTGGAGGTGAGTGGCTGAAAAGTTTCAGCTCTCCATCCATCATCTTGCTGTGTTTGTTATGTTTGCCTTAGGTGGCCAAGGGTATGCCCAGAGGTGGGTCCCTTGCTTGCTGTGCCACTGGATTCAAGCTAGCCTGGCTGATTAAGGGTGATACCCCAAAACCGGTCCCAGGATGCTTGTTTTCGGTCCAGGGAGGACCTGGCCTTTTAGTTCGGGCTGGACTGTTCTCATGAGGAGCAGGGTCAAGACTGATTTGCATATGGCTGTGTACAAATTGGGGTGGCATAGTGAGCAAAAGAATGATGGTTTCAACCCAGATCTCTTGACTGGGGTGAGTGGCTGAAAAGTTTCAGCACTGCGTCCATCATCTTGTTGTGTTTGCTATGTTCGCCTTAAGCGGCCATGGGTTTGCCCAGACATGGGTCCCTTTCTCGCTGTGCCACTGGATTCAAGCTAGCCTGGCTGATGAGGGGTGATACCCCGAAACCAGTCCCAGGATGCTTGTTTCAGGTCCAGGGAGGACCTGGCATGGCAGTTCTGGCTGGACTCTTTCCATGAGGAGCAGGGTCAAGACTGATTTGCATATGGCCGTGTCCAAACTTGGGTGGCATAGTGAGCAAAACAACAATGGATCCAACCTAGATCTCTTGCCTGGGGTGAGTGGCTGAAAAGTTTCAGCACTACGTCCATCATCTTGTTGTGTTTTCTATGTTCGCCTTAAGCGGCCAAGGGTGTGCCCATACGTGGTCCCTTTCTTACTGTACCACTGAATTTAAGCAAGCCTGTCTGATGAGTAGTGATACCCCAAAACCAGTCCCAGGATGCTTGTTTCCGGTCCAGGGAGGGCCTGGCATGGCAGTTCAGGCTGGACTGTTCCCATGAGGAGCTGGGTCAAGACTGGTTTGCATATGGGTGGGTCCAAATCGGGGTGGCGTGGTGAGCAAAAAAACAATGGATTAAACCCAGATCTGTCCCTTGGGGTGAATGTTTCCATTATTCTGCATTCCGTCCATCATCTGTTCTTTTTTCTTTAAAAAGCACGAACTGCCACTGTAGTTGTCTGGTCGCACCGGTGGAGTCGTCGAAAAGGCTTGCGATGAAAATTCCCCCGTCATCGTCGAGAATGCTGTCGATGTTGGCTTGCAATGCGAAATTACATGTTGGGGATGCGTCACGCAGTGGTAGTTCTGATGAGCTGCAGGTGGCGATGCAAGGTCCTGCGTAGGAGATGTGTCACCTCTCGACGGTTCCGATGTGGGGCTGCGAGGGGATGTGTCGCACTTCTTCAGTTCTGCCCAAGAGACCACAGCTGGGCTGGCAGAGCACCTTTGGGCCCACTTCCAAGGGTCTAGGACTGTGGTGGAACCACTTGGGGGCACAAGACTCACAGCAGACAGAGTATAGGTGCTGGGCTTAAGGTGGTTGGGGCCTTTTCTGTCCCTGAGGCTTTGACCATGAGGCCAGCCAACTAGGCCTTGGACTCACTCTGGTGGTCAAGGGTTCAAGATGCAGGCCTATTCCTTTTTACTCAGACAGCAGGGCAGCAGAGTTGCAGGGCAGCAGAGTAGCAGCCCTTTTCATAGCACAGCAGCACAGCAGTCCTTCTGAGTGGTCAACAGATCCAGAGGTATATTGAGAGTTGGGTCTGAAGGTCAATTATTTATACTTGGTGCCAGCTTCGAAATGCGAGAAGGCTCAGGAGGTTTCCACCCCAGAGGTGTTTGGAATTTACTTTCCCCCTGCCCTAGCCTCAACTTGTCTGGGGGCACAAACTATTTGTGTGAAACTGTTTTGAGTGTGCTGAGGCAGAGGCTTTGCAATGTGCAAGTGTGGTAGGTGACAGCACTGCCGTCTATCAAGTCAGAGATGGCTCATCCTGTGAACAGCTATGCCCCCTTTGTCTTACTGTCCAGGAACAATACACAAAGACCAACTGTCACTACATCTAGCCATGTGACCCAGGATACAGGCTGCAGACACCAAACGGTTGGGGTAAATAAAATGACAACTTTCTAAATGTGCCATTTTCAGATGTGTGACTTAAAATCAGACTTAAACATTAAAGAGGGTTTTAAATTACAATTCTTTGGACACCAAACTCGACATTTCCATTTGCTCCCAATTGAAAGTTATCATTTATTAAATGTATTAAGGTAACCCAAAGTTATCCTATGGGAGAGGCAAGCCTTGCAGCTGTAAAACTGAATTTAATAGTTTGCACTACCAGGACATGTAAATGTTAATAGTACATGTCCAACATTTTAAATACCCTGCAGCCTGCCCTTTTCAATATTTAGAGCCTACCTTAGGGGTGACTTGTATGTAAGGTTTAGGGTTTATTTTGCCAGGTTGAAATGGCAGTTTAAAACTGCACACACATACGCTGCAATGGCAGGCCTGATACATGTGTAAAAGGCTACTTAAGTGAGTTGGTAGCACAATAAGTGCTTCCGGCCCACTACAGCATTTAATTTACAAGCCCTGAGTACATGTAATACCACTGTACTAAGGAGTTACAAGTTAATTTAATGTGCCAATTAGGGTTAAGCCAAAGTTACCATGTTTAGGGAGTAAGAACATGCACTTTAACACTGGCTAGCAGCGGTAAAATGCACAGACTCTTAAGGCCAACAAAACAAGATCAGCAAAAGCATGGAGGAGTAAGGCAAAATGTTTGGGGGAAGACCACCCTAAGGCTGACAGGCCCAACACCCTTGTCCTCAAGGTACTTTAGAAGATACAAATGGAGAAGGAGGATTTATTAATATTAGTACCATTTTGGCCAAGGAAGATATAGATTGTTCTGATAAATTGCCTATCTCAGAAACATTCATATTATCTCCCAAAATCTGCCAGTCCACTACTAAGGTTGCAAATGTCACCTCAATCTCTAATACATCTTTGCCTGGTGGCATAGCTATTGAGCGGTTGGCACTGCAGCCATTGGGATGTTCAAAAGGAGTTACTTTGGATATTCAAAAGAGGTGCAAAAATTCAACAAGAACGTTATATTCTAGACATTGGTTACATTTTAAAAATGGTGTCAAGAAAAAAGCAGGCCCTATTTCATCTAATGCTTTCAGGATAGTAGATTTTGTAAGAGATGCTTTTCAAAAATGTTTTTTACTTTCTGCCTTAATGTCCAGTGGACATTTGTAAAGCCTTTCAGAAAACTTTATAATCCCATAAAGTCAGTAGAAATATTAGCTGAAAGACTTCTTAAGAATGTTTGCAATAAAAGAGTCATTATTCACTCACCTGATTATGTGTTATACCCACAGTCTTAAAGGGCTTACAGGGCTCTCTATTTGAATCTCTTCAAAGTGTAAATATGATATGCTAAAGTGGCTTTTCAACTGGACCTAACATGATATTCATGACTTGGAGAAATAGGAGCATTATTTAAGGATCCTCCATATTTATTTTTTCTGACAAGATAATATTCAGAGCTGGTCCTGACTTTATTCTAAAAATAAATTCAAAACTTCATTTAAGAACAGGAAATAATTCTTTCTGTTTTTATGTTTAACACATCTTCTCCAGAAGAAAGAAGGCAAATTACATAACCTGGATGTAAAAGAGGAATTTTTATTTATTTACAAAGAACTGATGGGCCTATTAGCAATAACCGGCGATAATTATCGCTAAGCGCACTTAGCGCTAGGATAATTATCGCCGGCTATCGCAGGTTTCTATCGCGGAGATAGCGTGCTATCAGCAACGCTTATCTCCAATGCGATAGAAACCCTGGAGAACAGTGTGAATATCGCTTGAAAACAAGCGATATTCACACTGTGACCAGTGTTAGCTTGGTGATAGGGCGAGGGGATTTAGCCATGTAATCCACCTCCCATTGGATTACATGGCTAAGTCAGGTTTGGACCAGGCGTTAACAAACCAGCGCTAAACGTGTTTAGCGCTGGTTCGTTAATCACCTCCCCTGCCTCGCTAATAGGCGATAGCGACCTTAGCGACTGTTTCCAGTCGCTTTTAGGTTGGGAGCGCCTACATTGCCTGCCATTAGCGATAAATATCGCAGGCATGAAAGCGGCACCCAACCCGGTCGCTATCGCCTAGAAGCTGTCGCTAACAGCAGTTAGCGACAGCTTGCTAATAGAGCGATTGAATTATCGCCGCTTTAGCGGGAAAAAGTCCCACAATAAAAAACGTTTATCAGAAGGTGTGCTATCCTGTGTTTAAGTTAACAGAACTTTATGATAATGAATATTAGGTTCAAGATCTGTTAATTTGTGAAAATGATTGAAAAAAGGCAAGACACACAAAACATGATTTATGAGCATTAGATTGCTTGGTAAATCCTGAAATCATCAAGACTGTGATGAGGAAGACAAAACGTGGAGATAAGCACCAGATTACATACTGGTAATCTTTGTTGCACTAAGTTTGAGTCTTTATAGTCACAGTCCAAATATCCATCACTCCCTACTCATGAAGGATCTGGTATTTCAAGGAGAAGAGAAAATGAATGACAGTATTATGGGTAGGGTAGGTTAGAGGAGGGATTTTCTTTAAATGAAATAAATATAGGACCAAGTAAAAATTTGTTCCCGAATAAGAATAGAGGCTAAACAGAGAAGAAACTTTTTTTAACTTACCATCTTGGCTGTCTCACGTACAGGAATGCTTAAATCATTAGGACTGTTACAAAAACAAAAAGTAATGAAGAGCGCCGATAAGTAATGAGGGTCTCATTTATGGGCTTTTTGGCGTAGGGCAGAGTGCAGCACACATGGAAAGAGGAAAAATGAGGAGAAATAAATATATTTCTCCTCATTACGCCCCACCTCGGGAGGCGTACAGATTTGACACTTCCCCAGGTTTACATCACTTTGTAAATCTGGGGCAGCGTTAAATTCCATGGGTGTTGCATGAGAAAACCACTACAACGCCCATGGAATGCCTCACGGGCGCAGAGTAAGGCGATGCAGTGATTAGCGCTGCGTTGCCTTACTTATGATTTATGAGGCCACTCAAAGCCACGCAGGCTGGTTTTTCGTAGCTTCATAAATCTTTATGAGAGCCCTGGGTCGCGCATGCACCACTTTACGTGGTGCAAAAGTGATACAGGGCTCTCATAAATAAGTTACTAAGTTCATTAATTGTAGAACCACTAAATACCACATCCATCACTGGCAATATTTAGCAGGTGATCAGTTGCCTCCCAGATTTGCGCAGTTGGTATGAATCCCTAACTGTTTTCTGTAAATTGCATCTCTGGAGAAGAATTTATTAGTGCCAGTTATTTGCAACAAATTATCACAAAAGTTTTGATTTTCACATAGGTGTACCTGAAGCAAAATCTCCCAGAATCTAGTCGACCTCTGACCTCTGGTCAGGGACCTGCTCTCTCCCCAAGCAGCTCCACCGTTGTGCCGCTGCAGCTGAGAGGTGACGAGTAGGGGTTCGAGCCTTGCCTCTGCTGTTCCTGTTGCCCTGGTGATCCTTGTGCCCATTTTGTATCTGACTCGCTCGTAAGTAGCCTTTGTCTCTCTTGGAACTGCGCCCCTGTTTATTGTCCTTTTACTGTGCCCCTGTTTTCCTGTCCATTCACTGTGCCCCTGTTGATTGTCCATTACTGTGCCTTTACTGTGCCCCTGTTTTTTTTCCTGTCCTTCCACTGTGCCCCTGTTTTGATTGTCCATTACCATGCCATTCACTATGCCCCTGTTGTCTCCTCTGCCCGCTCTCTCATCGCCCTTTCCCACTGCTGCACCCCCGCGGCCCCGCCCCCTTGCCGTCCCCGCTCCCGTTTCCCAGCTGAGCTTCCCTCCCCATCCACTATATAATGGCGGCCGCTGCGCCGGTGAACAAGCACAACCTCTGACCTCTGGTCAGGGACATGCTCTCTCCTCCAGCAGCTCCACCTTTGTGCCGCTGCCACTGAGAGATGGCGAGTAGGGGTTCGAGCCTTTCCTCTGCTGTTCCTGTTGCCCTGGTGATCTTTGTGCCCGTTTTGTATCTGACTCCCTCGTAAGTAGCCTTTGTCTCTCGTAGCACTGCGCCCCTGTTTATTGTCCTTTTACTGTGCCCCTGTTTTCCTGTCCATTCACTGTGCCCCTGTTGGTTTTTACATTACTGTGCCTTTACTGTGCCCCTGTTTTTTTTCCTGTCCTTCCACTGTGCCCCTGTTTTGATTGTCCATTACTGTGCCATTCACTGTGCCCCTGTTGTCTCCTCTGCCCGCTCTCCCAGTGCCCTTTCTTGCTGCTGCTCCCCCGCGACCCTCCCCCTTACCGTCCCCGTTCCCGCTTCCCAGCTGAGCTTCCCTCCCCCTCCACTATATAATGGCGGCCGCGCCGCTGGCGTGCTAAAGGCAAGCCTGTCTGCGCCCGTCCGCGACTGGACCGCGACCAGCGCCAGGGACCCTGGATCTCCGAGCATCCACCGCTACGACTTCACCGCCCTCCTCCCACTCAACCCCGGAAGAAACAAGAACTGCGAGCTGTCCACACCAAACACCACCCATGGCCAGTTCTCCTGCCGCCACTGCCGCCAGACCTTCACCACCCACCGCACCCCCACGGGCACCAGCCCCGCGCCAGAAGCCAACACCACCGAAGCCCTGAAGTGCATCCTCCTCAACGTGCGCTCCCTGCACAGACATGCTGTAGAGATCTAGGACCTCCTCGACACTCTCTCGCCAGAGGTCGCCTTCTTCACAGAAACCTGGACCAACACCTCCTCCGCCCTGGACATCGCCACCGCCATCCCCGACGGATACTAGATCCAGAGAAAAGACCGACCAGACTGCCCAGGAGGAGGACTCACCATCGCACACAAAAGCTCCCTCCGTCTCACCACATCCTCGATGAACAACCCCCAGTCCTCCACCGAGCACCTCCACTTCCAGATACAGACCAGCCCCAGATCCACTCTATGTGGCACGCTAACCTACAGGCCCCCCAGACCTCAAACCGCGTTCACCACCAACATTGCCGACCTAGTCGCACCCCACACCATCGCCTCCACGGACTACATACTCATCAGAGACCTCAACTTTCACCTTGACATCCTCAACGACCCAAGCTCCTCCACCCTCCTGAACAACCTCTCCAACCTCGGACTGAAACAACTCATCTCCTCCCCCACCTACAAGGCAGGACACACTCTCAACCCCATCTTTGCAGGAGGCAACAACATCCACTTCAGCCATACCACACAACCCCCATTGACGGACCACAACTGTGTACACTTTCACATCAACAAACCCACCGCCCCCAAACCTGGTCCCCGCCCACCATGAAGGAACTGGAGCAGGGTCACCGAGGAGCACCTCAACTCGACCCTCAACCGCAACTCCCTACCCTCTTCAACCGATGCCAACCTCGCAGTAAAAGAACTACACAGATGGATCTTTAACTGCGCAGACGAACTCGCACCCCTCCACAACCCCGACAGACAACGCCCCAGGAAGGCCACCTGGTTCACCGCGGATATCCAAGAACTCAGGCGCACCTGCAGACGTCTCGAAAAGAATTGGTGAAACAGCAAAACTCTGGAAAACCAGACCACGTACAAGACATGACTGAATTCCACCAACTTATCAGGTCAACCAAACGAACCTTCATCCAGAAAAAGATCTCCACCAACGCCGGCAACTCGAAAGAACTCTTCAGCATCATCCAAGAATTCACCAAACCCCCCAGTGTGGCCTCAGACATCACCCCTTCCCAAGACCTCTGTAACAAGCTCAGCTCCTATTTTCACCTGAAAATCAAGGCCCTCTATGGCAACTTCAACGAGCGAACTCCGGACTCCGAAACGACTCCCCACTCCAACACCACCAACCGACCCACCATCTCCGCCTGGACCCCAGCCACCTCCGAAAACACTGAATTGACCATGAAGGGCATCCACTCAGGAGCACCCACGGACCCCTGCCCCCACACATATTCCACAAAGCCGGTGCCGCCACCGCACCAGAAGTACGACACACCATCAACACCACCTTCACAACCGGCACCTTCCACGGCGACTGGAAATGCGCAGAAGTCAAGCCCCTGCTCAAAAAACCCTCGGCAGACCCCTCGGACCTCAAGAACTACAGACCGATCTCCCTCCTGCCCTTCGCGGCCAAAGTCACAGAGAAGACCGTCAACGCCCAACTAACGAAATTCATTGAAGAGAACTCCATCCTCGACCCCTCCCAATCCGGATTCCGAAGCAACCACATCACCAAGACCGCCCTACTCGCCGCCACAGACGACATCCGCACCCTCCTCAATGAAGGCCACACCGCGGCCCTCATCCTACTCGATCTCTCCGCTGCTTTTGACACCGTCTCCCAGCGCACACTCACCGCCAGACTTTTCGACGCCGGCATACGGGAACCACCCTTGAATGGCTCCGCTTCTTCCTCGCCGGCAGGACCCAAAGAATCAGACTGCCACCCTTCCTCTCCGAACCCACAGAGATCAACTGCGGAGTGCCTCAGGGATAGTCATTCAGTCCCACGCTCTTCAACATCTACATGGCCCCCCTCGCCGCCATCGTCAGACAACACAGACTCAACATAGTCTCCTACGCCGATGACACCCAACTCATCCTCTCCCTCACCAAAGACTCCATCACCACCAGGCTCAGCTTTCAGGAAGGAATGAAGGACGTCGTAACCTGGATGAGCAACAGCTGCCTGAAGCTCAACTCGGAGAAGATAGAGGTCCTCGGACCCTCCCTGACTGCCTGGGACACCACCTGGTGGCCACCACCCTCGGCAGCCCACCCACCCCCACCGACCATGCCCGCAACCTCGGCATCGTACTCGACTCCTCCCTCTCCATGACCCAACAAGTCAACGCCGTCGCCTCCACCTGCTTCAACACACTCCACATACTCCACAAGACCTTCAAATGGATCCCCCCCAAATCACGAAAAACCGCCACCCAGGCACTCATAAGCAGCAGACTAGACTACGGAAACGCCCTCTATGCCGGAATCAACAAGTCACTGCTCCGCAAACTTCAGACCATTCAGAACACCGCAGCCAGACTCGTCCTCGGCATCCCTTGACAGGAACACATCACCCAACACCTGCGAGACCTCCACTGGTTCCCCATCGAGAAGAGTGTAACCTTCAAGCTGCTCACCCATGCCTACAAATGCCTCCACAACACCAGACCCCAATACCTCAATGAGAGAATTTCCTTCCACGCACCCAAGAGAAACCTCCGATCTACCGACTTTGCCCTTGCCGAAACCCCACGCATTCGCAGAGCTAGAACGGGCGGAAGGGCTTTCTCCTACATCGCGGCCAAGACCTGGAACGAGTTCCCGATCGACATCAGACGCGCCCCCTCTCTGAGCATCTTCAGGAAGATGCTCAAGACCTGGCTCTTCGACTGAGCGGAGCTGTTCACCCCCCCCCCCCCCCAGCGCCTTGAGACCCTTACGGGTGAGTAGCGCCCTTACAATTCCCTGATTGATTGATTGATTGATTGACATTGTTTCCCATTGACCTTGGTGAAGGTTGCAAAAATAAATAAATAAAGAAACGAACAAATAAATAACTAAATGGTGAAACATGCAGTTTATTCTCAAGTAAAATGCTGAAGTTTGACATATTACGTTTTGTGTTGCTGGGCAAGTAAAATTCTGATTTTAGCTAATCAGTATAGTATTTCTTAGACACCGGTCAGATAAACATATGTATGATTCCTAATCAAATTTTTTATGCACAGACCTCCCCCTACCCCTCCCAGCAGAATAGTTTGCTTCTAAGTTAAGCCAATTTTGGTGCAACTTTAAACAAGAGAGGACCAAAAAAAAGACTGCTTTAGTCACAGATATGTAACAACTAGTATTTGGTTGCAGTGAAAGCAGGAGCATTCAGGCAATGTTAGGAACGGTCTGATGCCATGAAAATATCTGAAATGGACTATGCAAGCTATCAAAACAGCATTTATAACCCATGCCGTCCAGTCCATATTCAGGACTCACATCTCCACTTTTCGATTTCATTTTTCTTCAGATACTGCTATGCCTACATTTTAAGTGGGTCATTAAATTTAGTACTTAACCACTGAGGCTTGTACAATGGAGCTAGTTGGTGTCTGTTTTATGTAATATTTTTGTACTCTGCACAGTCAATTAAGAATTCTTTAATTCGAGATTTACACGCTGTTGCGAAAGCTGCTTGATAAAAATGTTAATGGGAAATTCAATAGAAACTAAATAAATCTGGTTTATGATTGCCCACAGGAAAATAATATAGGAGCTTTTTAACAATCCGTTCAATTAAAATATATTTTCTCTGTTCTCCAGTATTAGGCATGCACACAATGCGGTCTCGTAGTACATTTGTATGTTAACCCTCTCCCGCTCGGATATTTCCGGTTGAACTGTACGTTTTGCATCTGTTAAATTGCTGCTACTCTGGTGACCAGTGGGGGTCTTCTGAGTGATTTCTTTGGTGTGTGTGGCCGGTCCGCTTCCTCTGTCCCGTTACTTCAGGGACTCTTAGTCCCTACTAAAGGATGTTTGGTTGCAGAGAGGGGCGGGCAAAGGCTGACGTGGAACAAGTCCATTAGACCTGAAGATCTTTAAAACAGAAAACAGGATAGGGAGAGCAACTGCTATTGCTCCAACGTTTCAGCTAGCACTGTACACTTTGGAACTTACATTGCTACTGCTTTGTTGAACATTTGAGACTTTAGTGTGTTTTTTTGGTGTGAGTGTGACCTTACTTTTCCTATGTCTGTTTGTTCCAAGGTATCCAAGCTCCTGCTACTGAAGGACTTTTCAGTGCGGGGATGAGAGGGCCAAGCCTGTCCTGGCACAAGAGTAGGCGCACAATGCCCATAGGGCTCAAAGGGCTTCAGCCCCCTCCACCAGTCGTGTGTGTCAGCCCGGTCTGAGACAGCTTCCCGGGCACACACACAGACAGGTCTTAAGCTGCTGTGGGCTGGCTGATCTGGCATCCGTCTTATTGCAGCTGCACCTGAGTACTTCACAGGTCTTTAAAAGACCATTTCCTTGTTAACGAGGCTTTGTTGTTTTTTCACCCGTTCCTCGAGCTCCCTGCATCTCCACTCTGCCTATTGCTGGAAGAATTAGCCCCCCTCGAAATTTTTATTAGCCCCCCGAAATCTGGCTCTAGTTGCACCTCTGACAAGAGCTATAGTGACAAAATGCAGTGGTGGGTCGCCCTATGGGCTTCAGGGCTGTGCCTTCCTTGTTTTCTGGAGCAAGGTCACCGAGAAGCACCTCACCTCACCTCCACCCTCAACCACGAACCCCCTCCCACCTCGACCGACACCAACTCTGCAGCCAAGGAACTAAACAGATGGATCACCAACTGAGCAGACAAGCTCGCCCCCTCCCCAACCCCGACAGACAGGGCCCCATGAAGGCCACCTGGTTCACCACCGACCTCCAAGAATCCAGACGCACCTGCAGACGTCTCGAGAAGCTATGGAGGAACAGCAAAACTGCAGAAGATCGGACCACCTACAAGAACGCCATGACTGAATACCACCAACTCATCAGATCCACCGAAAGAACCATCATCCAGAACAAAATCCTCGCTCACTCCAGCAACTCAAAGGAACTCTTCAGCATCATTCAGGAATTCACAAACCCCCCCAGCAAAGCCACTGATGTCACACCCTCCCTGGATCTCTGCAACAAACTCGGCTCCTACTTCCATCTGAAAATCAAGTCCCTCTACGACAACTTCAATGAAGAGACACCAAACACTGAAACCACGCCTCCCTCCAGCAACGACAGCCAGCCTACCATCTCTGCCTGGACCCCAGTCACCAATGAAGACACTGCCACAACCATGAAAGGCATTCCCTCAGGAGCCCCATGGACCCCTGCCCGCCGCACATCTTCCAGAGAGCAACCGCCACCATGGCACCCGAGCTACGACGCACCATCAATGCCACTTTTGAATCCGGCACGATCCCCCACAACTAGAAACGTGCAGAAGTCAAGCCCTTCCTCAAGAACGCCCTCTGCAGACCCGACAGACTTAAAAAACAACCAACCCATCTCTCTCCTCTCCTTCACAGCCAAAGTCACTGAGAAGATCGTCAACATCCAGCTAAGGAACTTCATCGAAGAGAACTCCAACCTCGACCCTTCCTAATCCGGAATCCCGCAACAACCACAGCACCAAGACCGCCCTCCTTGCTGCCACAGACGACATCCACACTCTCCTCGAACAAGGCCACACCGCAGCCCTCATCCTACGAGATCTCTCTGCGGCCTTCGACACTGTCTTCCACCGCACTCTCACAGCCAGACTCCACGACGCCAGCATAAAGGGGACCGCCCTCAAATGGCTCCACTCCTTCCTCATCGGCAGAACCCAAAGAATCAGACTCCTGCCCTTCCTCTCCGAACCCACAGAGATCAACTGCGGAGTAACCCAAGGATCATCGCTCAGCCCCACGCTCTTCAACATCACATGGCCCCCCTCGCCGCCATCGTCAGACAGCATGGACTCAGCATAGTATCCTATGCTGATGACACCCAGCTCATCCTCTCCCTCACAAAGGACCCCCATGCCACCAGACTCAGCTTCCAGGAAGGAATGAAAGACGTTGCATCCTGGATGAGCAGCAGCTGCCTGAAGCTCAACTCGGATAAGACAGAAGTCCTTGTCCTCGGACCCACCCCCTCAGCATGGGACAACACCTGGTTGCCCACCGCCTTTGGCACCCCCCCACTCCCATGGACCACACATGAAACCTCAGCATCATACTCGACTCCTCCCTCACCATGACCCAACAGATCAGCCCTGTTGCCTCCACCTGCTTCAACACCCTTCGCATCCTTCGCAAGACCTTCAAATGGATCCCCCCCGAATCCAGAAAGACCGTCACCCATGCACTCATAACAAGCAGACTGGACTATGGAAACACCCTCTACGCCGGAATCAACAAATTCCTGCTCCGCAAACTCCAGACCATCCAGAACACCGCGGCCAGACTCGTCCTCGGCATTCCACGACATGAACACATCACCCAACACCTACGTAACCGTCATTGGCTTCCCGTTGAGAAGGGAATTAACTTAAAGCTACTCACCCACGCCTACAAATCCCTCCACAACACTGGACCCCAATACCTCAAAGAAAGAGTATCCTTCCACGTACCCAAGAGAAACCTCCGCCCCGCCGACCTCGCCCTCGCCGAAACCCCACGCATCCGCAGAGCGGGTGGAAGAGCCTTCTCCTACATTGCAGCTAAGACCTGGAACGAGCTCCCAATCGACATCAGACGCTCCCCCACTCTGCACACCTTCAGGAAAAACCTCAAGACCTGGCTCTTCGGCAGACTCGGAGCTGCACCCCCCAGCGCCTTGAGACCCTCACTAGTGTGTAGCGTTCTTCACAATTCCCTGATTGATTGATTGATTTCTGCCCAGGTTTTATTATACTAACAGTGAATAATAACCTATTATTGACTGTTGGATTGATTAAAAAAATGCTGACCTTCAGGCTCAGCAACAGCATGATGACTGGCACAGGCACATAAAGGCTCCTGCACCAGCCATCAAAGAGACTGTCCAGGGCTGGTGAA
This sequence comes from Calotriton arnoldi, assembly GCA_963921515.1. Classification (NCBI taxonomy): domain Eukaryota; kingdom Metazoa; phylum Chordata; class Amphibia; order Caudata; family Salamandridae; genus Calotriton; species Calotriton arnoldi. Next base: position 861,878 of record CAWUFW010007003.1, on the reverse strand, counting down.
GTCCCAGCCCTGGCCACAGAATCCTGATGCACCTCAGTGGCTCCCCATCTATGATGTCATGAATTATCACTACTATCTAGGCCCAGGTGCTGCAGGTTTAAGCCCTGCAGTGCTAGAGGTTACACTCTAATGAGTCTGTCATCCCCAACTGGTCACAGAGCTGAAAATGGGTGGGGTGAAAAACCAGAGAATGAAACCTGGTACATTCGACTGCGCTCATTCAAGTTTTCAGTTTCATGCTCAAGTGCTGATTGGAGCATGAGAGAGCTGTGTGCTGCCCAAGGTTAAATGGAGCAGCAGGAGCCAAAGCAGGACCTGCACAGGCAGAAAGTAAAAGAAATGCTTTTAAATGTTATGTGAGTGCATGTGTATTGGAGTGTATGTCTGAGAGAGAGAGAGAAAACATGTGTATGTGTGCATGTATAAACATGTCTGTGTGTCTATGTGAGTGGAAGTGAGTGAGAGTGAGTGATGGTGTTAGTGACAATGAGTGACAGTGAGTGTTAGTGAGCCAGAGTGAGGGAAAATGAGCAGGTTGTAGTAACAGTGAGGGAATAAATGAGTGAAAATGCTTGAGAGATTAAGAGTAAGTGCAAATGAGCAAGATTGAGTGAGAATGAATAAGTGAGTAAGTGAGAATACATGAGAAGGAGTAAGAGTGAGAGCCAGTCAGAGAGAGAATCTGTGACAGTACAAGTGAGCATAATGAGTGAAAGTGAGTGAGAATGAATGTGTGAGAGTTAGAATGAGTGCAAGTAAGAGTGAGTGAAAATGTGTGAAAGTTAGGGCAAGTATGTGAGAGTGAGAATGAGTGAGAGTAAGTTCAAGTTAGTAAGAGCGAGAGTGAAAATGAATGAGAAAAATTGCGAGGTAGCATGAGTAAGAATGTATGTGAGTGAGAATGTGAGAGTGAATGTCAGTAACTGTATCCACGAGTAAGAATAAGTAAGTCAGAGTGAGTGAGAATTAATGAGAAGGAGTGAATCAGTGTGACTGAGAATAAGTGAAACTAAGACTGAGTGAGTAGGAGTAAGAGTGAGTTCAAGTGAGTGTGAGTGAGAAAGTATGAGTGAGAGTAAAAGTGAGTGCAAGTGTGAATGAGAGTATGTGAATTTGAATGAGACTGAGTGAAAGTGAGTTAGGCTCTATAGGAAAAGAAAGAAATATCAAGTGTGAGTGAGTGCATATATGTGAGAATGAACGAGGAAGAGAAGAGCAAGAGTGAATGAGAATGAGTATGAGTGAGAGTGAAAATGTGTGAGAGTGAGGGAATGTATGTGAGCATGAGTGAGTGAGACTGAGTCAGTGAATATAATTGAGCATGAGTGAGTCAGAATGTGGTGTTGTGCTTGAGAGTCTGCAGTTGTTCCTGAGGTACTGAAGGTAATTATTGGCTTATAGAAACACTCATTGTACAATGGCGTTGCTGGCATAATGGAGGTCATTTTTAGCATAACAGCACATGTGATAAAATACTGGCAAATGCAGATCACAGAAATGTATTTTATGTGGATAGCTCAGTGGGTTACTCCTTTTGTCACAGAGATCCTTTTGTTATTTGTAGTTCACAAGTTTAAATCCTAACATAGCACAGTGACCTATGAACTGCCATCAAAGAGCTGTATGCAAACTGAAAGGAATCAGTTAGAACGTTATGTTTTTTCTCCCAGTCTTTCATTATCCTAATGTTGCTAAAAATGATTTGTCAGCATAGAAATGCATTCTTATTAGCAAAGCCAACTCAACCACTGTGTGGTGTGTTTTAAATCCTAAGTTTGTGGTTCTCCAGACCAAACACTCTTAAAATATACTGCCTATTAGTATGAATGACGTATGATTCCTACACCTTTTAATCCTCATTATCTTATGTAACATTTCCAATAGACTGATTTACACATGTATGATGCATTGTCCCTGTATAATGTGTGTGTGATCTAAAGTATTCTGACACCCCACACTGCAAAGAGAAGTGCTATGAAGCAAATGAAATATACATGAGAGGGGGGCCATGGAGATATTAGAGACAATGTTGGAGGGTGGAAGCGAGGGAATATGTGGAGAAGGGGATTGCTGGGTGGGGCAAAAAGGCTGTTGCACTGGGCTCCACCAGGGCTACATCCAGCCCAGTGTGTGTGTATGTGGTATTTATATAGCACAAACCTAGCCAAAAGGAAGCAAGTGTTGCACAGGGTCAAAGGCAAACATAAAGTCATAGGAGAGGTAGCTGGGGTGGATAGTCATAGACGTCAATTAGGGGTCACCAGCTTTGTGACTTGTGCAAAGAGAGAGATAGCACCACAACACTGGGTTCAGGGCTCAATATCAAAACTAGAACTTAGTTTCCCCTAGCAAAAATAATACGGTCACACATCTGGTTCGCAGTCTCCACCCAGTCGCCTCAAAAGCCAATTCAGTACCACAACACTGTAGTGAGAGTACAAAAGGTTTCATGTTACCCTTCATTACAATGCATATACCCCCAAATTTTAATAAAGCATTGCGCCACCCCACAAAATTTAAAACACAGATTAAAAAAGAGTGTTTCTTCACAATAATTTAAAAACCTCTGTATGGATTTCATAATACGGCACAACAAATTTCAATACAAACATCTTATCAACATAGCAAATAACAATAGGGGAGGACAAAACAAACACAATTATCAGTGTTCAAAACCGATCCGTTCAATCTAGGGATTCAAATACTTCAGGTAGTGTTTACTTCACCATCTATCAAGTCCCCTGTTTTCACAGATTGAGTATAGTGAATTACGTTGACACGTTTTGGTGGCCTGGACTTGTAGGTCCCCATCTTCTTCAGGACTAACACAACGAATCTCCCACAAAATAAAACATACAACGTTGGGATTGCTATTCGAAGCCTACACCACAGAGGACTTTGTGGCTTCAGAGAAGTAAAGTGCCAGGTTGACAGCTTGAATTGTATCCGTTTATAGGGAACCAGTGCAGAGGAGAGCGAGTCTGTGGATGCTATTATCATGCGGGCACCTGATAAGGACAGAGTGTGAGACCATGTCAGATGCTGCATAGAGGTCCAGAAGAATGAGGGTGTTGTGTCTCTGTCAATGATCATGTGTATATCTTCTGTGGTGGCGATGAGTGCTGTGTCTGTACTGTGGTTGGGCCTGAATCTAGACTGCGTGAGGTTGAGGAGCTGGTGGTTGGTGAGGTGGTTGGTGAGGCACCAGTTGATATGTTTCTCTAAGATCTTTGTCGGATATGGTGGGAGGGAGATGGGTCTGTAATCGGAAAGCATGGCTGGGTCAAACTGATGGTTTCTTGAGCAGGGCATGGCGGTGGCATGTTTCTAGGGATCCTGAAATTCGATGTTAAATGTCTCGACTGGAAGCTTAAGGCCCACAATCGTGCTAACTTAACATTTCTCCTCAAATGTATATTAGTTCTACAACCTACATATAACCCAATAAATTAAATCTTTATTGATGAATCATGCTATATCATGCTGTACTCTTATATGTGCCACAATATATCAATTCATGTTTTTATAGTAAACACGACAACTGGTGAAAATTTATAAGGAAAGCATTAAGCACACATATGATTCATTTTCATTAATCCCTGGTGAATGCACTGCATTAAATGCATTTTAGCGTACCACCTTACAATCTAAGCCTATAAAAGATTAATATCAGCAATCCAGATGTTTCTGAAAAAGAAAAACGTTAATATGCACCCACATACATGTCAAAACACACAATAGATGCACTTACATGCCCTTAGTGCACCAAATCTCTTTAGATTTATTGTGTCACAGGAGTACATAAGGCCAGATGTAAATCTATGTGTCGCCTAGTCAAACATAAAGGGATGGAGCCAAAATTATGCTACTCCAGGGTGATGTTGTTGGAGGCAGCAGGAGGCGCAGTGAAATCTTTGATGATGGTGAAGATTTCACTGCTGCTGTCAATGCGATCTGAAAGAGCTGTGCGTTTGATGTTCCATATCTGCTGGAGGTAGTGTCTTAGGACAAGGAAGACTGTATCACAATTTAAGCCTGGTAACCAGATCAAAGGTGGCCGACATGTCCTTTAATGCTAATTGCAATCTTGCTCTTTGGATTCTAGCATACAACTTAAAGTGGAGGCACAGTTTAAGACAGTATTGATCTGATCCCAAACCTTCAATTGCCCACCCTTTAACCCTCTCTAGAACGATCCTGCACAGGAACGTTACTAAACTTTACAGGAAGAATATTGATTTTTAGCATCCGCTACTAGATCTATTATAATTCTGAAGACTGGAATTAAGATAAATACACCAACAGTTTCTGGAAATCGGCCTTTGATGCAGATTGCATTAAACACTAATGAAAGAAAAGAGGTCCCGAGTGAACAAATAGGACACCGATAGTGCAAGGGATTTATTGGTTGACATGTCAGTAACTCATTTCATTCCTTCCAGCAGACGGAAATGAAGGAGTTTATTTTTGTGGTTGCTTTTAGAGTATCTAATAAATCCACACCCAGTGCTGGACAGAGAATGAGAAGGTGGTACCAGGTCTCCTCTGCTATTCTCATATCCAGGGCATGATTTATCCTAGCTTGATTTATTATAGCCCTGCCACAATAAGTAAGAGAAGAACTAACAACCCATGTGCGTTCTACAGAGGGAGGGAAGTGGAAACAGGTTAAGACACACAGAAGGAAGGGTGGTTAGGGATGTAGAGATGGAAAAGACTCTATAGACAGATGGCTCAGGTGCACTACAAATCCCTGGGAATCTAGCATAGAGCCTTGAAGAGGACCTGTCGAGCAATGTGGACCCTAAAGCCTACACCTGATCTCTTTCCATGTGGAAACCCAGTCCCTCATTATGAGTGGCCACCTAATTCCAAAGGGTCGGTAACAGTAATTACAGACTCCTTCGGAATGACAAATCCCATGGAACAGTATGGAACCGTATACTTTCACCAGGGACCTGCTTAAATCTCTGGGCCTAAATAAGGAATTGAAGGGGGATGGGAGCACACTGCCTCACATCACAGGACAGTTCACCCCTTAGCATTTTGTTAAATGCAGTACAATGTTTGCGCTTACTTGAATATTAGCTGTAGTGTTTGACCAGAGTTGGTGCAGATAATGCTGTTCATCTCTAGACACGTGTTTCTGGATTTTATCAGTAGAGATCAGAAAAACGAATTACATCTGGGGTCACTGAGAATGGTGCCACAGTCCTTTCAGATCTCAGTAATTCTCACTGGCGCACAAGTGCATCTCCAAAAGCTCATCAGCTCGCTGGCACAAGAGAGCCTTTTTAAACAGAAGGGGGATGGGAGCAAACTGCCTCACATCCCAGCACAGTTTGCCCCTTTGCATTATGGTAAATGCAGTACGATGTTTGCGCTTACTTGAATATTAGCTGTAGTGTTTCCCAACCCCCCTTCTGTTTAAAAGGCTCCCTTGAGTTAGCAAGCTGGCAAGCTTTGGAGAGGCACCTGTGTGCCTGTGAATGGTACTGACACCTGTGAAAAGTTTGGCAGCATTTCCAGCAACCCCATATGGAATTGTTTTTTCTCTACTGATGAAGGAGGAAATCCAGAAACACATATGTCTAGAGATGTACAGCACTATTTGCACCAACTTTGTTGAAAAACTACAGTTAATATCGGAGTAAGCGCTAATTGTGTACTGCATTTACCATAATGCAAAGGGGCGAACTGTGGCACAAGATGGCGGATGAGGATAGCTCTTCGAGACGGTGGAAGTGTATTGCCTGCCTGTCTCTGGCTGAAGAGCTGAGGTCCAAACACTGAAATGAGGAGGATGGAGAAAACGCTACCTTTAGAAATCTCATGAAGAGTTGTTAGCAAGGGTCTGCTGATTAGTTTTTCTTGAGCACTTCTATTTCTTTGTTTAGCGAGTGTGAGGGGTGGGATTGCAGTTCTGTGGTTATAGCTGAGGAGGTTTATAGGTCAGGCTTACCCTTTTGTCTGTCCCAAGTTACTGCTTCAGGAAAGCTGATGACAGCTAGATGCAGAGAGCTCACACTTCATTGTGGCCATGTTTTGGGTACAAATTTCTTGAAGCCCATCCAATTGTTGTCTGCTGTGAGAAGCATCACTTTACACAAAAGTTGTGTCTAGAGAGCAGCCTGGAGGTGACATTTGAAAGATAACTAACACAACCCATTTCTGAAACCTCAGATAGTGTATTCACGCCCTGTGTACCAAAATTGTGTATAAAAGTGAGTTCTAACCTATCTCACTTTGTTCCAGCTCCAAGTTCTTCATGATCAATGAAGGGAGTGCGCCGGAGTGCACTCAATGGACTGATGTGTGACTAGGGCTGATGTGTGCTTGACAGCTAATCTCCCAGAGATTAGAGGACATCACCTGAAGTCTGCACTTTCTGCTGGAGTAGTTGAGGGATTGCCTAATGCCTAGACACCTGTCTGCCTGCTGAGAGAGGGAAGGTGTATGCTTGTGCCTGTGAACATAGAGATTGCCAGTACGTTCCCAACATGAGTGAACACACAGAGAATGTAGACTTCACAAGACCAAAAGGATCAGAGTGACTCATGTCATAAGTAGGTACAGTCTCTCCACACAGTACTGCTGAAAACTGAATTAGTAGTAGTATCTATAATTGATGATTTCCACAGGCAGGAGAAAAAGGGGAAGTTGCAGTCTTAGTTCTCCGGACGTTTCGTGCACATTTGACATGATGGACCGCTTTTTAATCTCCAGGCTCAGTTCTATTTGCATTTTAGGCATTGCTTTGAAATGGCTAATTTCCAATCTAACATATTGGTACCAGATTGTGGCCCTTCCTTCATATGAGTCAAGGGTGGTGTCTCCCAGGGTTCTATATTGTTGCCCCTTGCCCTACCTCTAACTCATGTTTGTGAGCATTTTTACAAGTATTCAGATGACACCCACTTGATCTTTGCGCTCTCACAGGACTGACACCCCGTATTTAACTCATACCTTACGTCTGGTATGCTGGTGGGTGTTGTAGAACGTTTTGAAGCGTAATCCACCTACAACTGAGCTGCTTTTAGTGCCTGATGGTGCAGTAACTCCCGATTTATTGCTTTGGCCTCTAGTGATGGGCCCATGTTCTGTTTTGTAAACAGTGTGGAATCTAGGCATCTATCTTGACTTCAGTCTTTCACTACCCTCATCCAGCAAAGATCTCAAGTACTTGCTTTCTTCATCTAAAATCAATCCACAACATTTTCTGTTTCTTGATAGCAGTCACTACATCCCTGACATTAACACTCCTGTACACTCGTTAACCCCCATGAAATCTTCCCAACACCTTCAACTTATTCAAAATGCAGCTGCTCATTTGGTATTCAAGGTACCCAATGCCAATACATTTAAACTTTCTTGAGACAGTTACACTGGCTTCCAGTATTCCATACGATAGTCTATAACTCAGTGGTAATTGTCCATTTTGCTCTCTAACAACAATGTCCTGATTTCATCACAACCAAATTCATAGGCCCCTCGCAATCTCAGGTCTAACATTCAGTTTCTCTAGAGGGTCCCCAGAAATAGAGCTTCCTGATTTGGCAATGGTGCTTTTTCTGTGGCCAAGTCCCCAAAATGGACTAGCATTGTGTCTGCTGACAGCCACTGTAGGTCGCCGACGTCTGCTGCCACGGTCAACATTGGAAGAAGCTGCATCACTTCTAAAGTGGAAGAAGCTGCATCACTGGTTGGTGTGGGAAGGCCGCTACTGCCGAAGACATATCGCCACAGATAAATCTGCCCAGAGGAGGGATCCAATTGCCATGCTGCAAGAGCTGTCTGCACTTAGTCGAGAGGGCTGCAACTGCTTAGATGGCATATTACTAGATCAGGAACCATCACGCTGAACTCAGTTGGAGAGTCCAGTTCCTAAGAGAGGCCTCTACTCAAGCGAAAGACATAGGCTCTGCCTGACCCCTCACTTCATCTGCAGAACCACTCAGCAGATAATCCAGGCCCTAGCCTGTAGATGGAAGAGGGTGGCACATGCTGAGACATCCAGGGCAGTGAATACACACAATAGAACTGGGCTAAGAACATTCAGCCGAGTGGCACATCTAGTACCAAGCTTCCGTCCAAACACCACGTACGACACAGCTCATTGGAGATCTCCTCCAAATAAGGTTCAAATCCCATGTTCGTCTATATAGATATGTACCCCGGTAAAATAGAACTCCCTCTCACACTCTGAAGTATTTGCTTTATCTTACTGCATCTGAAGTGGTCCCTAATCACCCTGGCTGATGATGTATTCACAAGGTTCAGGCCATCCCACAATTTTCTTTGTCCAAGTCATTTGCACCTCCAAACATTTTCCATAAATTTTACTCGGTGCAAATCTCTTCTATATGCATCTTCGTGAGGATACATTTCTAGCCTAATCTCCAGCATAAGCAGTTGCAGAGCACTTATATCTCATACTGTTCAGGTCAGGTTCACACCTCTATGTTGCTGATCGATATCCTTGGCCCTATGTAAGGAGGGATCTCCAAAAATGTATTCTCTTACCTCCAGAATCGATGTTAACATACAATGCCTCTTCAGGGGTATTCTTACATGGGGCGATGTGATCAGTGTTGGAAATACAGTTCAAAACACTGGCCTTGCAATCAGGTGTACATTTATTTATTTATTTGAGAAGTTTTATATAGCGTGAACATGACCCATCAGGGTATCAGAGCGCTGTACATATAGCAGTCAAGTCATACATACAGGGAAAAAAGAGCAAATAACAGGCTAGAAGGAATAAGCAAGGAGCGAGTGTCATGGAGGAACAGGGGCATAACACAGTGCCCTGCAGCACCTGTGGTGTACAAGGGGCCTCCCAACCCTTCAAGGGAGGGACACATTTGCCCAAGACCAATGAATATCTGTGAGATATGGGAGACTAAGGTGCCCATCTTCACATTTTGAAGAGTGTTTCATCATTTTGGGTTACGTCATAGCGGAGGGAAGGACCGTGGATACTTTGTTGAGTTTATTTAGAATAGCTGAACAATCATACTTATCCCCTTTGTTACATTGTTTTGTCAGACTAATCTAAAACATCCTCCACTGCCTTCATCCATCTATCAGTCACTGCAATGTGAGCTGCCTTTTCTTGCAGAATTGCAATCCTGAAGACTAGTTGAGAAGATTGCCAGTAAGCATGTGGTGTCAGTAAGACTCTTGCCTCTGTGTAAATACGGTTGGGGATCTCACACAAGTTCCATCAGCAATCTTTTCCTCAACCCCTAGCTCAATCTGAACAGGTGAGAGGTAAGATTCTGAATACACCTTGTCGTCCTCATTTAGGTCTAACCTATCATTAGCCTTAATATCCTAGCTTTTGCCGTTCGGCTAACATATACCAATCAGAGGCTCAACAAGATTGACGCCATCTTCTTTTTCCTCATGCACTTGGTGTTGCCCATAGGAAACCTTTGTCAGAGGTTTGATTAATCAACAAGATTAAAGTTAAAATCATTGGTTCCTCGTGAATATCCGCCAGTATACCCTTAGGTTAATGGCTAAGCTTCTGGTGATAGGTTTGTTTCATCAAACATGATCCTGCTCAAAAATGATTTTAGTATCCTTGGCTGAATAGAACCCCTCCTGCTGCATTATTTTCATGCTGAGCTGTACCATTCTTCTTCGTACCCGGCCCCTCACTCTTTGAATTTTTAATCAGACTCTGCACTGCAATAACCCGAGAAGGCTCCAAAGCGTCTGCACCTGTGTGAACTATAATGTCTTCTGATTGCAGCATTTTGCTAGAAGCGTTTTGAACGGTGCTGGAGCCAGGGTTGCAGGAGTTGCTGCAACACCCCCAGGTAACCTTTAAGTAGTTCACTTTGACAATAAACAGCAGAGGCCTTTTCGTGGTTGCAGCGTGTAATGTTTTTTCAAAGATACATTATAAAATGTAAAATGGCTTTTTCTGACCAGTTGCTAATAATTATTTTAAGTCTGTGTTTAATGTTTCTTCCTCTGACTCAAAATTGATGACATTTTATAACTTGACCCTAGTGCCATTCTTGCTGTGATGCAGGAGAACGTGAAAGGAGAAGGCTGCAGCATGTCAATGTGTTATAAAACACATCTTAATAAAAACAGTTGCCTGGTTTATAAACTAAACTTTTCAGTATTTCAAGAAATATCACCAACGTTCAAACACAGTGGGACTCATTATGAGGCCTGCTGTCGGCAAGGCAACCACAACTGTGTTGCAGTATTTACCATAAGTGTATTAATCTACCCATTCCGAGTTCTACACCTCGAAATGAGGAAAAGCATGGTAATAACACATTTTTGCCTTTACCAGGCTGCAATCAGAATATGTGAAACAAGAAGGGAGTGCCTCCACTCCCCGAGAGACAGGGTACCAAATACAATCAATGTAAAAAGAATTTCTCTTGGGTGATAAATAACAAATGTCAAACTGCACTACATACAACCATACACAATCCCTAAAAAACATTCAACTTTACTAAATGTATTTAGAATTTAAGGCCCATAAATCAATTATAAACACATGGACAAAAACCAATTCAAATATCACAAAAATTATTTTATTAAAATCACAAATTTATAAAATTAAAAACCAAATTTAGACCAATTAAAAAATGTGTATCAACGAATTCATACATATGACAAACATAATGCTTAAAATATACGAGAGACAAGAAACAACTGAAACATTAAAAAAAACATCATGGCTCGGTTAATTCGATTGAATTAATTCTGTTGGAGTCTATCAGTTCTAATATGATTAGACTCAGATGTTCCTCGAATTTAACCATGCAAAAGAGGAGGTTGACGCGTTTCTGTGGGCTCAATCTATTTGTAAACCACCTTCTTCAGGACATTAATTATTATTGTCTCTCCTAACTTTGGCACAGTGTCATATATGCCTATTTAAATTTAAAAAAAATGAAATATATCAAACAACATAGTATTGTTGTATATAACATACATCAAAACAACATATGTGACATCAAGATTAAAATTATTATATAATCTGTACGTATAAACAATGCTACAAAGCATATACTTCATGGACAACCAATGTCAATTATGTGATATTATAACTGTTTTAAGGGCCCAAAAAGACTATTCTTCAACACATTCAAACTACTGGGTATACATAACTACCATTTGCTCTGCACACTTTCTGTTGATCAAGCTCATTGTATTGGAAGATACATATAATGTATCTTTCCAACTAACGTTTGTACACTATAAATCTATGTACAACATGTTCCCCATTTAAGAGATATCATATATTATGAGGGAATCAACCAAAACAGTCTCCTCGAAAATATCCTTGTTAGATGAGGATGACTGTCGGGTATTTTTATATACCAGACTATTCTAACACAATACAATTATAAATGCTTTTAGTCAAATTAACTTAATATACCTCTTGTTATGCAGACGTGGTATGCTTTATGGTGAATACGACTCGTCAAGGAGGAATAGCGATTTTCAATCCTTATTCATAGTTAAAAATGGTAGTATGTCCTCTGTTTTATAAGAAGAAGACATCAAAGGTTCAGAACAAGCAAACAGATTTAGAATATTACTATTGAAAAGATGACTCTTAAGAACCCACCTCTAATACTGATCGTGGATGAGGGTTCACAACATTGGTTCGGTGTGGGATCACTGAGGGTTAAAATCTTATCCCAATAATAGTAGGATATGGTGATCCTATGAAGAAAATATATATATATATATAGATAGGATAGGATCATTAAACACCAAATTCCCAGACCTATCCTAATTTTTGTTGCCTTAATACAATACACCTACCTCTAATTATGGTGGGCTTCCTGCAGGAGGCTAAATAGTCCTCCAATCTTTTTAGGGGCGATGGGCGATGTCTCCCTCGATCTATCCCCAATAGTACTTCCCTATGGCACTAGAAAGATAAGCTCGTCCTATGGGAAAATATATTTATATATATATTCACTGAAAAAACCATAGGTTTCAGGGGCGTTATAGTTAGTTGGACATTTCACTCGTACAAAACCATAGAAATTCCCCCGTTATAGTTAGTTCAGCTAACTATAACTCGCGCGCCCGCAATGCACTGCTGATGACGTCACATATTACATCACTCATGACATGGTCAGTGACATCACTCATGACATCACTCATGACATCTCAAATGACATCACTGATGACATCACTGATGACATCATCCAGTGAATGTGTGTTTTTCTGAAAATTAAATATGTTTTATTTATGTATATCTCAAGGTCGATGGAAGAATAAATGGGTATATAAGTGTCTAAATGGATGATTTTGTTTTGTAAAATTGATTGTATAACTGACTAAGTGTATCTTAGTGAATACATGGGTTAGTGAGTAATGTTTAAATATGAAAATATCTGTATCAGTCTCTCACTTTGTGTATAAGTGGCTGCATGGGTTGGTGAGTAGCTACATGAGTGTCTATATGGGTTATTAGTTGGTTTTTTGAGTATCAGTATGAGTGTCTGAGTGGCTGTATGGTTCGGTGGGGGTATTACTTAGTGCATAGATGCATGAATGAGTGACTCACTGTTTGTATGTGTTGAAGACAGCATGTGTGCAGGACTGTATAGGTGGATGAGTATGTGTATGGGTGTGTTAGTGAGTGAATGACTGTCTCAATAGTGTCTTTATGAGTAACTACATATGTTTTAAACTAGTATATGTGAGTATTGGTGTATATAAGTGAGTATATGTGAGAGTGATAGATTGGAAGAGTTCCTGTACAAATAAGTACAGTACAAGTCCGTACAGTACAGTGGTGTACAGTCCCCGGGCGGGACACAGCAGACCGAACTCCCTCTTCTGTGATCCGCGCCCTCACTCTCCTCACACCATCATTCAAGACACACTGACTGCCAGTCATCCCAATGCCCTAGTACCAAAATGTAGAATTAGTGCTACAACGGTCTTCAAGAGGACCTGCTATGCCGCTTCTGCCTCCCGTACCCTGGAGGTGGCACATGGTTCACGCGGTACGGTCATACTGCGGTGGGACGCACACTCGTTGACCTCTCATGGCACTGCTCCACACTTCAGGGAGGACGCTTTCCATTAGCTATGTTTTCTGATGACATATCGCGCCGGCCCCGTCCAACAACAGAACTCCTTTAGATCCAAACAGACTCTTCCACTCTCTCACCGGAAGTGAAACCAGGCCACGCGGACACTTTCACAATACAACAGCCGGGAATGCACTTTTCGGTAAAAAAAACACATTCCTTCCTCCTAATTAATCAAATAAACATCTCACTGAAGAACAGGGGCCAGCTTCGATCGGTAAACAGCCGTTACAACGACTTTTTTACTTTGCGATACCATTACAACGCATGCATTACCACGCATGCGTTGTACATCACGAAGTCATTACTACGCATTTTTTTAGAACGCATGGTCATTTACCACGCATGCGTTCTAAAAACATGTAGATGATCCATGTCGTTGTAAGGAAACAGAGGCTGTTCCGTTTCCTCACAACGACGTGCACCACCCCTCAGAGACGACGTGAAGCAGGAACCACGAGGAGAGAGGAACCACGAGGAGTGAGAGGTAAGGGGGATTGGGCATGGGGCGGGGGTTTCTTTTCTAGGGTTTAGGGTAGTGCAGTGGTGTTTGGGTGGTGTAGGGGGTCGTGCTGGGGTAGTGTTTTAGGGTTTAGGGTAGTGCAGTGGTGTTTGGGTAGTGTAGGGGGTCGTGCTGGGGGTAGTGTTTTAGGGTTTAGGGTAGTGCAGTAGTGTAGGGGGTCGTGCTGGGGGTAGTGTTTTAGGCTTTAGGGTAGTGCAGTGGTGTATGGGTAGTGTAGGGGGTCATGCTGGGTTAGTGTTTTAGGGTTTAGGGTAGTGCAGTGGTGTTTGAGTAGTGTAGGGGGTCATGCTGGTGGTAGTGTTTTAGGGTTTAGGGTAGTGCAGTGGTGTTTGTGTAGTGTAGGGGGTCATGCTGGGGGTAGTGTTTTATGGTTTAGGGTAGTGCAGTGGTTTGGTAGTGTAGGGGGTCGTGCTGGGGGTAGATTTTGGGTTTAGGGTAGTGCAGTGGTGTTTGGGTAGTGTAGGGAGTCGTGCTGGGGGTAGTGTTTTAGGGTTTAGGGTAGTGCAGTGGTTTTTGTGTAGTGTAGGGGGTTGTGCTGGGGGTAGTGTTTTAGGGTTTATGTTAGTGCAGTGGTGTTTGGGTAGTGTAGGGGGTAGTGCTGGGGTAGGGTTTTAGGGTTTAGGGTAGTGCAGTGGTGTTTGTGTAGTATAGGGGGTAGTGCTGGGGGTAGTGTTTTAAGGTTTAGGGTAGTGCAGTGGTGTTTGGGTAGTGTAGGGGTTCATGCTGGGGGTAGTGGTTTAGGGTTTAGGGTATGGCAGTGGTGTTTGGGTAGTGTAGGGGTCGTGCTGGGGGTCGATTTAGGGTTTAGGGTAGTGCAGTGGTGTTTCTGTTGTGAGGGGGTCGTGCTGGGGGTAGTGTTTTAGGGTTTAGAGTAATGCAGTGGTGTTTGTATAGTGTAGGGGGTTTAGGGTAGTGCAGTGGTGTTTGTGTAGTGTAGGGGGTCATGCTGGGGGTTGTGTTTTAGGGTTTAGGGTAGGGCAGTGGTGTTTGTGTAGTGTAGGGGTAGTGTTTTATGGTTTAGGGTAGTGCAGTGGTGTTTGTGTAGTGTAGGGGGTCATGCTGTGGGTAGTATTTTAGGGTAGTGCAGTTGTGTTTGTGTAGTGTACGGGGTCGTGTTTTAGGGTATAGGGTAGTGCAGTGGTGTTTGGGTAGTGTAGGGGGTCATGCTGGGGTTAGTGTTTTAGGGTTTAGGGTAGTGCAGTGGTGTTTGGGTAGTGTAGGGGGTCGTGCTGGGGGTAGTGTTTTAGGGTTTAGGGTAGTGCAGTGGTGTTTGTGTAGTGTGGGAGGTCATGCTGGGGGTAGATTTAGGGTTTAGTATAGTGCAGTGGTGTTTAGGTAGTGTAGGGAGTCGTGCTGGGGGTAGTGTTTTAGGGTTTAGGGTAGTCCAGTGGTGTTTGTGTAGTGTAGGGAGTCGTGCTGGGGTAGTGTTTTAGGGTTTAGGGTAGTGCAGTGGTGTTTGGGTAGTGTAGGGGGTCGTGCTGGGGTAGTGTTTTAGGGTTTAGGGTAGTGCAGTGGTGTTTGTGTAGTGTAGGGGGTCATGCTGGGGGTAGTGTTTTAGGGTTTAGGGTAGTGCAATGGTGTTTGTGTAGTGTGGGGGTAGTGTTTTAGGGTTTAGGGTAGTGCAGTGGTGTTTGTGTACTGTAGGGGGTCGTGCTGGGTTCTAGTGTTTTAGGGTTTAGGGTAGTGCAGTGGTATTTGTGTAGTGTAGGGGGTAGATTTAGGGTTTAGGGTAGTGCAGTGGTGTTTGGGTAGTGTAGGGGGTCGTGCTGGGGGTAGTGTTTTTGAGTTTAGGGTAGTGCAGTTGTGTTTGGGTAGTGAAGGGGGTCATGCTGGGGGTAGTGTTTTAGGGTTTAGGGTAGTGCAGTGGTGTTTGGGTAGTGTAGGGGTCAACCAACATGAATTTGTCCTTGTGTGATGTAACCAATGCTCATGTAAAGCACTCCAATACCTGACCAGTCTGCACTATATAAAACTGCAAAAAACAAAAAATAAAAAGTGTTTTGCACACTTCTGTCATTGGGCTATACGTGGGTTACCTCTGGGTGATATTTGTGCTACATTTGGGCTCTTTTTTCTCTGGTGGCCATCTTGGGAGACTTATTTGTTATGAAGTTTCCTAATTTCCTCATTTACTACAGTCTCCTCAGTAGGAAATGCTTTCAGTTTTTTACTTTGATTCCATCAAGAAGGCATTCAGATGTGTCACACATTTGCCATAAATTCAGAATGTTAGCACTCTAGTTGTTCATTAGATCACTGTAGTAATGCTACTGCTCACCAAGGAGTTAACTGGAAGTCTACTCCTGGTATTGAAAGTGATTGTTTCAGTCTGCATGTCAGAATTTTCTAATGAAATAGAAGAGGATTTGAGATCTCACTTAAAACATGCACTCAATTTTCTTTTGCAGCACTAACCATAATTTCTATGGCAAAATGAACCCCCTCATTTTGTTCCTTTTTAAATTAAATGTTTTAAGTGTTACCAGTTTATTCCAATCAAGATGGCTTCAGGTGTGCCATACTTTTGTCATAAGTAAGGCTGTTAGCACTCTAGTTGTTCTTTAGAACACTCTGGGAAGCTGCAGTAGAACACAAAGGCATCAACTGACAGGCTGCTCCTGTTGAAATGTAACAGGAAGATATTTGAGATCTCACTTAAAACATGTCCTAATTTTTCTTTCTACAGCACTAACCATAATTTTAATGGCAAAATGAACCCCCTCATTTTGTTCCTTTTTAGATTAAATGTTTTAAGTGTTAACAGTTTATTCCAATCAAGATGGCTTCAGGTGTGCCATACTTTTGTCATAAGTAAGACTGTTAGCGCTCTAGTTGTTCTTTAGAACACTCTGGGAAGCTGCAGTAGAACACAAAGGCATCAACTGACAGGCTGCTCCTGTTGAAATATAACAGGAAGATATTTGAGATCACACTTGAAACATGTCCTAATTTTTCTTTCTACAGCACTAACCATCATTTCTATGACAAAATGAACCCCATCATTTTGTTCCTTTTTAAATTAAATGTTTTAAGTGTTACCAGTTTATTCCAATCAAGATGGCTTCAGGTGTGCCATACTTTTGTCATAAGTAAGACTGTTAGCGCTCTAGTTGTTCTTTAGAACACTCTGGGAAGCTGCAGTAGAACACAAAGGCATCAACTGACAGGCTGCTCCTGTTGAAATATAACAGGAAGATATTTGAGATCACACTTGAAACATGTCCTAATTTTTCTTTCCAGAGCACTAACCATAATTTCTATGACAAGATGAACCCCATCATTTTGTTCCTTTTTAAATTAAATGTTTTAAGTGTTTACCAGTTTATTCCAATCAAGATGGCTTCAAGTGTGCCATACTTTTGTCATAAGTAAGGCTGTTAGCACTCTAGTTGTTCTTTAGAACACTCTGGGAAGCTGCAGTAGAACACAAAGGAATCAACTGACAGTCTCTGCCCTTGTTGGATGTACATGTTTTACTGAGAATGTCAGACTTCATTCTCACATGACTGAGAAAGATAATGTGAATTTACAGAAAATATGCTCTCATTTTAGCTTCTGGAGCACCTTCCAAAACTGTATGGGACAAGCATGTGAAAATAGTTTTCTCTCAAACATGATTCATGATATCCCAGCAGAAGGTTTTTCACAGGGTAAAATCACCTTAGAACACACCACAATTCCTGAAATTAGTATGGTACCATCAACAAATGAATTCTAATGTAACTAAAGTCTGTTATCACCCTTTATAGTTCTCCTTTTGGTAACCCTCAAAATCTTCGATTCACTACAATGCATTTCAATGGGGTACTATCATTTATATTGGTCCCAAGATGGCTGCCAGCAATTCCAGGATGAAGTGCTGACAGCCAATCAGATCTCACGATGACATGTGTGGTTAGGCTCCGCCCAGATATATATGTGTTTTTACTTTTGATTTTCTCAGCAACTACTGAACGGATTTACACCATTTAACAAAAGGGTTCTTTCTGAACCAAGAACTACCTCTTTGCCAAATTTGGTGTAATTCCGTTCAGCAGTTCGGGCTGTAGCCTTGCATAAAGTTTCCTATGGGAAATTGATTTTTTGACTCTTATTTTTTAATTTCTCCGCAACTACTGAACGGATTTACACCATTTAACAAAAAGGGTTCTTTCTGAACCAAGAACTACCTCTTTGCCAAATTTTGTGTAATTCTGTTCAGCAGTTCGGGCTGTAGCCGTGGCTAAAGTTTCCTATGGGAAAATGAATGGGGAAAACATGTTTTGGGACCCCCCTTTTTTCTCGGCCCCTGCTTGACGAATCACCCCGAAACTTTCAGGGTAGGAGCGGACCGGAGCGGGCCATAAAGTTTGAAAATTTCGCGAAGATTCGTCAACCGACGCAAGAGTTATTTCAAATAGAATGTTGCGGATTTCCTATGGAAAATAGGTCCTAACTATAACTATCTACTGGCGACCGCCAGTAGATAATATATATAAAAGGAGGTTAAAGCCCTCAAAATTATATTACTAAACTTTATATGCTAAATTAGATCGCCTCGATGTTAAAAAAACAATTCACATACCTCTTATTATACGAATTTTCCGAATTGTCCCCCAAAAAGTAAAATGGTCCTCCGATTCTTTTAAAAAGGAGGGGCAATGTCTCCCTCGGTCATCGGGGCGAAATCCCTCTGTATTTTATATATGGCTCTGGGGGAATATATATTGTTGTTATTTAAAGTACAGGGAACTACCTTCTCTGTTCACATTGGGAAAAATATTAACAAAAATTATTAGCAAAAGTCTTAAGCTAAATTCACCCGTTATGTTATATAATATTAATTTGTTACATCACATAGCCAAAGGAAAGTTTGGGTCAGGAGCTTGCATCAGAAGACGGAGTCACGAATAAGAATGAAAAATTAAAAGCTCTGCTTCGTATTGTCCCCAAATGATCAACCAATATTCCCTCTCTCTCACCTTACAAGAAAGTAATCTGCAGTGTGGTCCACCGTGCGATTCCGCTCCACAATAGGAAGACGGAAGGATGCGCTCAGTGTGCGTGGATCCTGCCGATTAGAAAAAAAAAACAGAAGAAAAAAGTGCGCAAAATGCACAAAGGGGGCAGGGTAGAAACACCCTGACCCCCTAGGTCTGCTCAGGGGGTCCCACAAGGACCCCCTGGGCAGAAAAAAGCATTTTTTTAAAAAACAAATCGGCGGGATGCGCTCAGGGTGCGCGAATACCGCCGACAAAAAAAAAAATCGAAGCGCGGTCTCCCGCGCTTCAATGCAAATTTGCCCCCGGGTGGCCCAAGTCCCGGGGGCATGCGGGGGGTGGGTTTATTGTTTATATGGGGGGCCTCTAAGGCCCCCAAGCCCCGGGGACCGCCACCCCCCGGGGCTTAATAAAAAAATGGTGCGGGAGGGCTCTCCTGCCTCCCGCAGCCCCGGGGACCGCCACCCCCGGGGCTTCTTTTTAAATTTTAAATAATGTGTGGGGGGCTCCAGCCCCACACGCCCGGGGACCACCACCTCCCCGGGGCACATAGAAAATAAATGTGGGGGTCCGTTACGGACCCCAGAGCCCCGGGGACCACCACCTCCCCGGGGCTGTGCAATTTAAGGGAGGGGCCGTGCGGCCCCCTCCCGGAGCCCTTGATGGCCCTGGGGACCGCCACCCCCCAGGGCCGGCTCCTGCAGTGTCCCGGGGTGCCTACCCCCGGGACACTGTAGTTTGCTATGACAGGACGGGAGCCTCGCGCCTCACGTCCTGTCATAGCAAACTTGGTTTGCATTTTGAAAGAGAGAGCAGGAAACCTGCTCTCTCTTTCAAAATGCAAACCCAATTGCTTTTCCACATGGGGAGCAGCATGTTAGCTGCTCCCCATGTGGAAAAGCAATGCCGGCTTCGCGCAGGAGGCGGGGAGCCGGCTGGGACTGTGGGGGGATTGGGGACCCCCCCACAGTCCCCAACCAGAGGCCAGGCCCCAGGGGATGGGGTCCCCGGGGCCTTAAATGGCCTGAGGAGGGGGGCCATGCAGCCCCCCTCCAAAATAATAAAAAAAAAATCGAGGGCATGCCCCGGGGGATGGGGTCCCCGGGGCCAATACAGGCCCAGGGAAGGGGGGCCACGCGGCCCCCTTCCCGTTTTTTTTTTTTTATTTAAAAAAAAAAATGCACAGGCCCCGGTGGATGGGGTCCCCGGGGCCAAAAGTGGCCAAGGGAAGGGGGGCCACGCAGCCCCCCTCCCATTAAAAAAAATTAAAAAAAAAAAAAAACGACCGGCATCGTGCCGGAGGCCCCGCCCCCTCCCTGCAGTACTCTGCAAACACGCCCCCTGGCGCGTTTTAAGAAGGGGAAGTAATTCCCCTTGAATACTGGGGATCCCTGGGGCCAACTAGCCCACCAGGAACCTCCAGTATGCGCCAGGGGCTGCGTTGCAGAGATGTGTACAGAGGCCACGCCCTTTTACACCTCTCTGCAACGCAGCTCTGTGGCGCTTTTAGAAGTACATGGTGGGCTAGTTGGACTCCAGGGACCCTCAGGATTCAAGGGGACTTAATCCCCCAACTTAAAACGTGCCACGGGCGCGTTTGCACAGTGGTGAAGGGAGGGGGCGGGGCTTCAGGTGACATGTGTGCAAACAGGCCCCGTGGCGTGTTTTAAGATGGGAATTAAATCCCCTTCAATCCTGAGGGTCCCTGGGGGCCAACTAGCCCAACAGGTACGTCCAGAAAGCGCCACAGAGCTGCGTTGCAGAGAGGTGTAAAAAGGGGTGTGGTCTCTGCAACGCAGCCCCCTGGCGCATACTGGAGGTTCCTGGTGGGCTAGTTGGCCCCCAGGGACCCTCATGATTCAAGGGGACTTAATCCCCCAACTTAAAACGCGCCACGGGCGCGTTTGCACAGATGTCACCTCAGGCCCCGCCCCTCCCTTCACCATTGTGCAAATATTCCTCTAAAATCAGCCGAACTACGAATTCCGATTTACTCACCTGTTATCAGGAGAGAACCCAGTGCTGCATCTTTTAGCCCAGCACTGATCCTGAAAAGTAATTTTAACCGTACTTACCAGTAACTTGAATTTCCTTCCATAGGATATCATTGCCTGCTTTTTGCTGAAAAGTTTCTAAGTGTCGATTTTTGAAACATACAAATATTCCTCTAAAATCAACCGAACTACGAATTCCGATTTACTCACCTGTTATCAGGAGAGACCTCAGTGCTGCATCTTTCAGCCCAGTACTGATCCTGAAAAGTAATTTTAACCGTACTTACCAGTAACTTGAATTTCCTTCCATAGGATATCATTGTCTGCTTTTTGCTGAAAAAGTTTCTAAGTGTCGATTTTTGAAACATACAAATATTCCTCTAAAATCAACCGAACTACGAATTCCGATTTACTCACCTGTTATCAGGAGAGACCTCAGTGCTGCATCTTTCAGCCCAGTACTGATCCTGAAAAGTAATTTTAACCGTACTTACCAGTAACTTGAATTTCCTTCCATAGGATATCATTGACTGGTTTCACTTGGAAATTCTTCTGTGTGGAGTTTTGAAACTTTATAATATTCCTCTAAAATTAGCTGAAATACGAATTCCGATTTACTCACCTGTTATCAGGAGAGACCTCAGTGCTGCATCTTTCAGCCCAGTACTGATCCTGAAAAGTAATTTTAACCGTACTTACCAGTAACTTGAATTTCCTTCCATAGGATATCATTATCTGCTTTTCAGCAGAAAAGTTTCAAAGTGTCAATTTTCACAAACTACAAATATTCCTTAAAAATTGCCTGTATAATATAAACGCATTCTTTCAACTGTTTACAGGAGATGCACCAGTGCTGGATCCAGGATCCACCACTGAGTAAGAAAAAGTAACGATAACACTACTTACCTGCTAAGTGAATTTCCTGCCATAGGATAACATTGGTGATTCTATGCACTGTAAAAACCATAGGTTTCAGGCACGTTATAGTTAGAAATTAGCATTTAAAAAACCTTTGAAATTCACTGAAAAAACCATAGGTTTCAGACACGTTATAGTTAGAAATTAGCATTTAAAAAACCTTTGAAATTCACTGAAAAAACCATAGGTTTCAGGCACGTTATAGTTAGAAATGAGCATTTAAAAAACCTTTGAAATTCACTGAAAAAACCATAGGTTTCAGACACGTTATAGTTAGAAATTTGCATTTAAAAAACCTTTGAAATTCACTGAAAAAAACATAGGTTTTAGGGACAGTTATAGTTAGTTGGACATTGCACTCGTACAAAACCCGTGAAATTCCCCCGTTATAGTTCGTTCAGCTAACTATAACTCGCGCCCCCGCAATGCACTGCTGATGACGTCACATATTACATCACTCATGACATGGTCAGTGACATCACTGATGACATCTCAAATGACATCACTGATGACATCATCCATGTGATAATTTCATTCATCTTCTCACACCCTAATATAACTTTTGATACACCCACTGTAAATTACAGACTGCCATTCTCAAAACCATAGACACTCCAACACCAATAACTACATACCCACTCACTGATACTTAGGTCTACACACACATCCACTCACTCACCCGTACAGTCACTCATACTTACGGTCACTCAGTACAGGACTATCATATGCACTCATACACCTACATAGACACTCACACACCGCCACTCATCCATAGAGGTACTCACACACCTAGTCAGTCATGCAAATAATTAATCACACTGCCATTTACTCACCTATACAGTTATACACACACCAGCTCACTTACTCATACAAATACTAGCACATTCTTACGCTCTTACACAATCACTGATACAAGCACACACTCATCCATACAGTCACTCTCAGTATCACAATCACACAGTCTCGCTTATAGCTATTTATATACTCCAACACACATATATACTGCCTTTCACATATGTAGTTACTCACACTTGTACCGCTGAGATATACATTCACTCACTAACACACCCATACACACACTCACCCACCCATACAGTCCATCACAGATGCACTCTTGAAACCATGCACCCAGTGAATCACCCACTGATACATCTATGTGCAGCCACACACACCCCATCCACACAAACACTCAGGCACCCATACAGATACTCAGACAACCAATCAATAACACATAGACACTCATGTAGCTATTTACAAACCCATGCAGCCACTTACACACCAACAGACAGACGGATAAAGACATTCACACAGTTTAGTCACTAACCCATGCATTTAGTAAGATACGTTTAATCACTCACATATAGAGTCAGTCACGCACCTACTAAATCATCCATCCAGACACTTATACACCCACTCATTATTCAATACACCTTGGCATATATATTAAACATATTTAAACTTTATAGAAACACACATTCACTGCATGATGTCATCAGTGATGTCATTTGAGATGTCATCAGTGATGTCATCAGTGATGTCACTGACCATGTCATGAGTGATGTAATATGTGACGTCATCAGCAGTGCATTGCGGGGCGCGAGTTATAGTTAGCTGAACTAACTATAACGGGGGAATTTCACGGGTTTTGTACGAGTGCAATGTCCAACTAACTATAACTGTCCCTAAAACCTATGGTTTTTTCAGTGAATTTCAAAGGTTTTTTAAATGCAAATTTCTAACTATAACGTGTCTGAAACCTATGGTTTTTTCAGTGAATATATATATATATATATATTTTCCCATAGGACGAGCTTATCTTTCTAGTGCCATAGGGAAGTACTATTGGGGATAGATCGAGGGAGACATCGCCCATCGCCCCCAAAAAGATTGGAGGACTATTTAGCCTCCTGCAGGAAGCCCACCATAATTAGAGGTAGGTGTATTGTATTAAGGCAACAAAAATTAGGATAGGTCTGGGAATCTGGTGTTTAATGATCCTATCCTATCACTATATTTATATTTATCCTTCATAGGATCACCATATCCTACTATTATTGGGATAAGATTTTAACCCTCAGTGATCCCACACCGAACCAATGTTGTGGACCATCATCCACGATCAGTATTAGAGGTGGGTTCTTAAGAGTCATCTTTTCAATAGTATTATTCTAAATCTGTTTGCTTGTTCTGAAACTTTGATGTCTTCTTCTTATAAAACAGAGGACATACTACCATTTTTAACTATGAATAAGGATTGAAAATCGCTATTCCTCCTTGACGAGTCGTATTCACCATAAAGCATACCACGTCAGCATAACAAGAGGTATATTAAGTTAATTTGACTAAAAACATTTATAATTTTATTGTGTTAGAATAGTCTGGTATATAGAAATACCCGACAGTCATCCTCATCTAACAAGGTTATTTTTGAGGAGACTGTTTTGGTTGAGTCCCTCATAATATATGATATCTCTTAAACGGGGAACATGTTGCACATAGATTTATAGTGTACAAACGTTAGTTGGAAAGATACATTATATGTATCTTCCAATACAATGAGCTTGATCAACAGAAAGTGTGCAGAGCAAATGGTAGTTATGCATACCCAGTAGTTTGAATGTGTTGAAGAATAGTCTTTTGGGCCCTTGAAACAGTTATATCACATAATTGACATTGGTTGTCCATGAAATATATGCTTTGTAGCAATGTTTATACGTACAGATGATATAATAATTTTAATCTTGATGTCACATATGTTGTTTTGATGTATGTTATATAGAACAATACTATGGGGCCGATTCCGATTCGGACCGGAAATCTCTCTGACCGAGCCGGACCCGGAGAGATTCCCGACCGAATCGGACCCTAGCAGCCCGACCGAACGAGTACGATGCGCACGTATGCCATCGGACTCGATTCGGTCGGACTCCCATTGAAGTCAATGGGAGCCAGTCGTACGACGCGTACACGGGCTCCCATTGACTCAATGGGCACGACGCAAACAAGGGCGCCCCCTACAGCGTGTTCGCGTCGATGCGGGTCGCGCCGTACATGCACGTGTAGGGGGGACCCATGGGTCCCCCCTGTGTGCGACTCGCATGCCTACGCTTCCAGGGGGGTCCGACACGGACCCCCAAAGTGTGGCTCCGACAGCTCCTTGGAGCCGGACTGCGCGAGTCGGTCGGAGCGGTCGAGGTGCGCATCGTACTTACCCGGCCAGGGAACGTCTCCATTGCGCGGTGCGAGTCGTCCCCGTGCGAGTCGGTCGGAGCGGTCGGGTCCTGCGAACGAGTCGGTCGGAGATTTCGCGAGCGCACGCATCGTACTCGCTCGCCCGGACGCACGTACGATTCGGACGGGAAATAGGGCTCCGAATCGGATCCGGTAAAGCCGAATCCGATTCGGAGCCCTACCGGCCGAGATCGGAATCGGCCCCTATGTTGTTTGATACATTTCATTATTTTTTTTTTAAATAGGCATATATGACACTGTGCCAAAGTTAGGAGAGACAATAATAATTAATGTCCTGAAGAAGGTGGTTTACAAATAGATTGAGCCCACCGAAACGCGTCGACGTCTTCTTTTGCATGGTTAAATTCGAGGAACATCTGAGTCTAATCATATTAGAACTGATAGACTCCAACAGAATTGATTCAATCGAATTAACCGAGCCAGGATGTTTTTTTTAATGTTTCACTTGTTTCTTGTCTCTCGTATATTTTAAGCATTATGTTTGTCATATGTATGAATTCGTTGATACACATTTTTTAATTGGTCTAAATTTGGTTTTTAATTTTATAAATTTGTGATTTAAATAAAATAATTTTTGTGATATTTGAATTGGTTTTTGTCCATGTGTTTATAATTGATTTATGGGCTCTAAATTCTAAATACATTTAGTAAAGTTGAATGTTTTTTAGGTATTGTGTATGGTTATATGTAGTGCAGTTTGAGATTTGTTATTTATCACCCAAGAGAAATTCTTTTTACATTGAAATCAGAATATAGCAGTATTTCCCCACACATATTCTGCCAGGTTTTTCCTGACAAAACTTGTGCTAGAAACATAAGGGGTTTTTGCACTAGGTGAAATTCTGATCCAAGCTCATATTTCAGGGACAATAACCTTAACAAAAAAGTTGTGTGTTGAATGCTTAAATTAATCTTAGCAACTGGTAATTACTTGGGGCCACGCCCCATCATGCCAACCTGTCCAACCACTCATTACCTTGTAATCAAAATACAGCACCCTGAATCTGTTTTCCAACATCTTGACAGTCACTCTAGTTGTTCACCTGAAACTCCTACCAGGCCCTGGCAATCATTAGCATGTCTTATATTGGCAGAAAAAGAGAGAGATCCTCACACTACCTACCAGTTCAATTTTCTTACACTGCCCATTAGTGCCCCCGCTCACATTTCCGTATCATTTGCCATCGAAGGCACCTTTCTTAGTGCCCATTCCATGTCGTACTTGCCAATATGAGCTTCACTCATTTGCCATCAGTTCCCACTTCTCACATTACTTCTTGTTCCAAATACTCACATCCTTAATAGCTACTCACACTGCCCACCAGTGAGAGCTACTTACACTGCTCACTAGTGCAACCTCCTCACATTGGCAACCAGTGGCCGATCCTTCCACTGCCTGTCAGTCCTGATCCTCGCCCTCTTGGTTCACACACTACTCTCAAGTATGCATCAAGGTGCCCTGAAATCTTGATAGGGGAGTTCAGTCTCGAAGGCCGTCAGCCCTTCCTTGGCCTCTTTTACCGTCGTAGAGTATGTGTGCCAATTGTGATTTTCTTTTCAAACAAAATTTCACCCAAATTTCTATTATCGCTATTACTCAGTTCTCATCTTTCTATGACCATATGCTTACCACTTTCTCTCTTTTGTGTTTCATCTCTCTCACAGTTTCTCTCTCCTCACTCTCTTTCTATAACATTAACCTGGCCCATCTGATGCTCATGCTTTTATTGTATCTTTTCATGTCCTTCTTTTTCGCTTTCTTCCCCTCTTTTCACTAACTTGCACTCTTATGTTTTTCACTTCTCCTCTCCCCCACTCTTTCAAGTTTTGCAGTTCTTCGATTGCCTTCCTTTGTCTGGTCTGGTCGCCTGTCTCCTTCTCTCTTGACCCTTTCTTCCTTTCATTATTAATAGTTCCCTGTTGTGATCCCTCCTTTACACTACACCAGCTTCCCTCCACTGTCATTGCCATATGTACCATTATGTACTGCTCTCCAGGGCTTTAATGGGATGAAAAAAGTTGGGGCGACCATGAAAGGGGCAGTGCCTATATAATTAAGGGTGTGGTTTCAACATATACACTAAAATTCGTATCCACACATTTGCATTGAATCACAACTGCAATTGGCATATGTGACCATTGCTCTGTGCACTTTGCAAAGGGACCAAGTATTGGATGACCACATATTCTGAACACCGTTTTGCCCCTGACATTCCCTGAGAGAAACACGCACTGACTTCAGCCACAACTCAATTGCACCCTGTTATAAACACCTGCTGGAGACTCATTTCGAATTATGCACTGGACAAGAGTAATATGTCGCCTGAAAAAACATAAACGTAACACAACATCCTGGAAAAGCAAGCACTCGTAGAGAAAGCAACATTAAGTAAAGGATGTCAAATATATGCAGGAATGGCATGTATTACATTCACGTTTTTTACACCAGTTGTTCAGAGATCAGAATTTCAAATCCCTTTTTCCACCAGTTTAGAAGCAAAAACACAAAAGTGACAAAATCCTGGCACAAAGCGTTTGTGGTGGGATTTACCCTCTAATGTAAACCAGAATTTCCATTGGAAAGTTCCCCAAAGTACCATAAAGTTGCACTATGATTTACTTTGCGCTACTTTACATCAATAGGGCGTTCCATGAGTCATGGATGGCCAGTCCCATGCAACCATCCATGGGCTTTGAAGCAAATCCCTATCTACTAACATTCATAAGCATTTGTGTCCAACCTTTATGTCTCTTCAAGGCAGACGAAATTAGGAGAAATGTTATAATTTCTCTTTGTTTTTCCAACTTTGCATGTGTGCCCCATTCTACACCATACATACAGTGTGAAAACTCTTAAAGGATAGTTGTTGTACTGGAAGGGTCTCCTTCAGGAAAAAAAACCTATGCTTTAGAGAACAAACACACCCTAGCACTATGGCACAAGCGTGTGTGCGTTAGCGCATGGCAGCTAAAAGTGTGCCAGCACTGGGTGATAGAAAAATATGCAATATCTTAGTAGATGGCGCAAGGCAGTGTTTGCTGTGCTGTTTTGCACCCAGTATTAGTAAATTGGGGTCTTAGTGCATTCTTTTCAGACAGCATAGCTCAGAAACAGAGGCAAACATTTTTTTAAATTACTTCACTTTTCACACTGTAAGTGCATAAAAACAGGAGCTCAGCTCCGAGCCAGAAAAGCCCATCAGAATGTGGCCCTAGGTGCATAAACATTTTGCCCCGGTATATCTTATTTTACAGTGAATTGAAATTGGCACAAATCTTTTTAAAAGACTTGGAAGAATATCCTTTGCACAGGTCTCTTGTGCCAGATTTAGTTCATATGTCTGTATTTACCAACTAATGTCTCTTCCAAGCACATTTAGAAGGACTAATCTCGCTATCAGAATTGCAATGTCCCTGGGAACAGCATGGATTCATTGTGTTTCATCTGGACATTATGACTCTCAAAAGTATCAAAAATGTCCGGTAAAACTCCAGCGGAGCTCAAAACCTGTAAGCCAAGTAACCTGTTTTATCTTGCATTACATAATGCACTAATTAGAGGGAGCAAACCTGACATGAAATCATTACTGCATAGTAGCAAATGTATTTACAGACAAATATGTTTTATTCCCATTGAAGCAACACATTGAAAACATCTTCAAATATTAAAAATATATCTCGATTTTTCTCATAAAGATTCAACCTCCAATCATTGTCTCAAGATTTAACCTGCAGAGCGTTAGGAAACGGAAGCACATGGCAAAACACATGCTGGCTCCTTCTCCAATTTCTTTTCTAAGAGCCTAAGTACAAGCCTTGTGCTAATGAGTGGATCAACACATTTCTGAAAACTAGACACCCTGGGGAGTCCAGGGAGGTATGGCTTGCGTGGATCCCCCAATGTTTCCCTACCCAGAATCCCCTGCGTACCTCAAATTTAGCTGAAAAAAATCAAATTTTCCTCAATTTTCTGTGTGGGAATTTTGTGGGATCACCGGGCTGACACAAATTTCGTACCACCTAGCGTTCCCCCTGGTTTCCCGATAAAAATGGTACTTCGCTTGTGTGGGTAGTGTAACGTCCACAGGAACTCCTCAGAATCCGGGTGATGCACAAAGGGGTCCACCTCTTGACATCCCCAACTCTGACTCAGAATACACAGAGTATTGAGGCGATCAAGCGAGGGAAAGGAATTAGGGTAGGAACAGCGGGGAATGGGATACCTGTAAACAGAAAACACACTTATTAATACAGTTCTATAACACTGACTACTCTCATAGAGTCTCACTAATGGGATTAGTACCTGAAAACAAGTTCAAGTGGCCGCTGTGTTCCTCTCTCTAACCAGTAATGATACAACTCTCAAACTGGAAGAGAATATACCTAGAACGATTGAATATAAACAGATTACTATTCCATTCACCCCAATACCTCCTATGGTATCAAATCTAGCGTTACACATACGTACCCTTCTTTCATATTCCCAAAAAGAAAGAAGAAAAGGAAAGCAAAAAAAAGAAAGAAGTGTGGCCCTTCTTAAGTTCGAAGTTCTGTGTTGCAATCATGCAGTCACTAGAATCCTTGATCCTTTGACAATTATGAAATGCCCATGTGCAATTGTATCCTAGGTAGAAAACATGGAAGGCAGCCACACTGAGCCAATGAATATTCTTGACTCTAGTCTAGATCCAACAATAAACCAATAACCTCCTTGGTTATTAAGAGGAAAAGAAAATCAGTGACTATCATACCATCACGGTATAATAGTAAACAGTGGTACTGGAAACAAGCAACAGCCACCGTAAGTTTGTACCTTGTTTTTCCGCAACTCGCGGTGATGCCTGTTCCCCAAAGCCGGACCAGACAAGAGGTGCCACTCGTGCCCGAGCAGCACACGGATAAGAGCAGCCGCTCCTCTCTCTTTGTTGAATCCGGAACAGCACACGGACACCAAGTGCTCTCACAGCAAGAGCGGACAGATCGCTGTCAGCCGCCATGGAAACCGCTGACTCCGGTCTCCTCACCAGACCCAGAATGGCTCACGATCACCAACTGCTCTCCCAGCGAGAGCTTGCAGACACCGTCTGCAGACTAGGAAATCCACTGGAGGCAAAAAGAAACTCCCTCGGACACGAAGGTGTCCCGAACTCCAGGGCAGGGAATCCTCTCAAAAACAATAGAATCCACAGGGAGAATCCGAGTACTGTGCAGCCGCACCGTCTCACGTTCTTCAAGAAGCAAGAATTACGCAAGTTGCTCGGCGTGCGTCGTTAGCTAATATACACCGTAGTCCCTCCTAGAATGGATGGCCTTCTGGGAGTTGTAGTCCTCAACTGAAGCCCCTATTCGGAACGTAATGAAGGCGCAACCGGTCAATGCCTGACAGGTAGGCATAGTGGCTGGAACAGGAAATGGCCCAAATCGTACTGTGGAGACTTCAAAATTCCCTATCATAAAACTACCTGGTTTTGTAGGGGGGGACCTGGTTTTTTGGCCCCGGGCTCGCGGCCATCTAGGGAAACCTACAAAACCCACACATTTCTGAAAACTAGACACCCTAGGGAGTCCAGTGAGGTATGGCTTGCGTGGATTCCCCAACGTTTCCCTACCCAGAATCCCCTGCAAACCTCAAATTTAGCTGAAAAAATCACTTTTTCCATACATTTTTATGTGGGATCACCGTGCCGGCACAAATGTGCCACCACCCAGTGTTCCCCTTGTTCTCCAGAGTAAAATGATACCTCACTTCTGTGGGTGGGCCAAAGGCCTGTGACTGGGAAGAGCCAAAAATATTGCGGTTAATGGTATAGCACCGCAAATTCTAACCGCTACATTTAAAAAAAAAAAAAGTTTTTAGTGGATTCTGCATTGGACAGCCACACAAGTGAGGTATCATCTTACTCGGGAGACCAAGGGGAACGCTAGGTGGTAGGACATTTGTAGGGGACAAAATCCCTGGTGCCTAGTGGGCTTTCTGCCCCCCCCCCGGGATCAGTTAAGGGGCTATTGCCCCATCTGCCTCCCAGGGGGGGCAGAAAGACTGTAGCATTTTTTTGGGGTGGGGGCATTGGAATGCCCATTCTGGGCAGCCCCCACCCCTACATATATATATAAAAAAATCCCTGGGGCCTAGTGGGCTTTCTGCCCCCGGCGGGCAGATCAGGGGCTATTGCCCCCATCTGCCTCCTGGGAGGGGGCAGAAAGTCTTATGCCTTCTTTGGTGGGGTAAGTCGGGGGCATTTGCATGCCCATTCTGGGCAGCCCCCACACCTGGCCTATAAAAACAAATCCCTGGCGTCTAGGGTGCTCTCTGCCCCTCAGGGGGGGCAGATTGGGGGCTACTGCCCCCATCTGACCCTTGGGGGGGCAAAAAGGCTGTCTGGCAAACTTTAATGGGGGGGAGCAAAGGCCCTTGTCCAAGGGGCCGCTCCCCCCCTAGTGGCTAGTGGGGGATCCCTGCTTGGGGATCGCCCTCCTGGGGCAATCCCCAAGCAGGGATCCATTAGGGAAGGGTACCATTGAAAAGGGGTGATTCTCCCCTTTCCAACGCTACCTTTCCCAAGTGTTTTGGTGCTTTGGTGCTCAGGGGGCTGAGAGAGCACCAAAACATTGAAACTGAAACTAAGTTTCAGTTTGGTTTCGTTTTCAATGTAATGATGACAGCGCGCCATGTGCGCAATTGTCATTACATTGAAAATCAGCAAAGGGCCTCGGGAGGTTGGGTAAGCTCTTCCCCACCACCCGAGGCCCCCCCCCAAAAAAGGAAATCCCTCTGCTGTTTGCAGCAGAGGGATTTAGTGCCCCTATCCTCATGACGGAATGTTTCCGTCATGAGCACTGGAGCACTGGTGCTCATGAGGGAATCATTCCGTCATGAGCACCGAAGGGGTTAAGGGCTTCATCGCAGTTTCAAAACCGACAGCCTCATTTCAATGGAGGCTGTCAGTTTTGAAATTGGCCGGACATTCCGGCTGGCTTCCGACGGGCTCAAGCAGCCCATCTGCCAGTTGGAACCGGCACGTAATCCCTATGGACGGCGTTTTATGCCATCCGGACTACGATGTCGGTTTCCGGCAGGGTTTCCATGCCGGGCTTTCCGACATGGAATTCCAATTGGAAAGCGTCTTTGGGGGCCCCTAGCGGGACCCCCTTCAGCCAGCGGCCTCCGGTTTGGAGCCGAGGGGGCACCTATGGTGCCCCCCTGTTCATCCCTGCACAATGAGGTGCCTGCCACGTGGTGCAGGGATGAACACAAACTCCCTTTTCTGTGTGGGAGCTTGTGCTGCGGCTGGTTTCTGACCGCATCACAAGGTCCCATACAGAAAAGGGAGCTTGCGACCGCATCATGTGCGGTTGCATCAAAATTCAGCGGTTGGTCCCGTATCCCAAACGGTGTCAGGCGGACTTGCGTCTGCCCGACATTGAAATAAGGCCGTATGTTTTAAATTATTTCATGTTACATTCGCTCCTCCCAACTAGTATATTAGGGTATTAGATAGGAAGGTTTTAACCAAATTGTTTAATATGTTCGTTTTTAAAATGTTCTCATTGATATTTATTTGTTTTAAAGTTTTCTATTTTTCAAGTTATGTATTATAATTTAAATTCAAGTTATGGGGTTTATTGAGTAAGATTAATTGATTAATGTACCTATTTATGTTAATTTTTATATTAACAGGCAATTATTTGTGTGTTTGAATTATTATATATATATATATATATATATATATTTATATATATATTTGTTTTCAAAATCTATTTTTCATGGGTTGTGTGCTATTTTGTGGGCTTGGTACTTTTGTTTACATTTCTTTTGTAATTAATTTAATCTTTATATTTGTTAAATTGTAAAAGGAGCATAGGTTTATAAACAATTATTTTATGGTATGGAGTTTTTCATGTTTGTGTGTTTTTGGGATAGACGTTTTATTTTAGGATTTTAAAAATATTTTCATTAAATATGTTTAATGAATTTAATAAAATGATATATTTTAATTATTTTTATAATTTTACTATTTGAAGGGGAAATTATAATATTTCAGTGTAGTGAATGTGCACCCCACATATATTCTTTTTACCCATTGGCTTTTAGATTTGAGTTATGATAGTAAATTCGACCCCCACCAATGTATGCACTTTCTCCAAAGTTTATTGAACTGGAATAAGAATTGTAAATCTGCCCCCCTCCCCATTATATTCACTTTCGTCAACGTTCATTAAAATAGAGTTTGAATATTAAATCTGATGCCCCCCTCTCATGTATGCACTTTCACCAATGTTTGCTCTGTTGTAATTATAATAATAAATGTGACACCACAAATGAATAAACTTTCCACAATGTTTATTAGACAGGTGTTAGGAAAGTAAATCTAAACATCCCCCCCCCTCTACAATGTTTGTTAGATTGGAGTTAAAACAGTAAACTGCTCTCCTCCCTCACCATGTATACATTTATCACAATATTTGTTAGACTGGAGTTAGAATAATAAACTGACCCCCCTCTCCATGTACGCACTTTCCCCAATATTTGTTAGACTAGAGTTTGAATAGGAAATCTCACCTCTCCCCGTCAAATGAATGCAAACTTCTCAAAGTTTGTTAAACTTGAGTTGGAATAGTAAATCTGACCACCCTACCAATGCATTCACTTTCCCCAATGTTTGGGAGATTGGAGTTTAAATAGTATATTTGCCTCCCAAATGTATGTTTTTTCCATAACATGATTGGATTTACAATAGCAAATTTGATTATTTCCCCACAAAATATAAACATTTTACCCATTATTTGGAAGGTTTTACTTGCATCAGTGTATTTGAATAATTTCTTATTTTTTAAAATGTTTTTGGATTTTGAGTTTGGTTACTATTTTTTATTTATCTCAATATGTTTTATAAATATGTTGATAATATTTAATTTAAAAGTTCAGATTAATATGCAATTAATCTTGCATTTTGGTTTTGAAAATTATTTTTCTATATATTTTAATCTTTTAAGTAATTTCTTTTAACATTTATTTTTAATGGTTCAAACATTATATAGTTTGTTTTTAATTTTGTGATTAATAAGTATACATTTTTGCATGTTTATTATATAATATACATTATTAATATTCTCTTTTTAAAAGTATATTTCTTAAATGTATTTACATGTCAAATTATTTAAAAATGTGTTACATTATTGTTTAGTTATTTTTAATTTACAAGATTTTTGTAAGTTATGAAATTTATGTTAATATGTTTTTTTTATATTCTGTATACTTTTTTTAAAGGTATTTAAATAAAAAAATATATATAACTGTTTTTAAGTTACAGTACATTCACACACATATATATATATATTCCAGCTCACAAGGTGCCCATCAGGCAAGATGCACTCGATAGCCA
Organism: Calotriton arnoldi; assembly: GCA_963921515.1. NCBI lineage: Eukaryota > Metazoa > Chordata > Amphibia > Caudata > Salamandridae > Calotriton > Calotriton arnoldi. Next base: position 827,735 of record CAWUFW010007003.1, on the reverse strand, counting down.
GCAAACAGCTTCAAGACTTTCTAGGTATGAGCGGCTTCCAGCATGCCGATTCCTTTAGCAGCTCAGTCGTCATTTGATGCCTGACGCGTTTCAAAGTGAGTAACTTCTTCTTCAGAGGCTTTTGACGATTAAGGGGCCGATTCCGATTCCGGTCGTAAACCGTACCGACCGACTCAGACCTGGAATGGAGACCGACCGACACGGACCTGCGCCGTACGACCCGCGCAGTACGATGCCTTGTGTGCGAATTACAACCCACCCGCACGGAACACAAGCCGCACGCCCGACCCGTTCGGAAATCATTAATTCGCCCGTAAATTGACGGTGAATCGTACCGACCGACACGCATTAGGAATTGAAGCGAGCGAAACGTACCCGCGATGCACGAGCCGCGTAGTCCGATGCAATACGTGTGAAACGCGACCGACTCGCACGGAGCACGAGCATGAAAACCGAGACGTACAGCAAATAGTGACTAGCAAACAATAGAGCCCTTCGCGTCCGAGGCGTACACCAACGTCGAAACACAGCAGATTGCCAGTGTGACAGACTCGGATCACCCCGCACGAGCCACAGGCAGCGTCCGACCCGGTCAAACTAACGTCTCCATCATGCACAACACAAGCAAAGGAAATAAGACAAAAATTTTTTTTTAAAACCAATGACAATTTTCTTAACATTTGTTTTCAAAAAGGAACAAAGACGCACCCACAACTCCAACTATATAAAGGTGAGAAATCCCTACCATGATCCTTTGCAAACTACAGGCATAGGACAGCAGACAACCCCACCACACTGCAGAGACACACCACAACACACACAAAACACAACAACTACATCATTTTCACTACTCAAAAACCAAATCACATATTCACTGACAAACTCACACACACCACACTCACTTAAACCCTCACACACACATCAATCACCACAACCATCCAGCACCATGCCCCCCAAGAAGAATCCAAAGTTCACAGATAGTGAGTTGGAAGTCATGATAGACGAAATACTCAGGGTAGAGCCACAGTTGTTTGGCACATTGGTCCAACAGACCCCCATGTCACAGAAAACCAAGATGTGGGAGAGGATTGTCAACAAGGTCAACGCACAAGCTCCTTGTCGGCGCACAAAGGACGACATACAGAACCGGTACTATGATGTGCGCAGGAGGGTCATGAAGCTCATCAACAGGGACCACGCCTTGAGCACAGACACTGGCGGTGGCCCTCCTGCCAGACCAACGCACTTCAGGACCTGGGAGGAGAAGGTGCGGGCCATCCAACCACCGGAGAGCATCCATGGATTAACAGGAATACCAGAGCCTGGTGAGTACACAAACAATATACTCAATTTTGTGCGGCAATACACATATATCACTCTCAAGGGGACTGTTAAACCAATTCCTGCCAGCAAAGCCATAGGAACATAAAGGCAAGTCTCCTGTGATGTGCATGCCAGTTACCCAAACACAATACCTGCCATCCCACAGTAAAATGGCACTACGACATAACATGTACAAACCTAACGACAAATACTGCAAGGCATTAGCATAAATCCACAACAAACACAGTCATCCATTTCGCCAACAACGTCACACCACCTCACAGGAAAGCTCAGTCAAAATGAAGGAAGGTTGGGCTGCTGGGAATGTGCATGTAGCAGAAAGCATGATGGGAGTTGCAGTCACAGCCAACAGTCCCCCCCCCTGTCCCAGCAAGCTCACACTGAACCATGCTCACCTCACAGGGAGTGCAAAAGCACTGCCAAGATGGCTGACACTAGGCCCTGCTGTGGGGAGCACAAGGCCCTGCTGGGACTTGGGCTCAAACAAACAACAGGACACCAATGCCTGACAGCCTGAAAGATCACTCACACTCCCTGCAATGGAAGCATGCTGCATGGTGGGATAACTGGACTGGGGGAGGAGTACTGCCTGCTCTGACCACATCTACCAGCAGGTACTTGCACACACACACCCCTTAACACAAACGCAACACAACCTACCTGGTATAATGCATTCTCTCAGAATCCATTTAAATATCCCACAAAGATTAAACACACTGGGTTCTGCAGTGTGAAGCACATGGGCTTGTTGGTACTTTTGTGCAAACAAACACCAGGACAACAATGCCTGCCAACTTGTCAGCACAGGCACACCACCACATAGGGAAAAAGCTTCACAGGAAGTAAGGTCAGGTATTGTGGGAAGGTGGGTGGAGCCAAAAGCATGATGGGAGTTGAAGTCACAGCCAACAGTCCCCACCCACATGTCCCAGCAAGCTCACACTGAACCATGCTCACCTCACAGGGAGTGCAAAAGCACTGCCAAGATGGCTGACACTAGGCCCTGCTGTGGGGAGCACAAGGCCCTGCTGGGACTTGGGCTCAAACAAACAACAGGAAACTACTGACTGACAGCCTGAACGTAAATTGTGACTCCCTGCAATGGAAGCATGCCACATGGGGGATTACCTGGCCACTGTGGGTGAAGGAGGTCCTGCAATGACTCCAAATGCCATCAATGCCGCATCAAAACACACCTTCTCTGCTCGAACAAATTGCACCCTGGGACCAGTCACTCCAAAAGTAAATGCCTTGGCAAGATGTCAGACACATGGTCCAGATGTATGAATTGGCTGCAAGTCACACCTACGCACTGGCCAACTCAAACACATTTAGACTCACAGCCATTGGAACTGTAGGTATCCTCCCACTGTCTGGAGATTCAGTGTCCCTGGGGTGTCCCCTGACCTGCCTGTGAAGGTGTGTTTTGGAGATGACAATTGGGGAGATGCAGACATAGTACATAGCACTAAGCACACACAATGTCACATATACATCATTGACAGTGGACACCTGACAGTGACTAGAATGGACACACACATATAGCTGACACTGTAGCATGGTGTCATACACAAAATGTGCAGTTGTGAGCTGCATGTCAATACCACATCGGTCTGCGTTGTACGCATCATTCACACAACACATCACTCACTGTCATGGACAATCCAAACACAATGACTATCCTGGACTGCATCGGATGACGCATGCAACTCTCAGCAGCAGAACTGTAACACACACACCTCTGCCCATCACTGTCATGAGCATGGAAAAGAAAGACTGCCGCTGTGCCCAATCCCTCTCACTGTGGAGGAAATAGACAAGATAAAAGACGTTAGCACTGACAAAACTCTGCACCAACATCAGTAGGCACGGTAACACCATGACTTGTTTGTAATGAGATGTGAACTAGGAACACAGATAAGCAGAAAGTATCTCACATTGGATCACAGGCATACCGGACTGTGACCATGTTGCACAGACCCACCACAGAGCAACGCAACAAATTCCACCACACATGCACCAAGCTTAATACATACCCTAAGTGAAATTGTACGTATGTCATCGTCATAGCACAAATGTGGACAGGGATGATACAGCTGTGATGGAACCTGAGTAGCAATGGACATGTACAGACAATTGATCAATACATGAGCTGGTCATGCACACAGCTTGAGGTGCACATCGAAATGCTTCAGGTTGCCATGACAAAGTGCTCCAACAATATCAACCTCAATCTGTCACAACTTTTGGCAATGCAATGTACGGACTCTCATCATGATGTCCAGTGGAAAATGTAATGTGTATGTAACGTTGATGATGGTAGAAACGCAACATACATTGTGTGTCTCCTCCAAACACAGGGGATGCTGGGGACACAGCACAACCTGAAGAAGAGTCCTAGTCCCAGACTCAGGCGGACCCTGAGCTCACCGGTGTGGATCAGTCCCTGTCCTCTTCGGACGACGACCCTGAACAACCTGGCACCTCCGGTGTGACTCATCGTGCAGCCCCAGCAGCAGTAACATCAGCACCCCCTGCAACCACACCTGCCACATCTGATACCACACCCAGTAGCCCTGCTGACACGGACAGGCCGAGGCCACTGAACAACAACGGAACAGGTACACAGGGCACCCTGGAATCAAGGGACAACACCACCATTGCAAACACTCAAGTGGTCCCAGTGTTGCCTGTGCCGGCCACAGCAGCTCCTGCCCGTGTGGGTAGGGGCGGTGGGAGGGTGGGCAGGCAGAGGACATGGCCTGCAGAGGGGGCTGGACTGCATGATGAGCCACACCTGAAATGAATGAATGAATGAAATGAATTTGTACTTGTAAAGCGCACTGCTACCCTGAGGCTTCCTGGCGCTGAACGCATACCGCTGTGGAACCCTTCCTGGCTTTTCCCTGTGAGATGTCCACTCCTGGGCACCCCCAAGGTGAAGCCAGGCATCCCAGCGCTGGTGGGGCCGTTGTGGAGATTAAGCAAGCTATTGCCCAGAGTTGCAGAGTGGGACCCATGATTAGAATAGGCACCGAGGCGAGAATTATCAGGTCCGAAGAAGTTGAGCCCAAGACCCGCCGAGGCGGGAATTGAACCCTGGTCCCAGGCCAAATCTCTGCATCAGGGTCTGCCGCTCTAACCATTGAGCCACACTTCTCCACTGTGGGACACATCATAGATCAATCAATCAATCAATCAATCAATCATGTCACTTATAAAGCGCACTACATACCCGCGAGGGTCTCAAGGCGCTGGGGGAAGAGGGGGTGGTGCTGCTACTGATCGAAGAGCCAGGTCTTGAGGAGTCTTCTGAAGGCCAGTAGGTCTTGGGTCTGTCGGAGGTTGGTGGGGAGGGTGTTCCAGGTCTTGGCGGCGAGGTGGGAGAAGGATCTGCCGCCGGCGGTCGTTTCCGGATGCGGGGGACTGTGGCGAGGGCGAGGCTGGTCGAGCGGAGCTGGCGGGTGGGGGTGTAGAAGCTGAGTCGTCTGTTGAGGTAGGCTGGTCCGGAGTTGTGGAGTGCTTTGTGTGCGTGGGTGAGGAGCTTGAAGGTTATCCTCTTGTTGACAGGGAGCCAGTGCAGGTCTCTCAGGTGGGGTGTGATGTGGCTGCGTCGGGGGATGTCGAGGATAAGACGTGCAGAGGCGTTCTGGATGCGTTGCAGCCGTCTCAGGAGCTTAGCCGTCGTTCCTGCATAGAGGGCGTTTCCGTAGTCCAGCCTGCTGGTGACGAGGGCCTGGGTGACTGTTTTTCTTGTTTCGGTGGGGATCCACTTGAAGATCCTGCGGAGCATTCGGAGGATGTTGAAGCAGGATGAGGAAACGGCGTTGACCTGCTTAGTCATGGAGAGGGTGGGGTCGAGGATGACCCCTAGGTTGCGTACGTGGTCGGTGGGTGGCGGGGCTGTTCCCAGTGATGTTGGCCACCAGGAGTCGTCCCAGGCTGAAGGGTTGGAACCAAGGATGAGGACCTCCGTCTTGTCCGAGTTCAGCTTCAGGCGGCTGGTCCTCATCCATTCGGCGACGGCCTTCATTCCTTCGTGGAGGTGGGCTTTGGCGGTGTGAGGGTCTTTGGTGAGGGAGAGGATCAGCTGGGTGTCGTCGGCGTAGGAGATGATGTTGAGGTTGTGCTGTCGGGCGACGTGGGCGAGGGGTGCCATGTAGATGTTGAACAGCGTTGGGCTGAGGGAGGAGCCTTGGGGTACGCCGCAGATGATCTTGGTAGCCTTGGATCGGAAGGGGGCGAGGCGGACGCTTTGTGTTCTGCCAGAAAGGAAGGATGTGGTCCAGTCCAGGGCCTTCTCTTGGATCCCGGCGTCGTGAAGGCCTGTTCGTAGTGTGTGGTGGCAGACCGTGTCGAAGGCGGCTGATAGGTCCAGGAGGATGAGGGCTGCTGTTTCTCCGCTGTCTAGCAGGGTCCTGATGTCATCGGTGGCGGCGATGAGGGCGGTTTCGGTGCTGTGGTTGCTGCGGAAGCCGGACTGGGAAGGGTCCAGGATGTTGTTCTCCTCGAGGTAGCGGGTCAGTTGTTTGTTGACGATTTTCTCGGTGACCTTCGCGGGGAACGGGAGCAGAGAGATGGGTCGGAAGTTCTTGAGGTCCTTGGGGTCTGCCTTGGGTTTCTTGAGTAAGGCGGTGATCTCGGCGTGCTTCCAGCTTTCCGGGAAGGTTGCTGTCTCGAAGGAGATGTTGATTATTTTCCGGAGATGGGGCGCGATGGCTGTACTGGCTTTGTTGAAGATGTGGTGAGGGCACGGGTCTAGCGGTGAACCGGAGTGGATGGTGTTCATGATCTCGCTGGTGTCCTCGTCGTTGATGTTGGTCCAGGAGAGCAGGCGGTTGGTGGTTGTGGGGGCAGTGGTCTCGGTGGTTGCCGGGGCGGTCGTGGTGTTGAAGCTGTCGTGGATGTCGGCGATTTTGCAGTGGAAGAAGGTGGCCAGTGAGTCGCACAGGTCTCGCGACGGCTGGATGTCGTTGGTGTTGGAGCTGGGGTTGGAGAGTTCCTTCACGATGTTGAAGAGCTCTTTGCTGTTGTGTGCGTTGTTGTCTAGGCGGTCTTTGAGTGAGGCCCTTTTGGCGGATCTGATGAGGTGATGGTGACTGCGGGTGGCGCTCTTGTGGGCGGCGTAGCTGTCCGCTGTCCGTTCGTGGAGCCAGATCTTCTCCAGTTTTCGGCATGTTCGTTTGGAGGCCTGGAGGTCTTCGGTGAACCAGGTGGCTTTCTTGCTGGTGTGGCTGTTGGGCGGATTCTTGAGCGGGGCGAGGGTGTTGGCGCAGTCGTCGATCCACTGTCTGAGGTTGCGGGCGGCGGTGTCGGGGTCGGAGGGTTCGGCGGGTGGGCTCAGGGCGAGGGTTGTGGTTAGCTGGTCTTCCGTGACTCTGCTCCAGCAGCGGCGAGGCATTTGTTCGGTGCGGTGGTGCGTGGTGGGCTTCCTGTAGGTGAAGTGGATGCAGTGGTGGTCAGTCCAGTGGGGTTCGGAGGTGTGGTTGAAGGAGACGTGTGGGCTTGCGGAAAAGATGGAGTCTAGCGTGTGGCCGGCAGCGTGTGTGGGTGTAGTCACGAGCTGTCTGAGTCCGAGGGTGGCGAGGTTGTCGATCAGGGTGGTGGAGTTGGTGTCCTTGTTGTTCTCGAGGTGGAAGTTCAGGTCCCCGAGGAGGATGTAGTCCGTGGAGGCGATGGCGTGTGTGCTGACAAAGTCAGCGATGGAATCGCTGAACTGTGGTCGGGGTCCGGGGGTCTGTAGATGAGGGTTCCTCTGAGGGTGGTGTTGGGATCGGTGTGGATCTGGAAGTGCATGTGTTCGGCGGTGCTGAGGGTGTCGTCGGTGTTGGTTGAGACTCTGAGGGTGTTCCTGTGGATGATGGCGATGCCTCCTCCGACTCTGTTGGTGCGGTCCCTGCGGGTGATCTTGTATCCGTCCGGGATGGCAATGGCGATGTCGGGGGCTGAAGCGGGATTCAGCCAGGTCTCCGTCAGGAATGCGACGTCTGGGGAGGTTGAGTCGAGAAGGTCCCAGAGTTCGATGGCGTGTTTGCGGGCGGAGCGGGTGTTGAGGAGGATGCATCTGAGGTAGTTGGGTTCTTTCCTGGGCGGTGGTTTGGCGGGGCGGGTGCTGGCGAAGCTGCAGTTCCGGCAGGTGAAGGGCCCTTGGGTGCGCTTCGGGGTGGCCTGGTAGCAGGCGTGATCTTTTCCGGGGTTGAGTGCGTGGAGGGTGCTGGCGTTGTATCGACGTCTGTTGATGTGGCAGGCGCGGGGGTGCCCGGACCAGGGGGTCTGGCGCTGGGCGCGGTCACGGCGCGGACGGGCGCAGACGGGCTTGCTTTAGGCGCGCCCGCTGCGCACGTCCGCTGCGCAGCCTACCAGGAAAGCACTGGAGGATTTGGACAGGTAGTAGGGATCCTCAAGGACATCAAAGAACAGCATGCAGCACATCATGCCCGCTTGGACTCCCACATGTCCCGGATGGAGTCCAAGTGGGACAAATTGGATGAACTAACAGCGGTGCATAGGGACATACTGACCTGCCTCTGCCAGATCAGCACCAACATGTCCACACCTCCCTGTGCGCCCACAACATCTGTTGCCACAACATCCGCAACTGCCACAGGGAGGGAGGAGGACTCTGGCGGAGAGTCCTCTGCACCGCAGCTGCCTGCACATGAGGGTCCCCCGAGAAAGAAGAGGGGTCGTCCAAAGAAGGGGAATTGAGACGCTGATGGCCATGCATATCCCCCAGGAACTCAACACCTGTTCTGTATGTCATCCCTTGTGTGCAAACCAATTAACCTTGTCGACTGACACACAAATCTCCCACTTGACATGGAGGGTCAAAGCTGTGACAATGCAGCTAATGACTGTGGATTCTACTCTGGACATTTCATCTCTTAAGACTACCAACTCACCTGTGAACTTTGGATTACCATCACATTGTACAGCACTTCAAAATCCGTTCACCATCCTTACACATGTCTGTAAATAAAATCACAATCACACAATACTTGCCTCTGTCGTGATTTATACTTTGTCTGTGTCATGGCGATGATGATCTGATAAGGAACACTGTGCATGCAAACTACCACAGCAATGTGAACACCGTAATGTGAGTCATGGTAATGTGACACATATGAGGGAGACACACCACTAGGGCAACACAAGACATACTCACCATGTCCAGCTAACTCATCCTCATAAGTGATGTCAACAGGAAATACAGTGGAATGCACATACACCACACCCATCCTGGGTCAGTGGCAAGCATTCCACAGGTACAGGATGCTAATGACTGTCTGATGTGTAGATACACACGGAGCACATCCCAAAGTGAAGCACAGGTTTATTACAGATTCACAACGTGAAAAGCCCACAACTGATGCAAGTTAACCTCACGTAACAGTGAGCGAACATTAATCAAGTTTTAAACAAGTAAAGTCCAGGGGTGTGTGTCACATCATTGTTTGGGACAATGACTACTTGCACACTGGAACAAGGATCTGGGTATTGGGGTTCAGATCTCACCATACAGCAGCCAAAGTACCCTGTGAAGGACAGACAGAAAACACAATCAAAAACCTTGACTTACAGCATACAACAACAATATACATGCCCACAAATGTAACAAAACTACGTACACACAACATATCAATCAGCTAAACACTGTTTGGGAGTACAGACTACCTGAAAGGACACATCACAGCAAGCATCCTGACAAGTAGCACACAGTCACACTCAAGCAGCACAAGTGCACCACCAACAGATATCAGGCAAACACAATACTTTGAAGACACATCAGTGTATACTCACATTCATGTGAAGAAGCTGAGGATCAGCTGGCTACGAACATCATCCTCACCCTCATCATCACTGGCATCATGCCCCAGGGCAGGATCCTCCCTGGCTGGCGGATGTTGGTCATCGTCATCTTGGATCAGAGGCAACTCCTTCCTCACTGCCAGGTTGTGTAGCATGCAGCACACTATGAAGATTTTGCACACCTTAGCAGGTGCATATGGGAGGGCCCCTCCTGTCTTGTCCAGGCAGCGGAATCTGCTTTTCAGGAGACCAAATGTCCGCTCGATCACTCTCCTGCTCCGACCATGTGCCTCATTGTAGCGCATCTCCGCCGGTGTCACAGGGTTCCTGAGGGGTGTCAGCAACCACGGCATGTTGGGGTATCCGGAGTCACCTACATAAAGACAATAGCACATCAGATGAGTCTTAAAAGAGGGTGTAAATAAATTTTAGCAAAATCACATAATAGTAAACAGTCAGTATACACCGACAAGCCAGGCACGCTGGTGCTGCATCTGTGACATAATCGTTGGGATGCGACCACTCCGCATGATGTAAGCGTCGTGCGCTGAACCTGGGAAACGTGCACAAACATGTGAAATGGTCATGTCGGCCAGACATACCACCAGAGCATTGATTGAGTGGAAATGTTTCCTATTCCGGTAGGTCTGCTCATGTGCCTGTGGTGGTACCAAAGCCACATGTGTCCCATCAATGGAGCCAATGACATGTGGCATCCTTCCCAGGGCATAGAAGTCACCCTTGATGTCAGAGAGTCGTTGTGGTGTTGGGAAATGGATGTAGTGGTTGAGGAAATGCAACATCGCCTCCAACACATCTCGTAGCACACGGCTGAACATGGTCTGTGACATCCCACCAGCAGTAGCAACTGTGTGTTGGAAGGTACCGGTGGCAAAGAAGTGTAGGGTTGCCATCACCTTCACCTTGGGGGTCAGCGCAGTAGGGTATGTCCGGCCAGGTTGTAAGTGTGGTGCCAACTGCTCCGCCAAATCTTCAATCAGTGATCTAGTGAAGCGGTACCGTCGCATGAAGTCATGTTCAACCATGGTGGCAAGGTCAAGGAACGGTCTGTGGACAGCTGGTCTCCTGCAGTACATAGATGAGCAAAGACAGTTTGTCAGTTCCCCTATCTATGTGCCAGTGTACATGCTAAATAGCACATGAGACAACAGGCCACAAAGACATGATGTATGTGCCGTAGTGTATGTGCATGCATGTCAGGTACATGCCCATCATCTGAAATCTCAGCTCTACAGGTCCACACGACAAGGTCCGTGTTGTGCTGTGACCAATCTATGGGCTCTGACACAGTACATCAGTATGAGTGTCACATACCAGACACACACCAGAGTCACTAGTGAGGACAGATGTCTACCACACATCACAGGTTTTTGACAGACACACACAGGGACCTTGTGTTGCCACAAGGACACCATCATGATGTAGCGTCTCATATACACACCACAATGCACACATGACACACACATGAAGTGCCACAACGTTGTTTTTGCATCTCACACATGGTGTCTGTGACACACAGATGCCACATCAACTCACATTGATAATACACATGGATGTGGTGACTGTTTGACATTGAGCACATGAAATCAGACTAATCTCCGTAGCTAAATGCACACATACTGTGGATGAACATCACAATTGTGGCACTGGGACACCCTGTGACACACATCCCATTCCACCTAAGAGTCAGGGTGTATGTCACATGTCATACACAATGTACCCCGGGAACTGTGTACATGCCTCATGCCCTGAACTGTACAGTCGTCAATCACAGTGGTTATGTGTCCAACACACAGCGGGATCTGTCCCCATGACACCTTGCCCTGCCTGGGAGTGGGTGCCACTAAGTGACACATACCAAATCACATGTTTACCCACATATGCACACACAGGTAATGCAGCCTGACATGCCCCTTGATATACTGTATCACAGGCTGTATTGTTGTTGGTGTGCCCATGAGTCCATGGGAAGCTATTGTGGATGGAACACTTAGCACATTGCCTGCAATGGGGACTGACGCGGGTGACCAATTCAAAAGACGCGTCGGACACCTAGGGAATGAGGTGAGCGCACGCCATGCACACACACCTTGCACATTGCCTGCAATGGGGACTGACGCGGGTGACCAATTCAAAAGACACGTCAGACACCTAGTGAACGAGGCGAGCGCACGCCTTGCACACACGCCTTGCACATTGACTGCAATGGGGATTGACGCGGGTGACCAATTCAAAAGACGCGTCGGACACCTAGGGAACAAGGCGAGCGCACGCCTTGCACACATGCCTTGCACATTGACTGCAATGGGGACTGACGTGGGTGACCAATTCAAAAGACGCGTCGGACACCTAGGGAATGAGGCGAGCGCACGCCTTGCACACACGCCTTGCACATTGCCTGCAATGGGGACTGACACGGGTGACCAATTCAAAAGACGCGTCGGACACCTAGGGAACAAGGCGAGCGCACGCCTTGCACACACACCTTGCACATTGACTGCAATGGGGACTGACGCGGGTGACCAATTCAAAAGACGCGTCGGACACCTAGGGAACGAGGCGAGCGCACGCCGTGCACACACGCCTTGCACATTGCCTGCAATGGGGACTGACGCGGATTTGGCCCTTGTACGATTCGTGTTGCGAAAAATCAGTTGGCTCCCTACAACAATGTATCAGACTCGTTGGTGTAATGGGTTTGACATATTTGAACGATGCGGAAGGCGTGTACGAGCCGTGCAATGTAATGGATTGGCCAGATTCATAGGATGCAAACGTGTTGGACCTATCGCTTTGGACGCATGGGACAGAATCTGCCTCTGCAGCACAGATATAAGGCTGTCTGTTCCCCTGAGAGCTCACTTGCCTGCACTACATGCTCCACATTGACATCTCTGCTACCACTGCTGCTGTCTCTGCATCCTCTGGCTCAAAGAATGGCACGTACTGTGGATAGGGCCCCAGCCTTCACAGAGGAGGAGAACAAGGCCCTGCTGGACAGCCTCCTTCCACAGTACAGCAAGCTGTATGGGACACCAGGGGAGCAGGTGAGTGTGCAGTCCACATCCCTTTTTCATTGTGCATGTTGTCTTACTGGCACTAATGGCATTGTGTACACCAGTGGCTAGCATGCTCACTGAGTAGTTGTTACCCCCAAAGTGTGTATGTACCTATAGTGGACAGGGACTGTGCATGAAAAGGGCATTTTAACACAGTTATTATACTCAGGCAATGTTTCAATTTTGTAAATGCAGGACAACTGTCAATCACCATAGTTGCACTACCCGTGTACATCATATGCCCTTGTGATGAAGACATGTATATCCAACTGTGTGTTGCTCAAACATGTTGCATTTCTGGTAATGTACTTTTACCCTTGTCATCCTCACAGGTTGATGCCCATCACAAGCAGGAGATATGGCTGACCATTGCCCGGGCTGTTCGTTCTGTGGGGGTCTACAGACGCGCATCCGCAACTGCCAGAAGAGGTGGCAGGACCTTCGTGGCTGGACCCGGAGGATCGCCAGAGTCCAGCTGAAGCTGTTGCCTCCTCACAGAAGGGGCGGATGACGGACACTGACCCCCCACATGCACCGGATCCTGGCAGTGGTCTTCCCTGACCTGGATGGGCAGTTAAAGGCCAGACAGCAGCAAGGAGGGGGTAAGTGCATGCCTTTTCTGTGAACTATGTCTCACATGCTCTTTGCACTCCTTCATCCTGGTTACACTCCCACAGATCTCCTGTCTGCTTGAACAGAAGTCATGTTCCTAATTTAGTTCATGGCCCATCCTCATCTGATACACAGGTCTGGCCCTTTCAGTCTGTGACTTGTGTCACTTGTGTTGTGTGTCCCTGCTGTTGTCCATAATTAAAGATTGTAAACAGCATCTGCTACCGGTGCATTGTTTTGTCCTCATGAGTGAGGCAATTGATTGCCATGTGTCTGCACATTGCCAGAAATCAGACAAGTACTCTATGTGGGCAAATGATATGTGTTCCAATTGATGCTTTGGCTCACCATATGTGTCTGTGGTATTTACCACACAGCCATGCAGCAGGTAAGACAATCTTGGGTCCTCATAATAATGTACATCATCTATGTCACACATGCATGAACACATGCCTAGTGTTCAGGGTAATCCCATGTTGCACATGGAACTGGACAGGTATGCCTACTCCGGACATGAGGAACACTCTGTGCTCCTACTCCTGTGTGTCAGCCTACATTTAGTTAATTGTGAAATATGCAATATGGTGTCTGCCTCGGTGTCATTCTGGAGTGGCCTAGCATCTTAGACTCCTGTGGTGTTGAGCATTTTGCTTTTGGCAGCTAGCTGAGGTGTGGCTAATGGATCATCACAATGGGGAAAAACATAGGTGTGTGATCACTTGACGGTGCATAATGCTGTATTATACATAATAGTGCAGGCAGCCTCAATTTGTTCTCATCAGACTGTGATGTTATCATGTTCACAGATTGGTGCGTGCAGTCACTCAACTGTCGCATTTGTATTACGTGGGATCATCATATGCCTTAATATGTGTGTAGCAGTAGTGGAACATGTGCACTTGACAGCTGCAGGGCTTACATTCCCCAAAATGATTATGATTGTGACACAGTGCAGACTTTCTTATTTATGGATGCACTGCCCCTGTGACTTTATCCAGAGATGACTGATTAGCCAGACTGGCCCGTAGCATGGTATCCCACTTGCTAATGTGTATCGTGCCGTTATGTCAATTGTACGGCATACACTCTATTGTGGCATTGACCATCAATACATGGGCACATCATGGTGTCTTGTGAAGGAAGCATATCCATTTTACTGACAATGAGTTTGGCCATCCCTCATCCTGACACATGTACTGAGTCAGTGGCAGGAGATGGGATATGTGTGTACTGACACATTTCATTCACAATTTAAGATGTTCTGAGATATGTCTATACGGTGCATGTGTGCACATATAAGTACTACATGCTCCAGACAGATGGGTCCATGGAGGGGAAGTGTATGAGTGGCATGGTTGACTGGCAGAATGACAGGTGTATTTTTAAATATGTGCCAGCACTTCTAGCAATATTTAGCAAATGAGGAAAATGTGTCATCTGTAATGTGCTGTAATGACTGTGATGTCTCAGGTGAAACAAGTGACTTATGTGTATCTGTTTATCCTGATTGTTTGCAGAAACATCTTCGGCTACTGGAGGAGACAGCTCCACGGACCAAGAGGAGCCGCAGAGCCAGACTGGGTCTGCTGTAGAGGAGTTGGAGGGACCCAGTGGCACAGAGGGTGAGGGGAGCCACACTGAGGATACCTCAGCTACAACCACCTCGGCTGAGGAACACAGCATCTCCAGTGAGGACTCCCTTGTGGAGGCGGGTGTCAGCAGACCTCAGACAACACCGAGCGAGTCTGTCCCCGCCACCACCACCATCTCCACCCTCCCATCTGCTCCCATCCCAGAGGTCTGTGGAGGCCCCCTTGTAAGGGAGCATGTCTCCTTTGTGCCAGGCACCGCACCCCCTGCCCCTGTCTCCCCTGCTGCACTGAGTGTGGAGTCTGTGGACTTGCTGAAGCAGATCCATGTAGGGCAGACAGCGATGCTGAGTGTCCTCCATTCCCACACCAGTCTGTTGACGCAACTGGTGTCCTTCATGGAGGGCATCTCATCAAACATGTCTGCCCTACATCGGACTATTCAGGCCATGGCCTCCACACAGACGTCAGCAGTGTCCCTCCTCCAACAGTCCCTCACCCCTCCTACCTCTGCCACATCCACAATCCCCACTGCCCTACCTGTCCAACGCACACACACACCAGCACCCGCACGCACCACAACAGACACAAGCAGCACACAGCCACGCAAGCCAAAATCCAGAGCCACACGCACGCACACTCTGGGGACTGATGGCACACACACAGGGGATGGGTCACAGACGCACAAACAGACATCCACAAGCACTCCACAGTCCTCAGATGCCTCTCCCTCCAAAACCCCTTCCCTTGCCTCACCTGCAACCCCCCCTTCCCAGCAGCTCTTCTTCTGTGACCTTGGCCTCTTCTCCACCGATCCATCTGCTCCAACTCACAAGGGGAAGAGGAAGTCACCACGCACAGGGGGGAGTTCCCCTGCCACACGGACACCCTCCCCCAGGCGCACGGACACTGAGGCCCCCATCCGCAAATCCCCCCGGACTAGGAAGAGCAAGACCCCACCACAATCCCGCAGCTCTACCACACAGTATCCGTCTTGCAGCCCCCAGGCCACCACTCCACAGGTCCCCCAGCCACACCCTGTCCCTGGTTCACCCACACACTGATACCGCATCCCCAAAATGATTAGGCCCTCCCCCCACCACATGCACTTACACTTCCACCCCCACCTCACACGCTCAGCCTGTTCCTGCCACTGGTGTGGAGTCCGTGTCTCCCCCCTCTGTCCTGCCCACCTCACCTGGACCCCATGACACTACTTTGGAGGTTGGCACTGCAGTGGAGAGCTCATCCACCCCGTCTGACTTTGGCACTGCAGTGGAGACCACGTCCACACCATCTGACCTGCCCACTGCTGTGGTGCCGGCAACCACCCCATCTGACTTCATCCCTGCAGTTGTGACGGTGCCCACTGTGTCAGACACCTCCACTGCAGTTGCCAGTGACACTCCAGCACCCACCACCCCTCCCCTGCCCCATTCTGCTGTCCCCTGATCCTGTCCCTGCGGTGCCTGGCCTGCCCCATGTATGCCCCTCCAAGGGGAGATGTCCCCTGGTAGTAGCAGTGCAGGCAAGCAATGGGTGACAACTTGTCACATGTCACCATGGTTGAATTGAGAAATGGACTGGCCATTGGCCTTTTGACATTGTGGACTCAAATTACCAGTTTTGAGGAGTTTCATTTTTTAATAAAGCAAATTGTTGTTATCCATTGTTGTTGCATCTAATGTACATGATGTTGATGATGAGTATCATGGACTTGATGTTGTACTTGTGTTTAGAAGGTACAACAGGATGATTTGTTGATGTGATGGACTCGTTGTGGTCCATGGGATATGTGTACTTTTCTGCTATGTGTCCATGACATCCTTTGTTGCAATTACAGGGTGTAATGATTGCAAAATGTTGTAACCAAGATTATCTCTTTGGGTTTGCTACTTCACATCTTTGGCATACACTGTTGCACATATGTTGTACTTACATTTGGGCACATGGTGAGATTCCCTGACTGGGCCCATCTACACTGGACAGGCAGGTTTGTGGATCCATGGTACACAAGTCATCTGTGTCATTGGTGCAACTATCTCTACATGTGTATTGCGTATGTGCAGATGACTGAAGGGACACTCCCGTACACATGTTGCTGTGACCAGAGCTTTCATTGTGTTGTAATTGTTGGCTCACTGTGCAGGTGGTGTGCTGGCATGACAGGACCCTGCACAAACAACATTTTTCACAGCTGACATTCCCCAGGAGTGGAGACCCCTCATGGCATTGTGTCATTCCGTGGCATTGCCTGTGCACATGGTGTGTGTTGTGTGAGCATGTCTATGTGTGTTGCCTTCCCTTTTTTCGACTCAGCCTGTGTTCCATGCAGATGTTCCTGTTATGTGCACTTATTGAGTTGTCCTGTGTTCATCAGACTTCTTTTCCCTGGGTTTACTGGGGTGTCGGTGCATGGCAGACTACTGGTCATTAGGTTGTCATCCATGGCTGTTTTAGTTGTAATTTCAGGGGATGTTGTCAAACGCACATGGGACACATTCAGGATTCCCATTGGCACTTATGTGTTTCAAACATCATGTTGTTTTCCCTATGTGGTATCTGTCAGTGTGAGGCTCACTCGTATGTGTGTGTGACTACTCCCACTCATCAGGGTCATTGCTGCAATGTTGGAAGGTGTCAACATGTGTTCTTTGTGGGTCTCCTTTGGTTCCTCATTGGTGTAGGTGTGTGGCAGGGTTCCCAATGAATCGTGTTGTCTTCACATTATGCCCATGTTCCGTATACTGTGCAGTGTGGCAGACATTCACAGGTGTTGTTGACAGGCCATGTGTGTTGGTTTTTGTGTACCTTAGATCCCCCCACCACCCCTGGAATTGTAATGGGTGCTTGAGCTATGTCAACAGTCCCTGTGTGCCTAGCTGATGCACATTGTTGCAGATCAAGGTGTGTGGTGTTGAGGGTGGCCACATGTGAGTTGTTTCATGTCTAGGCCCCTACCTACATTTTGCACATTGGTTGCAGGACATGGCCAGTGATTTGTGTTTATGGAGGTGTGATGTGAGTTTGTTGTTCTGGACACATGACCCAGTATGCACAGCTGACTGTGCTCCACAATATGGGCAAAACAGACCTTTGTCATCACAGTGGGATTGGCGTACAGGCTACTGTCACCACAAATTAGGGTACTAGAGGGTAGTGCTGTAGTGGGTTTGTCTCTTGCTGTGTTGGTTGCTGTTCCACCCAGCTTGTGTCACATGAATACGTTGCTCTACCACTCATCTGACGATGTATGCTTGACCACAAAGGGGAGCCCAGTTCATTAGTTACTTTTTGTATGGCACTGTGGACACATCGGTGTGATTGGAGTTCATCCCACAGTCATGTGTTGTGTACTAGCCTGGGGACACTGAGACACACACACGTGTTGTGTATGATATGCAGTGTGGGTCTGCCTGTCTGTGTTTGTGCATCTGCACCTCTGCATTGGTATTGCTTTGGCGTTCCATTGTGTGGATGTAGTTTGGAGGTTTTTCCCTAATGTCCATGCATCTTGTAGCTCATCATCCTGCACATTGCTCATGTTTGGTATGTCCCATTGCTGCCATGGTATGGGACTTTGTCACCTAACATCGACAGTTTCCACAGGATTCCTCAGTTTGTGTGTCTGTTCGTAGAGATATGTGTGTATGCATCATGATGCTCACTTGTCACATAGTCTAATTGGACACTGTGGGCCTTGTCAGGGCTCATGGCCAATGCTTGTCTGCACATGGCAGAGGGAGTTCTTGTGATACACAGCAACCTGTGCCTCTCAAATCTATGTTTGTATGTGACACAACCACCACATTGCCACTACATTGGTTGTGGATTTGGGACCAGTGAGCACAAATGCTGGTCTGTTGATGCTGCTATTATTTTGTCCACACTCACCTTCTGGTCACTGTAGTGATGTGGGCTTTGGAACCCAGTACCACAATGTTCCTGAGATGCTGGAGTTTTGAACCCCACACTCATCTTTTGGGCACACATGTGATGGGAGTCACATTGTATGTTCACTATCAGAATCAGTGTTGTGGGCATTTGGCACACACATACATAGAATCTTGCAAAGATGGTAGGGGTGGGGGTTTGCTTAGTGACCCTATGCGTGTGAATGCTGGTGGTGCAGGGCATCCAGCCCCCTATGAGTGGGGATGGTAGTGGTGCAGGGCATCCAGCCCCCTATGAGTGGGGGGTACTGGTATTGATGGGCATCCAGCCCCCTATGAGTGGGGATGGTAGTGGTGCAGGGCATCCAGCCCCCTATGAGTGGGGGGTACTGGTATTGATGGGCATCCAGCCCCCTATGAGTGGGGATGGTGGTGGTGCAGGGCATCCAGCCCCCTATGAGTGGGGATGGTAGTGCTACAGGGCACCAGCCCCCTATGAGTGGGGATGGTAGTGGTGCAGGGCATCCAGCCCCCTATGAGTGGGGGGTACTGGTATTGATGGGCATCCAGTCCCCTATGAGTGGGGATGGTGGTGGTGCAGGGCATCCAGCCCCCTATGAGTGGGGATGGTAGTGGTGCAGGGCATCCAGGCCCCTATGAGTGGGGGGTACTGGTATTGATGGGCATCCAGCCCCCTATGAGTAGGGCTGGTGGTGGTGCAGGGCATCCAGCCCCCTATGAGTGGGGATGGTAGTGGTGCAGGGCATCCAGCCCCCTATGAGTGGGGATGGTAGTGGTGCAGGGCAGCCAGCCCCCTATGAGTAGGGATGGTAGTGGTGCAGGGCATCCAGCCCCCTATGAGTGGGGATGGTAGTGGTGCAGGGCATCTAGCCCCCTATGAGTGGGGGGTACTGGTATTGATGGGCATCCAGCCCCCTATGAGTGGGGATGGTGGTGGTGCAGGGCATCCAGCCCCCTATGAGTGGGGATGGTAGTGGTGCAGGGCATCCAGCCCCCTATCAGTGGGGATGGTAGTGGTGCAGGGCATCCAGCCCCCTGTTAGTGGGGGGTACTGGTATTGATGGGCATCCAGCCCCTATGAGTGGGGGTGGTGGTGGTGCAGGGCATCCAGCCCCCTATGAGTGGGGGGTACTGGTATTGATGGGCATCCAGCCCCCTATGAGTGGGGATGGTAGTGGTGCAGGGCAGCCAGCCCCCTATGAGTGGGGATGGTAGTGGTGCAGGGCATCCAGCCCCCTATGAGTGGTGGGTACTGGTATTGATGGGTATCCAGCCCCCTATGAGTGGGGATGGTAGTGGTGCAGGGCATCCAGCCCCCTATGAGTGGGGATGGTAGTGGTGCAGGGCATCCAGCCCCCTATGAGTGTGGGGTACTGGTATTGATGTGCATCCAGCCCCCTATGAGTGGGGATGGTGGTGGTGCAGGGCATCCAGCCCCCTATGAGTGGGGATGGTAGTGGTGCAGGGCATCCAGCCCCCTATGAGTGGGGGGTACTGGTATTGATGGGCATCCAGCCCCCTATGAGTGGGGATGGTAGTGGTGCAGGGCAGCCAGCCCCCTATGAGTGGGGGGTACTGGTATTGATGGGCAGCCAGCCCCCTATGAGTGGGGATGGTAGTGGTGCAGGGCAGCCAGCCCCCTATGAGTGGGGGGTACTGGTATTGATGGGCATCCAGCCCCCTATGAGTGGGGATGGTAGTGGTGCAGGGCAGCCAGCCCCCTATGAGTGGGGATGGTAGTGGTGCAGGGCATCCAGCCCCCTATGAGTGGGGATGGTAGTGGTGCAGGGCAGCCAGCCCCCTATGAGTGGGGATGGTAGTGGTGCAGGGCATCCAGCCCCCTATGAGTGGGGATGGTAGTGGTGCTGGGCACCCCCCCTAGGTGTGGGCACTGCTGGTGGTGTGGACCATGCTACCCCTGTGGTTTTGCTTTTGCTGGTGGACGGCATGTCCCCCCCTGTGTGTATGTAGCATTTTGCGCGTTCGTGATGTTTGTTTGTGTGGGTGTCTGACTTACCGTCTGCGACGTACGCGTCTGTTCATGATCCGGTCATAGATATACAGTACTGGGATGACCTGCGCGATGGGATTCATCATTGGTTCGTCTCGTACTTGCTGATTGTTGCTCCGTCTCGTACACGTTGTGAGTTGGTCCGTTTCGTAGCAGTGGATCGTGTTGTGGCGCGAATCGGACCTGCTATTCATCTCTCCCGGATGCTGTGACGTGCTGCTAGTGGCGACCCGTTCGGCGCGTAGGATTTGCGCATCGTACTTGACCGGCCGGAAACTATTGTGGAAACTGCTTCCGGGCGACTCGGATGGGTTTTTGGATAAGCGGCTCGTACGGGAAATGTTGCTTGAATCGGAGCCTACGTGTCATTTGGAGTTGTGGCACTTTTGCGCATCGCACTTCATCGCCCGGACGGACCGGCTCCCAGTACGAGTCGGTCGCAAGGTAAAGCTACGGACAGCTGTCGGAGGGCTGTCCGAGCGAGATCGGAATCGGCCCCTAAGTGTGTGCGGGTTCTGATCCTGCCCCCTTATTTACATATTATTACACGCCCTTTGATGGTCTGCTCATCTGGGTCCTGTGCATAGAATTCTGGGCGTTGTAGTCAGAACAATGCGCGATAGTCTATTTTTCAGCAGAGGCATCAAATGACAACTGAGCTGCTAAAGGAATCGGCATGCTGGAAGCCGCTCATACCTAGAAAGGCTTGAAGCTGTTTGCTGGGTATCACGTGCATCTTGCCTGATGGGCACCTTGTGAGCTGGAAGGAATATATATATATATATATATATATATATATATATATATATATTATCTACTGGCGGTCGCCAGTAGATAGTTATAGTTAAAACCTATTATCCATAGGAAATCCGCAACATTCTATTTGAAATAACGTTGGCGCCGGTTGATGAATCTTCGCGAAAGTTTCCAACTTGTTGGGGCGCTCCGGTCCGCTCCTATCCTGAAAGTCTCGGGGTGATACGTCAAGCGGGGGCCGAGAAAAAGGGGGTCCCAAAACGCGTTTTCCCCATTCATTTTTCCATAGGAACCTTTAGTCGCAGCTACAGCCCGAACTGCTGAACGGAATTACACCAAATTTGGCAAAGAGGTAGCCCTTGGTTCAGTGTCGTGCCTTTTGCTTAAATGGTGTAAATCCGTTCAGTAGTTCCTGAGAAAATCAAAAGTAAAGTCACATATATATCTGGGCGGAGCCTAACCACACATGTCATCGTGAGATCTGATTGGCTGTCAGCACTTCATCCTGGAATTGCTGGCAGCCATCTTGGGACCAATATAAATGACAGTACCTCATTGAAATGCATTGTAGTGAATAGAAGATTTTGAGGGTCACCAAAAGGAGAACTATAAAGGGTGATAACAGGCTTTAGTTACATTAGAATTTATTTGTTGATGGTACCATACTAATTTTAGGAATTGTGGTGTATTCTAAGGTGATTTTACCATGTGAAAAACCTTCTGCTGGGATATCATGAATCATGTTTGAGAGAACACTATTTTCTCATGCTTGTCCCATGTAGGTTTGGAAGGTGCTCCAGAAGCTAGAATGAGAGCATATTTTCTGTAAATTCACATTATCTTTCTCACTCATGTGAGAATGAAGTCTGACATTCTCAGTAAAACATGTACATCCAACAAGGGCAGAGACTGTCAGTTGATTCCTTTGTGTTCTACTGCAGCTTCCCAGAGTGTTCTAAAGAACAACTAGAGTGCTAACAGCCTTACTTATGACAAAAGTATGGCACACCTGAAGCCATCTTGATTGGAATAAACTGGTAACACTTAAACAATTTAATTTAAAAAGGAACAAAATGATGGGGTTCATTTTGTCATAGAAATTATGGTTAGTGCTGTAGAAAGAAAAATTAGGACATGTTTCAAGTGTGATCTCAAATATCTTCCTGTTATATTTCAACAGGAGCAGCCTGCCAGTTGATGCCTTTGTGTTCTACTGCAGCTTCCCAGAGTGTTCTAAAGAACAACTAGAGTGCTAACAGCCTTACTTATGACAAAAGTATGGCACACCTGAAGCCATCTTGATTGGAATAAACTGGTAACACTTAAAACATTTAATTTAAAAAGGAACAAAATGATGGGGTTCATTTTGTCATAGAAATTATGGTTAGTGCTGTAGAAAGAAAAATTAGGACATATTTCAAGTGTGATCTCAAATATCTTCCTGTTATATTGCAACAGGAGCAGCCTGCCAGTTGATGCCTTTGTGTTCTACTGCAGCTTCCCAGAGTGTTCTAAAGAACAACTAGAGCGCTAACAGCCTTACTTATGACAAAAGTATGGCACACCTGAAGCCATCTTGATTGGAATAAACCGGTAACACTTAAAACATTTAATTTAAAAAGGAACAAAATGAGGGGTTCTTTTTGAAAACAGAAATTATGGTTAGTGCTGCAGAAAGAAAAATTAGGGCATGTTTTAAGTGAGATCTCAAATCCTCTTCTATTTCATTAGAAAATTCTGACATGCAGACTGAAACAATCTCTTTCAATACCAGCAGCAGACTACCAGTTAACTCCCTGGTGAGCAGTAGCTTTACTCCAGTGATCTAATGAGCAACTAGAGTGCTAACATTCTGAATTTATGGCAGATGTGAGACACATCTGAATGCCTTCTTGATGGAATCAAAGTAAAAAACTGAAAGCATTTCCTACTGAGGAGACTGCAGTAAATGAAGAAATTAGGAAACTTCATAACAAAGAAGTCTTCCAAGATGGCCACCAGTGAAAAAAGAGCCCAAATGTAGCACAAATATTACCCAGATGTAGCCCACATATAGCCCAATGACAAAAGTGTGCAAAACACTTTTTATTTTTAGTTTTTTTGCAGTTTTATGTAGTGCAGACTGGTCAGGTATTGGAGCATTGCATCTTAAAACATGACCCCCTACACTACAAAAACACCACTGCACTACCTTAAACCCTAAAACACTACCCCCAGCACGACCCCCTACACTACCCAAACACCACTGCACTAACCTAAATCCTAAAACACTACCCCCAGCACGACCCCCTACACTACCCAAACACCACTGCACTACCCTAAAACATGACCCCCTACACTACACAAACACCACTGCACTACCCTAAACCCTAAAACACTACCCCCAGCACGACCCCCTACACTACACAAGCACCACTGCACTACCCTAAACCCTAAAACACTACCCCCTACACTACACAAACACCACTGCACTGCCCTAAACCCTGAAACATCACCCCCAGCAAGACCCCCTACACTGCCCGAACACCACTGACCTAAACCCTGAAACACCACCCCCAGCACGACCCCCTACACTGCCCGAACACCACTGCACTGCCCTAAACCCTGAAACACTAACCCCAGCATGACCCCCTACACTGCCCGAACACCACTGCTCTGCCCAAAACCCTGAAACACCAGCCCCAGCACGACCCCCTACACTGCCCGAACACCACTGCACTGCCCTAAACCTTGAAACACCAGCCCCTGCACGGCCCCCTACACTGCCCGAACACCACTGCACTACCCTAAACCTTGAAACATCACCCCCAGCACGACCCCCTACACTGCCCGAGCACCAATGCACTGCCCTAAACCCTGAAACACCAGCCCCAGCACGACCCCCTACACTGCCCGAACACCACTGCACTGCCCTAAACCCTGAAACACCAGCCCCAGCACGACCGCCTACACTGCCCGAACACCACTGCACTGCCCTAAACCCTGAAACACCAGCCCCAGCACGACCCCCTACACTGCCCGAACACCACTGCACTGCCCTAAACCGTGAAACACCAGCCTCAGCACGACCCCCTACACTGCCTGAACACCACTGCACCGCCCTGAACCCTGAAACACCAGCCCCAGCACAACACCGTACACTGCCCGAACACCACTGCACTGCCCTAAACCCTGAAACACCACCCCGTGCATGACCCCCTACACAGCCCGAACACCACTGCACTGCCCTAAACCCTGAAACAACACCCCCAGCGCGACCCCCTACACTGCCCGAACACCACTGCACTGCCCTAAACCCTGAAACACCACCCCCTGCACAACCCCCTACACTGCTCGAACACTACTGCACTGCCCTAAACCCAGAAACACCATCCCCAGCACGACCCCCTATACTGCACGAACACCACTGCACTGCCCTAAACCCTGAAACACTACCCCCAGCAAGACCCCCTACACTGCTCGAACACCACTGCACTGCCCTAAACCCTGAAACATCACCCCCAGCAAGACCCCCTACACTGCCCGAACACCACTGCCCTAAACCCTGAAACACCACCCCCAGAAAGACCCCCTACACTGCCCGAACACCACTGCACTGCCCTAAACCCTGAAACACCAGCCCCAGCACGACCCCCTACACTGCCCGAACACCACTGCACTGCCCTAAACCCTGAAACACCACCCCCTGCACGACCCCCTACACTGCCCGAACACTACTGCACTGCCCTAAACCCTGAAAAACCACCCCCAGCACGACCCCCTACACTGCATGAACACCACTGCACCGCCCTAAACCCTGAAACACCACCCCCAGCAAGACCCCCTACACTGCCCGAACACCACTGCACTGCCCTAAACCCTGAAACATCACCCCCAGCAAGACCCCCTACACTGCCCGAACACCACTGCCCTAAACCCTGAAACACCACCCCCAGCAAGACCCCCTACACTGCCCGAACACCACTGCACTGCCCTAAACCCTGAAACACCACCCCCAGCAAGACCCCCTACACTGCCCGAACACCACTGCACTGCCCTAAACCCTGAAACACCACCCCCAGCACGACCCCCTACACTGCCCGAACACCACTGCTCTGCCCAAAACCCTGAAACACCAGCCCCAGCAAGAACCCCTGCACTGCACGAACACCACTGCACTGCCCTAAACCCTGAAACACCAGCCCCAGCACGACCCCCTACACTGCCCGAACACCACTGCACTGCCCTAAACCCTGAAACACCACCCCCAGCACGACCCCCTACACTGCCCGAACACCACTGCACTGCCCTAAACCCTGAAACACCAGCCCCAGCACAACCCCGTACACTGCCCGCACACCACTGCACTGCCCTAAACCCTGACACCAGCCCCAGCACAACCCCGTACACTGCCCGAACACCACTGCACTGGCCTAAACCCTGAAACACCAGCCCCAGCACGACCGCCTACACTGCCCGAAAACTACTGCACTGCCCTAAACCCTGAAACACCACCCCCAGCAAGACTACCTACACTGGCCGAACACCACTGCACTGCCCTAAACCCTGAAACACCACCCCCTGCACGACCCCCTACACTGCCCAAACACTACTGCACTGCCCTAAACCCTGAAACACCACCCCTCAGCATGACACCCTACACTGCCCGAACACCACTACACTGCCCTAAACCCTGAAACACCACCCCAGCACGACCCCCTACACTGCCCGAACACCACTGCACTAAACCCTGAAACACCACCCCCTGCACGACCCCCTACACTGCCGGAACACCACTGCACTGCCCTAAACCCTGAAACACCACCCCCAGCACGACCCCCTACACTGCCCTAACACCACTGCACTGCCCTAAACCCTGAAACATCACCCCCAGCACAACCCCCTACACTGCCTGAGCACCATTGCTCTGCCCTAAACCCTGAAACACTAGCCCCAGCACGACCCCCTACACTGCCCGAACACCACTACACTGCCCTAAACCCTGAAACACCACACCCAGCACGACCCCCTACACTGCCCGAACACGACTGCACTGCCCTAAACCCTGAAACACCAGCCCCAGCAAGACCCCTACACTGCCCGAACACGACTGCATTGCCCTAGACTCTGAAACACCAGCCCCAGCAAGACCCCCTACACTGCCCGAACACCACTGCACTGCCCTAAACCCTGAAACACCAGCCCCAGCATGACCCCCTACACTGCCCGAACACCACTGCACTGCCCTAAACCCTGAAACACCAGCCCCAGCACGACCCCCTACACTGCCCGAACACCACTGCACTACCCTAAACCCTGAAACACCAGCCCCAGCACGACCCCCGACATTGCCCGAACACCACTGCACTGCCCTAAACCCTGAAACACCAGCCCCAGCACCACCCCCTACAATGCCCGAACACCACTGTACTGCCCTAAACCCTGAAACACCACCCCCTGCACCGCCCCCTACACTGCCCGAACACCACTGCACTGCCCTAAACCCTGAAACACCACCCCCTGCACGACCCCCTACACTGCCCGAACACCACTGCACTGCCCTAAACCCTGAAACACCACCTCCTGCACCACCCCCTACACTGCCCGAACACCACTGCACTGCCCTAAACCCTGAAATACCACCCCCTGCACCGCCCCCTACACTGCCCGAACACCACTGCACTGCCCTAAACCCTGAAACACCACCCCCAGCATGACCCCCTTTACTGCTCGAACACCACTGCACTGCCCCAAACCCTGAAACACCACCCCCAGCATGACCCCCTACACTGCCCGAACACCACTGCCCTAAACCCTGAAACACCACCCCTGCATGACCCCCTACACTGCCCGAACACCACTGCACTGCCCTAAACCCTGAAACACCACCCCCTGCACGACCCCCTACACTGCCCGAACACCACTGCACTGCCCTAAACCCTGAAACACCACCCCCAGCACGACCCCCTACACTGCCCGAACACCACTGCACTGCCCTAAACCCTAAAACACCACCCCCAGCACGACCCCATAAACTGCCCGAACACCACTGCACTGCCCTAAACCCTAGAACACTACCCCCAGCATGACCCCCTACACTACCCGAACACCACTGCACTACCCTAAACCCTAAAATACTCCCCCAGCACGACCCCCTACACTACCCGAACACGACTGCACTGACCTAAACCCTAAAACACTCCCCCAGCATGACCCCCTACACTACCCGAACACCACTGCACTGCCCTAAACCCTAAAACACTCCCCCAGCACGACCCCCTACACTACCTAAACACCACTGCACTGCCCTAAACCCTAAAACACTACCCCTGCATGACCCCCTACACTACCCAAATACCAATGCACTACCCTAATCCCTAAAACACTTCCCCCCACACAACCCCCTACACTACCCAAAGACCACAGCACTACCCTAAACCCTAAAACACGACCTCCTACACTACACAAACACCACTGTACTACCCTAAACCCTAAAAAACTACCCCCAGCACGAACCCCTACACTACCCAAACACCACTGCACTACCCTAAACCATAAAACACTACCCCCAGCAGTACCCCTTATGCTACCCAAACACCACTGCACTACCCTAAACCCTAAACCACTACCCCCAGCAGTACCCCCTACACTACCCAAACACCATTGCACTACCCTAAACCCTAAAACACTACCCCAGCAGTATCCCCTACACTACCCAAACACCACTGCACTACCCTAAACCCTAAAACCCTAAAACACTAACCCCAGCATGACCCCCTACACTACCCAAACACCACTGTACTACCCTAAACCCTAAAACACTCCCCCAAGCACGACTCCCTACACTACCCAAACACCACTGCACTACCCTAAACCCTAAATCTACCCCCAGCATGACCCCCTACACTACACAAACACCACTGCACTACCCTAAACCCTTAAACACTACCCCCAGCACGACCCTCTTCACTACCTAAACACAACTGCACAATTTGTTACAGGCGTTGCAACGCAGGCCTGTGGTGCTTACTGGAAGTACCTGGTGGGCTAGTTGGGCCCCAGGGACTCTCAGGATTCAAGGTGACCTAATCCCCCAACTTAAAACGCGCCACGGGGCGCGTTTGCACAGTGGTGAAAGGAGGGGGCGGGGCCTCAGGTGACATGTGCGCAAACACGCCCTGTGGTGCGTTTTAAGTTGGGGAGTTAATTCCCTTTGAATCCTGGGGGCCAACTAGCCCACCAGGTACCTTCAGTAAGCACAACAGAGTTGCGTTGCAGAGAGGTGAAAAAAGGTGCGTGGCCTCGGAACGCCTCTCTGCAACTCAGCTCTGTGGTCCTAACTGTAGGTACCTGGGGGGATAGTTGGGCCCCAGGGACCCTCAGGATTCAAGGGGACTTAATCCCGCAACTTAAAACGCGCCACGGGGCGCGTTTGTACACGTGTCACCTCAGGCCCCCCTCCCTTCACCACTGTGCAAACGCGCACTGGCTCTGGTTAGTCAGAGTCAGTTACCACCAGTACCCGTCTGAAAAAGTTGTGGGCACAGGATGATTTTGCAACAAGGCCTCTTTCTGCTCCTCTGTTGGTTCTTTCTGCACATCTTTTGCTTCTTTCTGTGCGTTTTTTCTTCTTTCTTCACATGTCCTACCTCTGTTGGCATAGTTAGAAACTAGCATTTAAAAAACCTTTGAAATTCACTTAAAAAATCATAGGTTTCAGGCACGTTATAGTTAGAAATTAGCATTTAAAAAACCTTTGAAATTCACTGAAAAAACCATAGGTTTCAGGCACGTTATAGTTAGAAATTAGCATTTAAAAAACCTTTGAAATTCACTGAAAAAACCATAGGTTTCAGGCACGTTATAGTTAGAAATTAGCATTTAAAAAACCTTTGAAATTCACTGAAAAAACCATAGGTTTCAGGGACGTTATAGTTAGAAATTAGCATTTAAAAAACCTTTGAAATTCACTGAAAAAACCATAGGTTTCAGGCACTTTATAGTTAGAAATTAGCATTTAAAAAACCTTTGAAATTCACTGAAAAAACCATAGGTTTCAGACAAGTTATAGTTAGAAATTAGCATTTAAAAAACCTTTGAAATTCACTGAAAAAAACCATAGGTTTTAGGGACAGTTATAGTTAGTTGGACATTGCACTCGTACAAAACCCGTGAAATTCCCCTGTTATAGTTAGTTCAGCTAACTATAACTCGCGCCTCGCAATGCACTGCTGATGACGTCACATATTACATCACTCATGACATGGTCAGTGACATCACTGATGACATCACTGATGACATCTCAAATGACATCACTGATGACATCATCCATGTGATAATTTCATGCATCTTCTCACACCCTAATATAACTTTTGATACACCCACTCTAAATTACAGACTGCCATTCTCAAAACCATAGACACTCCAACACCAAAAACTACATACCCACTCACTGATTCTTAGGTCTACACAGACATCCACTCACTCACCTGTACAGTCACTCATACTTACAGTCACTCAGTACAGGACTATCATATGCACTCATACACCTATATAAATACTCACACACCGCCACTCATCCATAGAGGTACTCACACACCTAGTCAGTCATGCAAAAATTAATCACACACCCATTTACTCACCTACACAGTTATACACACACCAGCTCACTTACTCATACAAATACTAGCACATTCTTACGCTCTTATACAATAACTGATACAAGCACACACGCATCCATACAGCCACTCTCACAATAACACACTCTCACTTATAGCCATTTAAATACTCTAACACACATATATACTGCCTTTTACATATGTAGTTACTCGCACATGTACCACTGAGATATACATTCACTCACTAACACACCCATACACACACTCACCCACCCAAGCAGTCCATCACAGATGCACTCTTGAAATCATGCACCCAGTGAATCACCCACTCACACATCTATGTATAGAGTCACACACACCCCAACCACACAAACACTCAGGCAGCCATACAGATACTCAGAGAACCAATCAATAACCCATATAGACACTCATGTAGCTATTCGCAAATCCATGCATCCACTTACACACCAACAAACAGACGGATACAGACATTCACACAGTTTAGTCACTAACCCATGCATTCAGTAAGATACGTTTAATCACTCACTTGTAGAGTCAGTCACTCACGTACTAAATCATCCATTCAGACACTTATACACCCACTCATTCTTCAATACGCCTTTCCCTATATATATTAAACATATTTAAACTTTACAGAAACACACAGTCACTGGATGATGTCATCAGTGATGTCATTTGAGATGTCATCAGTGATGTCATCAGTGATGTCACTGACCATGTCATGAGTGATGTAATATGTGACGTCATCAGCAGTGCATTGCGGGGCGCGAGTTATAGTTAGCTGAACTAACTATAACGGGGAATTTCACGGGTTTTGTACGAGTGCAATGTCCAACTAACTATAACTGTCCCTAAAACCTATGGTTTTTTTCAGTGAATATATATATATATATATATATATATATATTCACTGAAAAAACCATAGGTTTTAGGGACAGTTATAGTTAGTTGGACATTGCACTCGTACAAAACCAGTGAAATTCCCCGTTATAGTTAGTTCAGCTAACTATAACTCGCGCCCCGCAATGCACTGCTGATGACGTCACATATTACATCACTCATGACATGGTCAGTGACATCACTGATGACATCACTGATGACATCTCAAATGACATCACTGATGACATCACTGATGACATCATCCAGTGACTGTGTGTTTCTGTAAAGTTTAATTTTGTTTTATATATATGCCAAGCTGTATTGAGGAATGAGTGGGTGTATAAGTGTCTGTATGGAGGATTTAGTAGGTACGTGACTGACTGTATAAGTGAGTGATTAAACGTATTTTACTGAATGCATGGGTTAGTGACTAAACTGGGTGAATGTCTGAATCCGTCTGTCTGTTGCTGTGTAAGTGGCTGCATGGGTTTGTGAATAGCTACAAGAGTGTCTATATGAGTTATTGATTGGTTGTCTGAGTATCTGTATGGGTGCCTGAGTGTTTGTGTGGGTGGGGTGTGTGCGACTCTGTGCATAGATGTGTGAGTGGGTGATTCACTGGGTGGATGGTTTCAAGAGTGCATCTGTGATAGACTGTATGGGTGGGTAAGTGTGTGTAAGAGTGTGTTAGTGAGTGAATGTATGTCCCAGTGGTACATGTGTGAGTAACTACATATGTGAAAGGCAGTATATATGTGTGTTGGAGTATATAAATGGCTATAAGTGAGAGTGTGTGATTGTGAGAGTGGCTGTATGGATGAGTGTGTGCTTGTATCAGTGATTGTATAAGAGCGTAAAAATGTGCTAGTATTTGTATGAGTAAGTGAGCTGGTGTATGTATGACTGTATAGGTGAGTAAATGGCAGTGTGAATAATTATTTGCATGACTGACTAGGTGTGTGAGTACCTCTATGGATGAGTGGCGGTGTGTGAGTGTCTATATAGGAGTATGAGTGCATATGATAGTCCTGTACTGAGTGACCATAAGTTTGAGTGACTGTACGGGTGAGTTAGTGGATGTGTGTGTAGACCTAAGAATCAGTGAGTGGGTATGTAGTTATTGGTGTTGGAGTGTCTATGGTTTTGCGAATGGCAGTCTGTTATTTAGAGTGGGTGTATCAAAGGTTATATTAGGGTGTGAGGAGGTGCATCAGATTATCACGTGGATGATGTCATCAGTGATGTCATCAGTGATGTCATTTGAGATGTCATCAGTGATGTCATCAGTGATGTCACTGACCATGTCATGAGTGATGTAATATGTGACGTCATCAGCAGTGCATTGCGGGGGCCCGAGTTATAGTTAGCTGAACTAACTATAACGGGGAATTTCACGGGTTTTGTTCGAGTGCAATGTCCAACTAACTATAACTGTCCCTAAAACCTATGGTTTTTTCAGTGAATTTCAAAGGTTTTTTAAATGCTAATTTCTAACTATAACGTGTCTGAAACCTATGGTTTTTCAGTGAATTTCAAAGGTTTTGTAAATGACAATTTTTAAATGTATTAATTGTTATATTTATTTTTTGGATACTGATTTACTACATTTTTTTAAACTATTTATTTTTACATATTTTATTTTTTAAATTACATTGTAATTACATTATACATTACATTTCAAAATATACTTTCTCTGAATGAATTACTTTAGTTTAAATACTTTGCAAATAGGCAATAGACTTTTAAGTACAGTAGTTACAGTTGTTGCAATGGGCAACACAATTTCAAACACAATGCAACATTGAGCTCAATGTGAATTTCTAGTTAAATGCAATTAGTTACTTTATGGATTACTTTTCTAACCACAGGACTGGATCCTAGATTCAGTCCTGGGACATCTCCTGTAAACAGTTGAGTAAAAGCGTTTTGGTTACAGTAGTGATTTTTAAGGAATATTATTGTATTTTAAAAGTTGACACTTGGAAACTTTTTCACATAGAATCACCAATGTTATCCTATGGGAGGAAATTCACTTAGCAGGTAAGTAGTGTTATCGTTACTTTTTCTTACTCAGTGTTGGATCCTGGATCCAGCACTGGTGCATCTCCTGTAAACAGTTGAAAGAATGCGTTTAAGTCATACAGGCGATTTTTAAGGAATATTTGTAGTTTGTGAAAATCGACACTTTGAAACTTTTCTGCTGAAAACCAGACAATGGATTCCTATGGAAGGAAATATAAGTTACTGGTAAGTACGGTTAGAATTACTTTTCAGGGTCAGTGCTGGGCTAAAAGATGCAGCACTGGGTTCTCTCCTGATAACAGGTCAGTAAATCGGAATTCGTAGTTCGGTTGATTTTAGAGGAATATTATAAAGTTCCAAAACTCCACACTTAGAAGAATTTCCAAGTGAAACCAGTCAATGTTAGCCTATGGAAGGAAATTCAAGTTACTGGTAAGTACGGTTAGAATTACTTTTCAGGATCAGTACTGGGCTGAAAGATGCAGCACTGAGGTCTCTCCTGATAACAGGTGAGTAAATCGGAATTCGTATTTCGGCTGATTTTAGAGGAATATTTGTATGTTTCAAAAATCGACACTTAGAAACTTTTTCAGCAAAAAGCAGGCAATGATATCCTATGGAAGGAAATTCAAGTTACTGGTAAGTACGGTTAAAATTACTTTTCAGGATCAGTACTGGGCTGAAAGATGCAGCACTGAGGTCTCTCCTGATAACAGGTGTGTAAATCGGAATTCGTAGTTCGGCTGATTTTAGAGGAATATTTGCACAATGGTGAAGGAAGGGGGTGGGGCCTGAGGTGACATGTCTGCAAACACACCCAGTGGCGCCTTTTAAGTTGGAGAATTAATTCCTTCTCAATCCCGAGGGTCCCTAGGGGCCAACTAGCCCACCAGATACCTCTAGTATGCCCCAGACAGCTGCGTTGCAGAGAGGTGTTCAGAGGCCACGCCCCTTTTACAACACTCTGCAACGCAGCTCCGTGGCGCTTACTGGAGGTACCTGGTGGGCTAGTTGGCCCCAGGGACCCTCAGGATTGAAGGGGATTTAATTCCCCATCTTAAAACGCGCCACGGGGCCTGTTTGCGCACATGTCACCTGAAGCTCCACCCCCTCCCTTCACCACTGTGCAAACGCGCCCCGTGGCGCGTTTTAAGTTGGGGGATTAAGTCCCCTTGAATACTGAGGGTCCCTGGGGGCCAACTAGCTCACCATGTACCTCCAAAAAGCGCCACAGAGCTGCGTTGCAGAGAGGTGTAAAAAGGGGCGTGGCCTCTGTACACCTCTCTGCAACGCAGCCCCTGGTGCATACTGGAGGTTCCTGGTGGGCTAGTTGGCCCCAGGGACCCCAGTATTGAAGGGGAATTTGTTCCCCATCTGCAAACGCGCCAGGGCGCGTTTGCAGAGTGGTAAAGGAAGGGGAGGGCCTGCGGCCCGATCGTTTTTTGTTTGTTTTTTTTTTCCCCCAAGGGGGGCTGTGTGTCCCCCCTTACTTTTTCCTATTTTTGGGCCCTGGGGACCCCATCCCCCAGGGCCTTATCCCTTTTTTTCTTTTTTTAATTAAACGGGAAGGGGGCCGCGTGGCCCCTCCCATGGCCGAATCCGGCCCCGGGGACCCCATCCCCGGGGCATGGCCACACTTTTAAATAAATGTTTAAGGAGGGGGCTGCGTGGCCCCCTCCTCAGGCCTCCTTTGCCCCAGGGACCCCATCCCCCGGGGCAGGCCTTTATTTTTTATTTTTAATTATTATTTTTGGGGAGGGGGGCCACGTGGCCCCCCTCCCGGGCCACTACTTGCCCCAGGGACCCCATCCCCGGGGCTGGCCCTCTTCGTTGAGGACTGTGGGGGGGTCCCCAATCCCCCCACAGTCCCGCCGGCTCCCCGCGTCCCTTGGGAGCCGGCATTGCTTTTCCACATGGGGAGCTGCTAAGATGCTGCTCCCCATGTGGAAAAGCAATTTGCTTTGGATATTGGAAGAGAGAGCAGGTTTCCTGCTCTCGCTTCCAATTTGCTATGACAGGACGGGAGCCGCGAGACTTTCAGGGTAGGAGTGGAGCGGAGCACCCCAACAAGTTGGAAACTTTCGCGAAGATTCGTCAACCGGCGCCAACGTTATTTCAAATAGAATGTCGCGGATTTCCTATGGATAATAGGTCCTAACTATAACTATCTACTGGCGACCGCCAGTAGATAATATATATATATATATATATATATATATATATATACTCACTTAAAAAACCATAGGTTGTAGGGACTTTATAGTTAGAAATTAGCATTTAAAAAACCATGGAAATTCACTGAAAAAACCAAATGGTTTCAGGGACGTTATAGTTAGTTGGACATTTCACTCGTACAAAACCAGAGAAATTCGGCCGCTAAAGTTAGTTGAGCTAACTATAACTCGCGCCCCCGCAATGCACTGCTGATGACGTCACATATTACATCATTCATGATATGGTCAGTGACATCACTGATGACATCACTGATGACATCATCCAGTGTCTGTGTGTTTCTGTAAAGTTTAAATATGTTTTATAAATATATATGGAATATGTATTGAAGTGTCTGAATAGATGATTTAGTAGGTGCGTGACTGACTGTATAAGTGAGTGATTAAACGTGTCTGACTGAATGCATGGGTTAGTGACTAAACTGTGTAAATGTCTGTATCAGTCAGTTGGTGTGTAAGCGGCTGCATGGATTGGTGAGTAGCTAAATGAGTGTCTTTAATGGTTATTGATTCGTTGTCAAAGTATCTGTATGGGTGCCTGAGTGTCTGTGTGGGTGGGTGGGGGGTGTGTGACTCTGTGCATAGATGTGTGAGTGGGTGATTCACTGGGTGTATGGGTTCAAGAGTGCATCTGTGAAGGGCTGTATGGGTGGGTGAGTGTGTGTATGGGTGTGTTGGTGAGTGAATGGATGTCTCAGTGGTACATGTGTGAGTAACTGCATATGTTAAAGGCAGTATATGTGAGTGTTGGAGTATATAAATGACTATACGTGAGAGTGAGTGATTGTGAGAGTGGCTGTATGGATGAGTGTGTGCTTGTATCATTGATTGTATAAGAGAGTAAGTATGTGTTATTATCTGTATGAATAAGTGAGGTGGTGTGTGTATAACAGTATAGGTGAGTAAATGGGAGTGTGATTGAATCTTTGCATGACTGACTAGGTGTGTGAGTAACTCTATGGATGAGTGGCTGTTTCTGAGTGTCTGTATAGGTGTATGAGTGCACCAGAAGCCGCGTTTGCAGAGTGGTGTAAAAAGGGGCGTGGCCTCGGACCACCTCTCTGCAGCGCAGCTCTGTGGCGCTTACTGGAGGTACCTGGTGGGCTAGTTTGCCCCCAGGGATCCTCAGGATTGAAGGGGACTTAATCCCCCTATTTACAATGCGCCAGGGGGCGCGTTTGCACACTTGTTATATCAGGCCCGCCCCCTCCCTGCACCACTGTGCAAACGCGCCCCCTGGCGCGTTGTAATATGGGGAAATAAGTCCCCTTGATTCCTGAGGGTCCCTGGGGGCCAACTAGCCCACCAGGTACCTCCAGTAAGCGCCACAGAGCTACGTTGCAGAGAGGAGTTCTGAGGCCATGCCCCTTTTTACACTACGCTGCAAACGTGGCTTCTGGTGCACTGCTGCTCGGAGGATGAAGTCCACTTGTGTCCTGAGGTCCTCAGGACACAAGAGGACCTCATCTCTCCACCAGCAGTGCACCAGAAGCCGCGTTTGCAGAGTGGTGTAAAAAGAGGCGTGGCCTCGGAACACCTCTCTGCAACGCAGCTCTGTGGCGCTTACTGGAGGTACCTGGTGGGCTAGTTGGCCCCCAG
Source organism: Calotriton arnoldi (assembly GCA_963921515.1). Lineage (NCBI taxonomy): Eukaryota > Metazoa > Chordata > Amphibia > Caudata > Salamandridae > Calotriton > Calotriton arnoldi. The sequence goes on along the minus strand of CAWUFW010007003.1, from coordinate 791,271 downwards.
GGACCCTCAGGATTGAAGGGGAATTAATTACCCAATTTACAACGCACCAGGGGGCGCGTTTGCAGAGTGGTGCAGGGAGGGGGCGGGTCCTCCGGCGAGTTGCCGGTTCCTTTTTTTTTTGTCTTTTATGGGAGGGGGATCTATGGCCCCACTTCCCTGGGCCACTTTTGGCCCCGGGGGACCCCATCCCCCGGGGCCTGGCAGCCTTGTTTTTTTTTTACTTTAGGGGAGGGGGACCGTGTGGCCCCCCTCCAGAGGCCAATTATGGCCCCGGGGACCCCATCCCCCTGGGCCGGCCTTTCCGTGTTTTTTTTTTTTTAAATTGTTTAAATATAGGGGAGGGGGTCCACGTGGCCCCCCTCCCGGGCCTCTTCTGGCCCTGGGACCCCATCCCCAGGGGCCTGGCCTCTCCGTTGGGGACCGTGGGGGGAGCCCCAATGCCCCCACGGTCCAGCCGGCTCCCCGCCTCCTGCGGGAGCCGGCATTGCTTTTGAGCAAGGGGAGCTGCTGACATGCAGCTCCCCTTGCTCAAAAGCAATCCTGCTTTGCTTCATTGAAGCGAGAGCAGGTTTTCCTGCTCTCGCTTCAATCAAGCAAAGCAGTTTGCTATGACAGGGCGGGAGCCGTGCTCCCACCCTGCCATAGCAAACAGCAATGTCCCGGGGGCACCCCAGGACATTGCAGGAGCCGGCCCTGGGGGGTGGCGATCCCCAGGGACATCAAGGGCTCCAGGAGGGGGGCCGCGCGGCCCCCCTCCCATGTGTTTAAAGCCCCGGGGAGGTGGTGGTCCTCGGGGCAGTGTGGGAGCCCCCCCACACTAATTATTAATTATAGCCCCGGGGAGGTGGCGGTCCCCGGGGCTTGGGGGGGCCGCGAGGCCCCCACCCTAATTTAATGAAAGCCCCGGGGAGGAGGTGGTCCCCGGGGCTGCGAGGGGGCTGCATGCCCCCTCGCGCGTAAATCATAAAGCCCCGGGGAGGTGGCGGTCCCCGTGGCTGTGCGGGCCCCAACACCATAAATAGTATTGCCCCGGGGACCTGGCCCACCCAGGGGCTTTTTAACAAACGAAGCGCGGGAGACCGCACCCAGCACAAATTCGGCCGAAATTATAAATAAAAATGCTTTTTTTGGCCCTGGGGGTCCTTGTGGGACCCCCTGAGCAGGCCTAGGGGGTCAGGGTGTTTCTACCCTGCCCCCTTTTCTTGTTTTTCACTTTTTTTTCACTTTTCTTGTGACTTGGTTACCGAGTCACAAGATGGCTGCCAACACTTCCTGGTTTGGAGTGTTGGCAGCCAATCAGAGTGAAGCTCGTGCCCGGGAGGAGTCGCGACTCCTCCTCGGTGCTCATATATCGAAAGTTTTATTTTTCAAATTGCTCAGCAACTACTGAACGGATTTACACCATTTAAAAAAAAGGGATCTTTCTGAACCAAGACCTACCTTTTTGCCAAATTTGGTGTAATTCCGTTCAGCAGTTCGGGCTGTAGCTTTGTCTAAAGTTCCTATGGAAATTAACATGGAGAAAACGCGTTTTGGGACCCCCCTTTTTTCTCGGCCCCCTCTTGACGAATCACCCCGAACCTTTCAAGACAGGAGCTGACCGTAGCGGGCCATCTTTTTTGAAAATTTTGCGAAGATTCGTCAAACGGCGCCAAAGTTATTGGCAAAACAAAAAACGCATTTCCTATGGAAAATAGGTTCTAACTATAACTACCTACTGGCGACCGCCAGTAGGTAATATATATATATATACATATATGGTCCATGATATTTTCGTACTCAAAATTCTTGTACTTCACATATTTGTCTAAAATCAACATTTTTGTCCTAGATAATTTTCTGCAATATTTTTGCATAGTGACATTTTTGAGGTCGAAATTCCTTCATGCAACTCTGTTCTCAATCGTTTCCCATAGAATCAGTACGAAGTTAAAGCTCTAGACTAGATTAGGGAACACACCTCTTTACTGCAACACCAAGCAGTGGAGAGTTAAAGTGCTGCATGTGCCGCAACAGATACAGCTGCTTTTGGAGGTTAATCAGTCACAGATATTTTTTAAGGGATAATGTTGAATCATGGTTTGAAGTTCAAATATCGGCTGAGTTAGGGTTAATCATTTTAAATCAATTTATAGTATCATCAACCCTACAGAGTCATTATGAAGAATCAAGTTTGTCTAAATTTCACTATTAAAGAAATCGCAGCTGCTGTGATGAATAGCCCCTCAGGGAACGCAGCAAGACCCAAATGGATTCCGATAGGCCTCTGTTAAAATAACTTGGATTTGTGGGCCTTCTTTCGGTGAATGTGAGTTTCGCTTGTTCAGCCAATTGCTCCTGTTCTTCGTCTAAATCCATCATTGTTCTTGTATATAATAAAGAAATAGTGGGAATTCAAGATGCTCCCAATACATTTTATTGATTCATTCCAGTGTTAAATTGGTAGGCAGAATTTTGACTGACAGAATCCAGGAATGGCATATTCTAATGGGATTCTGGCTAAACAATGCCCCACCCTAGATCTAGTATTGTGTAGGTATGTGCATGCTTTATAGGGGTCCCTGCATCAAGTTTTGATTGATCTTCCCTTTTCACCAGGTCAACATGCCAATGCTGTGGTTCATCCCAGATGTTATGGGTGTAGAACTAGCCATAATTGACTTCCTGATACACCTTCACTGTAAGATCAGATTTGACCCTGGGGGCATGGCCAACCAGCACTGGCGGTAGACACATTCTTCTGAAGCTCCGTACAGTGAGATGAGGCTGACACACTAATCCAGCATCATCAGTCCTCTAGAGTAGAACCCTCAAATTAGTGCTGTGTTAGCACCTCTGGTAGTGAAAATTAAAACCAAAAAGTGCTGCAGGAGAACACTTCTGGGACGCTTCCAGCCACATCAGGCCAGATGACGAACCCTGGCAAGATGGTGTACGGGCTCGGAACCTAAATGAACCAACCTGTCCGGGCGAGTAAGTGGTGGACATACAGCCAGCAGTACCTACTGAGGCTTTTCATTGATTCCGGTGGCCCCGGGGTTACGGGTGGCAAGAGGGCAGACAGAGGAGGGTACGGGGAAGAGCGAAGCAAGCCCTGAGTGGAGAGGCAACACCACTCCAACCTGTGAGAAGCTGAGTGAGGTGAGTGCATCACCACCTGGGGAGCCTCTTGCGGGGAGCGTACACTGAGATGACCATTCATGCATCATTCTAACCCAGTGGATTGCATGTAACCACTTGGTGCATTTCCTTAGGAAAAAGATGTTTGTCTGGGGCTGCCACATCGTAGAGAGACAATCAGCTTGTTTGGCACAAGCCACCTGGAAAAGTAGCAGCCAGCACTGTAAAGGAGCAGCATTGAAACCGATAAGTTACCCAAGATACATGAAAATAGTTTAGTCCCACCATCCCCTAATCTCATAATGCCTGCTGCGCCTCCTCCTCCCAGCGATGTTATTTACAACCCGACCTCCATCTAATAATCTAATCTGGTTGTAAGGGGTGAAGTGCACATTGCCCACAAGGGTGTCTGAAGAGGTAACTAGTGAGGGAAGCAACTTATTTAGCACGCAGTGCTTGCTTGCACTCTGCTGGGGACCTTATTTTCTAGAGAAGGGGCATAGAATACAGCAGCTGAAGGAGCTTTGTGAATGCACAGCATGTGCGGATCAACATGCGGTGACAAGAGTATAATGGGTCACATAAGGGTCACCAAATCATGAGCGAGCGGCCCACATGAGGGTGAGTTTAGCTGTCAGCATCAAAGTAACAATAATGGTCCCACGCAGCTTAACAAGTTAGATGACATACTGATGGCCATCAGTGAAACCAGAGAGGTACTGGAACAGAAAATTGATGCAGTGGACAGTGGAGCGGACCAAGTAAAACTGGAGGAGAAAGTCACGACCAATGAAGGCAAGCAAGCAGAAACACAACCTGCCATAAAGGAACTGAAATTGGTAGTGGTGGATCTGCAAACATGTGTAAAGACAGTAGGACAGTGTGTGAAAGATGGGAAGGCTGATCATGCCTCACCACTGACCTTATAGTAGGAAAGCCTGGAAATGTGGAAAGCTCAAATATAATAGCATTTCTTGAAATGTGGCAGACCGAAAAGGTGGCACAGATCAACTTGTCACAGTTTTATGTCATGAAGCGAGGGCTGGGGTCACCTCCAAGGTACATACTGGCAAGACTGCTGAATTATAAAGACAGAGACATCCTTCTTGAAAAATCCAGAGAGTGAGGACTAATAATGGTGGACAACCACAAAGTTTTCCCCTTCTCCGATTATGCCTCAATCCAATACAGGAGCTGCTCGTTTATGGATGTTAAGAAAGAACTAAAGCATCTTGACTTGCATTGCTCACTTTTCTTCCCTGCCACATTAAAAAAGATTGCGACAGCATAAGACAGCTCTACACAGATCGGGAAGAAGCATGAGAGTGGCTATGGAACTGAAAGGCTGCAAATAACAGAACTGTGAACTTTTCCATCCACAGAGACCTGGAGGGATTGCTACAACAGATCCGACAGGCGATGGGTAGTGACTAAACTATTCCCCAATCAGATCACAGATGCCCAGTAGCAACCACTGAGGGTGACCAGCAGCTGGGATACGCTCAGTATCTCCCAATACAGGGATCTGAAAAGGACACTGACAGTATGGGATGAGGACAGGGAAGCCTTGGACCAGAGAGAAGATTGTCCTGGGTTGTTCTTATGAATGATGGGAGGTGAGGCAGTTTTTCGCAGCTGGTTGCTTTGTTATAAGATCTGCACTGTACAAATGTAAGTTGGAATTACTGAACAGCTGGAGTGTTGCCCTGGGCATGCTTGTTGGCTGGTGGATGTGTTACATGGGACCCAACAGCCACAGGGGCACCATATGTTACATAATCAGTAGGGCCCTCAGACACAACTCATTTCACAATCTGTTCTCCTACAGTACTATCTCAAAATACTCTATTGGATGGGTAGCAACAATGTTATATATGTTGTTCTTCAAGGTTTTCTTAATGGGCATAGAAATGTAGGTACTGGGCCCAGGGATAGGGTGTGGCAGGAGTTATAAAATAAGAACTTCGATTTCCCCAAGACACGTAGAGTCTGTGCCGCATCTGGCACTCGACTTTGCAGCCAGCTGACCTGGTTGGAATCTCTTACTTTAGCACCATGGGGGAAGGAGGTGGAGGAACAATGAAGCAATTCATTCAGCTGCATGAGGGCGCCTCTGTATCATTTACTAACTTGAAATATTAGAGGCCTGGGCAACTTAGGTAAGCGCATCAGGACCCACGCATACTTAAAAAGACGGGGCAAAGATTTGGGGTTCTTGCAAGAGATTCAGGTGATCAAAGCAGATGCCTTAAATTGAAAAAAGAAATGGAAAGGGCAGGTGTTTTACACATCATACTCCACCTTCACCAGAGGCATTCTAACCTGGATTAATCCCAGAATTCCATTTGTGATAGAAGCGTGTGTTACAGATCATCTGAGTAGATACACGATTGTGGTGGATAGGCTCGATGAAAAATCAATGAGGTTGGTGAACCTATATGCCCCCAATATTTAACAAGGGGAGTTTTTGGAGTCAGTAATGTCCCAACACCTGGTGGATGAAGATATCCCCACTATTCGGGTGGTGCTTTAAATTGTGTGGTGGATTTGTCCATGGACAAATAATTACCACCGCAACAGGGGGCCTAGGAGTGCAGGTAGCAAACTAGCTGTAGACACTGTTGTTGAGCTTGAAATTAATAGCTTCATGGAGGAGTAAACACTAAACTGATAGAGAATACTTGTGCTATTCAGATGTCCATGCGCCTCACACCAGGATAGATTTGTTCACGTGCAACACTCAGTTGCACATGTTTGTTACAGGTACGGACATCATGGGTAATGGCAAAACATACCTAGTAATCCACTTAAGCTAACATAACAGTGGGGAGTCCAGCTTCTGAAAATCCCCACATGGTGACTGCAACCAGCTGCGTTACTAGACGCACCCTATACAGTACAATTGGGGGAATACATAATGCAGTTATTTGAAGTAAACTGAGTGCAGCTTGTTTAATTCTCTTATGAGGTGATCTTCATTAGACAGCTAAAAAGGGGTTTCCAGCTGCAGTTCAGTATTATGCTAAAAGAAAGGGAAAATGTCAGCGGGATAAAGTTATTATATTTTATGGATGCAGTTTGCATTTATAGATATATTTTGTTTAGAACAAACTTTCCAAAACGATCTTCAATTATAAAATGCTTATAATGTTCTTGCTGGAACTCCATTGGGAGTAACAGACGGGTCACGTGTGTTTTTGGGATGTTATAAATCCACAGAAACATGAAGGACTTATTGGAGAGGGAATCACATTTAAACTTTTAATGACCTGAGAAACTAATTATGACATTTCTGCAAGAAAATAATAAACAAGCACAACTACACATTCATGAAACATGACAAGACTTAAAAATCTTAGTTACTGCACCATACAAGCTTGCAGAAAAAAGATGTAGCCTAGATGGAATCTTTCTTTTACATACTATAGATTGTGATTTACTAAGTGACAAAATACTATATTGCATTAATGTGTGTTAGGAAATGCGTAAATGTTGAGCTCTCACGTTATGATGTTTACCTCTAATCATCCTTTATTTTCATTTATGTGTGTGTATAACTACAGAAAATAATCAAATATTATGATTTAACCTGAATATGATGTTGTTTGAGTAAAAGTGTGCACGGAAATGACAAAGAGAAAGTAGGTGTTACACGTTCCTAATTAACAATGCACCCGTGAAACTATCAGAGATTGTATTTCACATACATACTAATATTATACACCTAAAGCGAATTTGCTAAGTCTTTGGTTTGAAATATATTTCCACATTAGTACATTTGAAAAGAAGCAGTATATCATACTGACACATATTAATTATAATCTTACTGAATGATTTCAAATGCATCCGAGTTACACCTCAATCATGATATCTTTATATTTCCTTTGAATGTATGCTTAATAATATATACGTTTTACATTATATTAGCTTAAACTAATGTGGGCCTGACTGCATACGTGAACTTTCTTGACTTGCTGAATCCACTGCTCATGAGAGAATTTCTCAATATAATAAATAACTAGAAACAGTGTTTTCTTTACTGAGTTCTCATGTACTGTTACAGTGAAGACCATCTGCCTGGGAAACTGTCCTCTTGATCTTGCTCATGTGCTCTTGCTAAAGGAGCATTGTTCTGACATTTCACATATTGGATTTCTTAAGGACTGCGTAATTGTACCACCTATTGCTCTACATTTTGTGTCTTCTTCATATCGCCTGAGACTTATCCTATATGAACTGACCAATGAACTGAGTGGTCTGACCAAATGAGGGGATTCAAGGAGGTGTCATCCCCGGAACTTTAAGAATATGATATTGCCCGATGTGAAGGACTTGGGCTCTCTCTCTCTCTCTGGTTTTTCTACTGAGTTGGCTGACGGACTGGCACACACATTGATGGTGTCAGATGGGCTGCTGACTATTTCCTTAATTTCAAAGTCCCACGGACGTTAACAATCTTGTGCCTCAGAATGCGGAACTTTCCTGGCAATCTTCACTTGCCTGATGCGGACATAGGCCATATGCACCTAGTGGTCTCTTACTTTTTGGGAGACTGCTTGAATTGGCATGTTTCATGTCCCTTCCTGAACTCTTGAGCTTTGGTATCTCTTATTAGAATGTGACCAAATCGTCCTATAACCTGATGCAATTTTACTGATGCATTGTTTTCCCTTAACCTTTGATAAACTATATTAAAATTTCCATATTGACTCAGCTTTCATGATTTATTTATTTCAAATTGAATGTGCATTCCTAATTTGGGTTTACTAATGAACGGGAGAGATCATATCAAGGAGATCTCAGAGCATCAAATACTAATGTTATTATTTTGTATAGCTTTAACTGAGCTCTTGTTGTGAATGATTCTGGCTCGCCTAAGTTTCTTTTGGAGATTTGGGATTACAGTGGTAATCCTATATCTTCATTGCATTGTTTTGAGAGTAATTGACATGAATCTGATTTCTAGTTTGTAAACCAGTTATCCAATTCCTGGTCCTCATTGGATGACTGTTAGGATCCTTATATCCGACCCCTCTCAGCACAAAACAAGGTCCGCGGAGGACTAAGAGGGTGGTAAAGTTAATCGAAAAAATAAAATAGGGGAAAAGTATATGGGCCCAGCAACGCTACAGCAGACGAATACTGGAATTACAACAGTAAATGACAAAATGAAACTAATGTGGCAAAATATGCATTGCCACATGAAATATATTTTCTGTTAACTATGAGGAGCGTTTATGTATTTGTCATAAAAAAAGTTGCTGTAATCATAATGCGAAATTAGCTACAACGACAACTGAGCTCTGTACATTTATACTAATATACTGGAATAACTATTGGAACATCAATGAGAATATTAACCTAGGAAAATATTTTCGCTACCTCTTATTGCCAATGGGATGCCCGTTTTGAGCAGCGGCTGGCACTGATAACCTTTCTTAAGGTCTCAAAGGCAGATAATCCCAGGCCGAGGATGGCTGCACAAATAAATATCTCATTCCACAGAGAGACTGGTTGATAAAATGCAGGGGGCATGGTGAGAGCAGAATTCATTACTTGGCTGCTAAATTTTCAAATTGGACAGATCAGCCCAATATACTACCCACCGAAATTATTCTTCTCCTTTTACAAGTCTCAAACCTTGTTGTATCCCGGACATGTCAATTTTAAATCGGACGGGGTTCATCAGCCTTCCTTTACACTCGATCCTAAACATTTTTAGATTCTTTTTTTGGCAGTTTGAGAAATATGGGTATTAGTTCATGGGTGTAGGTACCAACCTTAGGTAATAACCACAAGTCTTGTCTAGGTGAACCTTCAAAGTCAGTAAATTAATCTGAGCTCAACCCCCTGGTTGCTATGGCACAGAGCAGACAGGCTTAACTGAGAGGCAATGTGAAAAGTATTTTTGCAGCACTATAACAGTAATAAAGTCAAAATGCAAAGCAATAAAAATCCAAAAATGAATTTAGAACAATAGAGTATATTTGATAAACAAAATGACACCAAAATGACAAAATCCAATAAGGGGAACCAGAAATCCAGAAAAGCAGAAATAGCATGACGAAGCACAAAGAGCCAATGGTAGTCAATGATTGCAGTTGAACAAGAACTAGGTGCAATTTTACTCTGATTGTGGTCGAGCGTGGGTTGGGTACACTAACCAGGTTTGTCCTGGTCAAAGATACTACCTTCTAACTTTAGTCCTTTAACCCCTTCGGTGCTCATGACGAGCTGGACTCGTCATGGCACACAGTGCTCGTGTGCTCATGACGAGTCCAGCTCGTCATAAGACCACCCACGGGGGAAGCGCTGGCGCTCCCCCCGTGGGAATCCGATCGTTAGTTTTTTTTTTTGGGGAGGCAGGGGAAGGGCTTCCCCTGCCTCCCCCCGCCCTCCCCATCAATGACGTCAGCGCGCGGGCGCGCTGACATCATTGAGGGTTTCCTTTCTTCCCGACGCGCTGGAAGCCATTTGCTTCCAGCGCGTCGGGCAATCAGGTGAGTTTTGGCTCGGGGAGGGGGGGTTTGAATCAAAAGAGGCATCGAGGGAAAGGAAAGGGTTTTCCTTTCCCCCGATGCCTCTTTTGTGCATTCCTGCTGCACGATCATGCAGCAGGAATGCCCATTAGGCGAGTGAGCAAGCTTTGCCGTTCTTATGGTGCAGACTCTGCACTAGACCGAGTCGTGGCTGGAGCTTTCAGTTTGCAATGTGTGTAAAAAAAAAATGTAGCTACAGAGCCCACTTGAAAGAACACAGCCAATTTAGTTCTGCTAGATTACTGATGACGTTCGTCTCTGTGGGTTACTGAAATGTGTGCACTTGAAGGAAGCTGCTAATTAGTCACAGCTGTGTCCCAAGGAGGGGCCGCAAAGGAATGTAGGAAAATGGCCTCTAGTGCACAGCACATACAGTTGAAAAGTATGTTTTTCTGCCCAGTTCAGTTTGTTGCTTTTTACCTACACAGTGAAAGAACTAAAATCGCCGCAGTTTGATCTGTTTGTTTATTTATATTTGGTTTGCAAGTAAACGAGACAAGAGTTGCCGACTTTGAAACTGGGGAACCGGGTTCGAATCCCGGCGTCGGCTCAGCATCCTGTGTTTGGCATTGGTATTGTTTAAAGAGAAAGGGGAGCCTTGCACCTTTGTCCAGAGGATTCAGATGTGGAATCTTGTAGAGAAAGGCCTGCATTCCTATACACTGATGTAGCTGATACCAGATGATGCGGGCAGATATCTCCCATGTAAAAAAAACAAAAAGTTAGGTCACACTACTTCTGCGCATTAAATAATGACAGGAAATGGTGGACAGGCTGTTCACTGCAGCTCTGGAGCCTTTAGCATGCATGCACCCTTAGGGAAAACCACTCAGGAAGCAGACTGCGGTTTGGAGTTCGCCACACACCAGTGTCCCTTCATGCTAATGACATCCTTCTATATGTTGGAAACCAGGTCAGAACATAGGCCCAATTATCCGGGATGTCATTAAGCTTGGAGAGCAAGCGGGCCTCTGTATCAGCTGGGAAAAGGTGGAGATGTTCTTGGGGAGGGGGTGTGGGGGGGGTGGGGGTGTGTGTGTGTGTGTGTGTGTGTGTGTGTGTGTGTAACATGTACATACATAAACTCCAGCACGCAAGGGTGAGGAATGTACAAGAAAAATGTACAATGAAGAGCGAACTTCCTAGAGGGGGCTGAGAGTGAAAGTATTAGTTCTGAAAGTGTCTTGAGAAGAGATTTGAGGTCAGCTTTGAAGATCCGGGTAGAGGAGGTGGCATGCAGCAATGGGGGAAGCGAGTTCCAGATTCTCACCGCATTTCCTGAGAAGGATTGCGCCATCGATCTTTCCCTTTTTGAAGACGGGGGGAGGGGCTCAAGCAGAAGCTTTTCCGCATTGCGAGAAGGGCGAGAGCCACCGGAAAATTTCTATTTATTGCCAGGTAACGAGGGGAGGAGGTGTGTAAGGCTTTGTGTGTGATGCAGGCAATTTTTGTAAATCGATCTTGCCTCGATCGGAAGCCATTGAAGAGAGGATAGGAGTGACGTGGTCGCTTCGTTTAGACCCTGAAATGAGGCGAGCTGCTGAATGGAGGATGGATTTGAGAGGGGAGAGGTGGGATTTGGGTAGGCCCGTCAGAAGAGAATTGCAATAATCCAGTCTTGAGAGAACCAGAGATTGTACCAAGGTTTTTAAGTCTTTCTCCGGGAAGAACCGACGGATCCCCCATAGAAGGCGCAACTGGTAACGTGCGTTCTTAGCAATAGAGTTGATGTGGGAGATTAGGTTGAGTCTTTTGTCAAGAATGACACCTAGGGATTTAGCGCTGTCGACAATGATGGGTTTGTTGTTGAGTAGGTTCAGCTGATCCATCCAAGATTGAACAGGAGGAGGTGAGAGAGAGGTAGAGAGGAGGAGGAATTCAGTTTTGGCGGGATTCAGAATGAGTTGGTGAGCTAACATCCAGTTGTGAATAGAGTTGAGAGTAGAGTTGAGTAGTGAGAGATCGTGTGCGGAAGATAAAGGTATCTTCCCACTAGTCCACCAGGCTTTTATTTGTGGAGAGTGACCCCTTGGGTGGCAGAATAGCAGTATGTTTTTAGGCCCATCTGCCCCCAAGGAGGGCAGAAGCCACTAGACACCAGGGTTTTTTAATTTTTGTGTTGGGGAGTGGCCAAAAGGGCAAGGGTTGCTCCCCTTTACGTCACTACACACACTGCTAGCCGAGCGACACTCCACGCAATCCATCAGCTTGTGTGGTTGCTGTGTTAGGAATGTGGGCGTGTGAAAGTGATGGGCCCTTGAATGGCGCTGTCTGCTGGTGTAAGTGTTGTAATGTGATGGGCCCGCGGCTGGTGGTGTGAATGGTTTTGTATTTGTCACACGTATGAAAGGTGTATGAATGGCCTGTAAAGCGGTTGGGGCCTTGACGTGGCTTTACAGCTCACGAGCTGCGAGTCACTGGTTCCGTTTTTGTCCTTTCAATTATTGACAGTGCATTTCATTTTTGTGAAATCTCTTGTTAATAAAATTGTATATACTGAACCATCACTTGCCCTCGTGCCAAATCCAACCAGTATGTGTGTGTGCTTGAGGAATAGATGGCTGTGCAGTAATCTTTGTCTTTTTAGTCTGTCTGCCAAGGTGTACATTCCGTCTAAGAATAACCTACCAACTGTAGATATTGTCGTAAACGAAACACCCATGGGAGTACATGGTGATATCTCTCTTGTGGATCCCAACAAGTTATGGTACCCACAATGTCCTGCAAACCTCAAAATGTCTGTCACATTTTCCTTGCATTATTGTGCCAAAATTTTCACGCTGCAGAAATAAACAACACATTATCTCAAAATGACCTGGTTTTGCAAGGGGGCACCTGGGCTTTTGGCCCGGGGCTCGGCGGCCAAATAGGGAAACCTACCAAACCCACACATTTCTGAAAAGTAGACACCCGGGGGCTTCCAGGGAGGTATGGCTTGCGTGGATCTCCCAACGTTTCCTTACCCAGAATCCCCTTCAAACCTCAATTTTAGCTGAAAAATCACTTTTTCACACATTTTTGTGTGGGAAAGTGTGGCATCACTGGCCTCACACAAATTTCCTACCACCCAGCGTTCCCCAGGTCTCCCGATAAAAATGGTGCCTCACTTGTGTGGGGGCCCAAGTACCCGCAACAGGCAGGGCCCACAACGTATTGAGGCGACCTCAAAATGGCCTTTCACAAAACCACCTGGTTTTGCAAGGGGAGTCACCTGGGTTTTGGCCCCGTGCTCGGCGGCCATCTAGGAAACCTACCAAACCCACACATTTCTGAAAAGTAGACACCCGGGGCTTCCAGGGAGGTATGGCTTGCGTGGATCCCCCAACGTTTCCTTACCCAGAATCCCCTGCAAACCTCAACTTTAGCTGAAAAAATCACTTTTTCACACATTTTTGTGTGGGAAAGTGTGGCATCACTGGCCTCACACAAATTTCCTACCACCCAGCGTTCCCCCAGGTCTCCCGATAAAAATGGTGCCTCACTTGTGTGGGGGCCCAAGTACCCGCGACAGGCAAGGGCCCACAACGTATTGAGGCGACCTCAAAATGGCCTTTCACAAAACCACCTGGTTTTGCAAGGGAGTCACCTGGGTTTTTGGCCCAGTGCTCGGCGGCCATCTAGGAAACCTACCAAACCCACACATTTCTGAAAAGTAGACACCGGGGGCTTCCAGGGAGGTATGGCTTGCGTGGATCCCCCAACGTTTCCTTACAGAATCCCCTGCAAACCTCAACTTTAGCTGAAAAAATCACTTTTTTCACACATTTTGTGTGGGAAAGTGTGGCATCACTGGCCTCACACAAATTTCCTACTACCCAGCGTTCCCCAGGTCTCCCGATAAAAATGGTGCCTCACTTGTGTGGGAGGCCCAAGTACCCACGACAGGCAAGGGCCCACAACGTATTGAGGCGACCTCAAAATGGCCTTTCACAAACCCACCTGGTTTTGCAAGGGGTTCACCTGGGTTTTGGCCCCGTGCTCGGCGGCCATCTAGGGAAACCTACCAAACCCACACATTTCTGAAAAGTAGACACCCGGGGGCTTCCAGGGAGGTATGGCTTGCGTGGATCCCCAACGTTTCCTTACCCAGAATCCCCTGCAAACCTCAATTTTAGCTGAACAAATCACTTTTTCACACATTTTGTGTGGGAAAGTGTGGCATCACTGGCCTCACACAAATTTCCTACCACCCAGCGTTCCCCCAGGTCTCCCGATAAAAATGGTGCCTCACTTGTGTGGGAGGCCCAAGTACCCGCGACAGGCAAGGGCCCACAACGTAGTGAGGCGACCTCAAAATTGCCTATCTCAAAACCACCTGGTTTTGCAGGGGGTCACCTGGGTTTTGGCCCTGTGCTCGGCGGCCATCTAGGAAACCTACCAAACCCACACATTTCTGAAAAGTAGACACCCGGGGCTTCCAGGGAGGTATGGCTTGCGTGGATCCCCCAACGTTTCCTACCCAGAATCCCCTGCAAACCTCAATTTTAGCTGAACAAATCACTTTTTCACACAATTTTGTGTGGGAAAGTGTGGCATCACTGGCCTCACACAAATTTCCTACCACCCAGCGTTCCCCAGGTCTCCCGATAAAAATGGTGCCTCACTTGTGTGGGAGGCCCAAGTACCAGCGACATGCAAGGACACAAAACGTTTTGAGGCAACATCAACATTGCCTATCAAAAATGTTTTGGGCCCTTGCCTGTCGCGGGTACTTGGGCCTCCCACACAAGTGAGGCACCATTTCTATCGGGAGACCTGGGGAACGCTGGGTGGTAGGAAATTTGTGTGAGGCCAGTGATGCCACACTTCCCACACAAAAATGTGTGAAAAAGTGATTTTTCAGCTAAAATTGAGGTTTGCAGGGATTCTGGGTAAGAAACGTTGGGGATCCACGCAAGCCATACCTCCCTGGAAGCCCCCGGGTGTCTAATTTTCAGAAATGTGTGGGTTTGGTAGGTTTCCCTAGATGGCCGCCGAGCACGAGGCCAAAACCCAGGTGACCCCTTGCAAAACCAGGTCGTTTTGTGAAAGGCCATTTTGAGGTCGGCTCACTACGTTGTGGGCCCTTGCCTGTCGCGGGTACTTGGGCCTCCCACACAAGTGAGGCACCATTTTATCGGAGACCTGGAGGAACGCTGGGTGGTAGGAAATTTGTGTGAGGCCAGTGATGCCACACTTTCCCACACAAAAATGTGTGAAAAAGTGATTTTTTCAGCTAAAATTGAGGTTTGCAGGGGATTCTGGGTGAAACGTTGGGGGATCCACGCAAGCCATACCTCCCTGGAAGCTCCCGGTGTCTACTTTTCAGAAATGTGTGGGTTTGGTAGGTTTCCCTAGATGGCCGCCGAGCACGGGCCAAAACCCAGGTGACCTCTGCAAAACCAGGTCGGTTTTGTGAAAGGCCATTTTGAGGTCAGCCTCACTACGTTGTGGGCCCTTGCCTGTTGCGGGTACTTGGGCCTCCCACACAAGTGAGGCACCATTTTATCGGGAGACCTGGGGAACGCTGGGTGGTAGGAAATTGTGTGAGGCCAGTGATGCCACACTTTCCCACACAAAAATGTGTGAAAAAAGTGATTTTTCAGCTAAAATTGAGGTTTGCAGGGATTCTGGGTAAGGAAACGTTGGGGATCCACGCAAGCCATACCTCCTGAAGCCCCGGGTGTCTACTTTTCAGAAATGTGTGGGTTTGGTAAGTTTCCTAGATGGCCGCCGAGCACGGAGCCAAAACCTAGGTGACCCCCTTGCAAAACCAGGTCGTTTTGTGAAGGCCATTTTGAGGTCGCCTCACTACGTTGTGGGCCCTTGCCTGTCGAGAGTACTTGGGCCTCCCACACAAGTGAGGCACCATTTTCATCGGAGACCTGGGGAACGCTGGGTGGTAGGAAATTGTGTGAGGCCAGTGATGCCACACTTTCCCACACAAAAATGTGTGAAAAAGTGATTTTTTCAGCTAAAATTGAGGTTTGCAGGGATTCTGGGTAAGAAACGTTGGGGATCCACGCAAGCCATACCTCCCTGGAAGCCCCCGAGTGTCTACTTTTCAGAAATGTGTGGGTTTGGTAGGTTTCCTAGATGGCCGCTGAGCACGGGCCAAAACCCAGGTGACACCCCTTGCAAAACCAGGTCGTTTTGTGAAAGGCCATTTTGAGGTCGCCTCACTACGTTGTGGGCCCTTGCCTGTCGCAGGTACTTGGGCCTCCCACACAAGTGAGGCACCATTTTATCGGGAGACCTGGGGAAACACTGGGTGGTAGGAAATTTGTGTGAGGCCAGTAATGCCACTCTTTCCCACACAAAAATGTGTGAAAAAGTGATTTTTCAGCTAAAATTGAGGTTTGCAGGGATTCTGGGTAAGGAAACGTTGGGGATCCACGCAAGCCATACCTCCCTGGAAGCCCCCGGGTGTCTACTTTTCAGAAATGTGTGGGTTTGGTAGGCTTCCTAGATGGCCGCCGAGCACGGGCCAAAACCCAGGTGACCCCTTGCAAAACCAGGTCGTTTTGTGAAAGGCCATTTTGAGGTCGCCTCACTACGTTGTGGGCCCTTGCCTGTCGCGGGTACTTGGGCCTCCCACACAAGTGAGGCACCATTTTTATCGGGAGACCTGGGGATCGCTGGGTGGTAGGAAATTTGTGTGAGGCCAGTGATGCCACACTTTCCCACACAAAAATGTGTGAAAAAAGTGATTTTTTCAGCTAAAATTGAGGTTTGCAGGGGATTCTGGGTAAGGAAACGTTGGGGGATCCACGCAAGCCATACCTCCCTGGAAGCCCCGGGTGTCTACTTTTCAGAAATGTGTGTGTTTGGAAGGTTTCCCTAGGTGCCGGCAGAGCTAGGGTTCAAAAACTACAGCTAGGCACTTTGCCAAAAAAGGTCATTTTTCACTGAGAAATTGAGGTGTGACCACGTTGCGTTTTGCGCCGTTTCCTGTCGCGGGCACTAGGCCGACCCACACAAGTGAGATACCATTTTTCTCGTAAGACTTTGGGGAACGGGGGTGGGTGGAAATTTGTGGATCCACGCAGATTCCAGAACTTTCCACCACAGAAATGTGGGGAAAATGTGGTTTGTTTGACAATTTTTAGGTTTGCAAGGGATTCTGGGTAACAGTACCTGGTGGGAGGCAGTCCAGTCACCCCATCCTGGATTCCCCTGGGTGTCTAGTTTTCAAAAATGTATAGGTTTGCTAGGTTTCCCTAGGTGCCGGCAGAGCTAGGGTTCAAAAACTACAGCTAGGCACTTTGCCAAAAAGGGTCATTTTTCACTGCGAAATTGAGGTGTGACCACGTTGCGTTTTGCGCCGTTTCCTGTCGCGTCACTAGGCCGACCCACATAAGTGAGGTACCATTTTTCTCAGAAGACTTTGGGGAACGCGGGGTGGGTGGAAATTTGTGGATCCACGCAGATTCCAGTACTTTCCACCACAGAAATGTGGGGAAAATGTGGTTTTTTTGACAATTTTTTATGTTTGCAAGGGATTCTGGGTAACAGAACCTGATGGGAGGCAGTCCAGTCACCCCATCCTGGATTCCCCTGGGTGTCTAGTTTTCAAAAATGTATAGGTTTGCTAGGTTTCCCTAGGTGCCGGCAGAGCTAGGGTTCAAAAACTACAGCTAGGCACTTTGCCAAAAAGGGTCATTTTTCACTGCGAAATTGAGGTGTGACCACGTTGCGTTTTGCGCCGTTTCCTGTCGCAGGCACTAGGCCGACCCACACAAGTGAGGTACCATTTTTCTCGTAAGACTTTGGGGAACGCGGGGTGGGGGGAAATTTGTGGATCCACGCAGATTCCAGAACTTTCCACCACAGAAATGTGGGGAAAATGTGGTTTTTTTGATAATTGTTTGTTTGCAAGGGATTCTGGGTAACAGAACCTGGTGGGAGGCAGTCCAGTCACCCCATCCTGGATTCCCCTGGGTGTCTAGTTTTCAAAAATGTAGAGGTTTGCTAGGTTTCCCTAGGTGCCGGCAGAGGTAGGGTTCAAAAACTACAGCTAGGCACTTTGCCAAAAAAGGGTCATTTTTCACTGCGAAATTGAGGTGTGACCACGTTGCGTTTTGCGCCGTTTCCTGTCGTAGGCACTAGGCCGACCCACACAAGTGAGGTACCATTTTTCTCATAAGACTTTGGGGAACGCGGGGTGGGTGGAAATTTGTGGATCCATTCAGATTCCAGAACTTTCCACCACAGAAATGTGGGGAAAATGTGTTTTGTTTGACAATTTGTTATGTTTGCAAGGGAGTCTGGGTAACAGAACCTGGTGGGAGGCAGTCAAGTCACCCCATCCTGGATTCCCCTGGTTGTCTAGTTTTCAAAAATGTATAGGTTTGCTAGGTTTCCCTAGGTGCCGGCAGAGGTAGGGTTCAAAAACTACAGCTAGGCACTTTGCAAAAAAAGGGTCATTTTTCACTGCGAAATTGAGGTGTGACCACGTTGCGTTTTGCGCCGTTTCCTGTCGCGGGCACTAGGCCGACCCACACAAGTGAGGTACCATTTTTCTCAGAAGACTTTGGGGAACGTGGGGTGGGTGGAAATTTGTGGATCCACGCAGATTCCAGAACTTTCCACCACAGAAATGTGGGGAAAATGTGGTTGTTTTGATAATTTTTTAGGTTTGCAAGGGATTCTGGGTAACAGAACCTGGTGGGAGGCAGTCCAGTCACCCCATCCTGGATTCCCCTGGGTGTCTAGTTTTCAAAAATGTATAGGTTTGCTAGGTTTCCCTAGGTGCCGGCAGAGCTAGGGTTCAAAAACTACAGCTAGGCACTTTGCCAAAAAGGGTCATTTTTCACTGCGAAATTGAGGTGTGACCACGTTGCGTTTTGCGCAGTTTCCTGTCGCAGGCACTAGGCCGACCCACACAAGCGAGGTACCATTTTTCTCGTAAGACTTTGGGGAACGCGGGGTGGGTGGAAATTTGTGGATCCACGCACATTCCAGAACTTTCCACCACAGAAATGTGGGGAAAATGTGGTTTTTTTGACAATTGTTTGTTTGCAAGGGATTCTGGGTAACAGAACCTGGTGGGAGGCAGTCAAGTCACCCCATCCTGGATTCCCCTGGGTGTCTAGTTTTCAAAAATGTATAGGTTTGCTAGGTTTCCCTAGGTGCCGGCAGAGCTAGGGTTCAAAAACTACAGCTAGGCACTTTGCCAAAAAAGGGTCATTTTTCACTCCGAAATTGAGGTGTGACAACGTTGCGTTTTGCGCCGTTTCCTGTCGCAGGCACTAGGCCGACCCACACAAGTGAGGTACCATTTTTCTCGTAAGACTTTGGGGAACGCGGGGTGTGTGGAAATTTGTGGATCCACGCAGATTCCAAAACTTTCCACCACAGAAATGTGGGGAAAATGTGGTTTTTTTGACAATTGTTTATGTTTGCAAGGGATTCTGGGTAACAGAACCTGGTGGGAGGAAGTCAAGTCACCCCATCCTGGATTCCCCTGGGTGTCTAGTTTTCAAAAATGTATAGGTTTGCTAGGTTTCCCTAGGTGCCGGCAGAGCTAGGGTTCAAAAACGACACCTAGGCACTTTGCAAAAAAGGGTAATTTTTCATTGTGAAAATGTGGTACGTCCACGTTGCATTTTGAGCCATTTCCTGTTGTGGGCACAAGGGCTACCCACACAAGTGAGGTACCATTTTTATCGGGAGACTTAGGGTAACACAGAATTGTAGAGCAACTGTTATTACCTATTGACTTTCGATGCATTTCTGCCTTCCAAATGAAAGACAATGTGTAAAAAATAAGTCATTTTGAAAAATGACCTATAATTCTCATGCTAGTATGGGTACTCCCAATTTCGGAAATGTGCAAATATCTGCTGTTTCTAAAATCTACATTTTGTTCCCATTTCAGAAATACATAGGTGTCTTTCATAACAATTTTCCCATGTATACATTTTCCCAAAATAATTGCTATATACCCGGTACATAATAAAAAACCATTGCAAGATGCTGCTCAATTATTGGCTCTGGGTTCGTCGGGTTCTTGGTGAACCTACAAGTCCTATATATCCCCACAACCAGAAAGGTCCAGCGGATATAACGGTATATTGCCTTCAAATAGCTGTCATAATTAGAAGAAGTTAAAGGTGAAAACGTTGACACAAATGGCTGTTTTTTTCAACTAATTTTCAATTTTTCCTTTATTTAACTGTTAGTTTCTATAAGGAAAACTTTAAGGATCTACACAAATGACCCCTTGCTGAATTCAGAATTTTGTCTACTTTTCAGAAATGTATGGCTTTCCAGGATCCATTATTGGTTTCATACCCATTTCTACCATTAACTGGAAGGAGGTTGAAAGCACAAAAAATAGCAAAAATAGGCTATGTCCCAGAAAAATGCCAAAACTGTGTAAAAAAGTAGTTTTTCTGACAAAAGTCTGCTTGTCCCTGAAAGCTGGGAAGATGGTCATTTCAGCACCACAACCCCTTTTTTGATGCCATTTGCAGGGAAAAATCAAGACGCTTTCATCTGTAGCCCTTTTTTCGCATTTTTCCCCAAAAAAACAAAATTTAGCTGTATTTTGACTAATTTCTGGGTCCCCTCCAGGGGAATCCACAAACCCTGGGTACCTTTACAATCCCCATGATGTTATAAAAAAAGGACGCAAATTTGGCAAGGATACCTTATGTGGTCAAAAAGTTACAGGGGCCTAAGCGCGCACTACCCCAAATAGCGGCTTAGCACAGGAGGGGAAAAGGCCTAGCAGCGAAGGGGTTAAGTTCCAATAGACAAAAACAGAATGCTCCTAAAGTCCTACAGGACCTCAGGGGAAGCTTTTAGAGACTCACATGATGGCAGGCAGAGGCCAACAGTAGGGTCCAGACAAGGTCCAGTTGCCACTGGTCAGCCGGGCAGTTGCATAAAAAGGCCTTTTGTAGCTTGTTGTGTCACTGCAGCTTTAAGAGAAGGTCAGCCTTATGATGATTGGAGTCCCCTTCTTTGTCCTGGGTTCAAGAGGGAAAGTATGGTCAGTCTGCTAGGCTCTTCTCAGGCTTCAGACAACTGGTTCAGTTCTCTTCTGATCTTTCAAAGGTCCAGGAGTGTCCTGAATTGGGTACTGGTGATGCCAAACTTGGCACATGCTTGATGATGAGAATAGAATGACCACTGGGAACACACTAGCCAATGGGGTAAGGTTCCCAGGGCTAACCCTACCCACTTCTGGCATTTTAAAAATGTCCTAAGTCTTCAGCCATATTAAACTTTTGCTCAGAGGGATGGGTGTGTGTGTGTGGGGAACATACTATGGTGATCACAGTGTTGTCTCGCATAAGACACATAAATTCAGTTTTAGGAAGTCCCTGTACTGCCACTAAACTCAGAGACAGAAGTCTGGTAGGGAAAACTCTGAGCTTTTAGCAGCCAGACAGTGGATACACACAAACCCTTTTGACATTCTGTCCCTGCGCCATAAATGTCATATGAAAGACCTATCAAACAGGTCCTTTCACTCCAGCAGGATCTGACACTGTGATGTCAATAAGAGGCCAACTGGGATGGAAGCCGGTCTGGCTGCTAGGACAATAAAAGGGTGCAGGCCTGGCTGTTAGCTACATCTTCGTGTGACAGGCTAGGCGTCTTTGAAAATAATCAAGTCCTTGGGCCCAGCCCACACCTCTCCACACCCAAGGCCTTTTATCCCTCTCCTGGGAGAAAATTAACTCCATTTACATCCATTAAAATGCTGAATAGTAGCTGCCAGATATGAGAACAAAATGTAGATTTAGCTCTGCGGGACTTCAGACAGGAGAAAGGTAACTTTTTAAAAGTCATCTTTCTAAAATATTTGTTACAAATCCGACTTTACAGTGAATTGGACTTGTAATAAATATTTGAAAAAGCAAACAATTAAATTTGTAGCTGTTTTCTAAGCTGAGATAGCAATATTAAGTTTAACATTGTATGCCATTGCTTTCCTATCGGACAGCTAACCCTGCTACAGTGAAATCAGCTATGAGGGTTTTTCACTGTATGGACATGTTTAACATTAACTCTTTACATAACCTGCTTTTAAATACCACACACCTTGCCTTATGGGCATTTAAGGCATACTTAGAGTTGTCTTATAAAAATTTAAGAGCAAAGTTCAGGCCTGTCTAAGGGAATTATTTTGACAGATCAAATTTGTAGTTTAAACTTGCACAACCAGGCAATTGGTGGCAGGCCTGCAGTTATGTTTACATTTCCACCATAGTAAATGGCACAATGAGTACAGCAGCCCACATGTGCCATTTAATTTACAGTCCCTAGGTACACTACAGTAGTAAATACTAGGGAATTCTAGGTAAGCTAAATATGCCAAACAAGGGTATGCCAATGTCATCGTGTTGAATGGGGAGTACAGGCACTTTACCTCTGGTTAGAAAGGGTAAAGTGCACAGAGTTCTACAGCCAGCAAAAACAGTCAAGTCAAAATCTGTGGGTACACCAATCAATAGATGGTCATTTCCAACATGAATGCTCTAGAAGGAGATTCATTCACTAAAAATTGGAGAGGCATGAGGAGTTATGCCTTTTAATCCTTTGCAATGATACAGAGGTTGCTGTTGCTGGTGATGAGACAGGGTTGTAACATAGGGTTAATAGCTCAGTTTTGGTCGACTTAGGCCCGGTTTCTCTCAGTTTTGGAATTGGCTATGGAGGAGCAGTTCACGATTCAGACTTCTACTGGGTTGTTGGTGGGATTAGAAGTAAAGGATCATCCATTGATGGAATCAGGTGTGCGAAACCTTCTTGTCTGCAGAATTTCAGGAGATCGTTAGTGTAAGAAACTGGTTTATTAGTTGTGCAGAATTCGAGGCCTGCGCAAGTAATAGGTCCACAACACTCCTAGCACACCAATGTAGCATTCTCTTTTGGGGCAGTGATGCAAAACGTCCAAGGGGAGGGGAGGTTGTGTGGGCTAGTAATCACAATTTGCTGGCACACAATATTGACACTCAATAATTGATTGTCTAGTCAGTGCTTTTTCATTGAAAAAGGCAAAGTACATTTATTACACACACACTATCAAACAGTGGGGGCTCCTCCGCTATGGTGGCGGAGCATCGCCCGACTGCTTTCTCGCTGTGCAAGAAGCAAAAACATAAAATGGTAATAACTTTTAGTTATTACCATTTTATGTTTTTTTTTGCCGGCAGGCGGGTGGGCGGGGCTGCTCTGTTTACAGAGCAGGGCAGAGGAGGAGTGGTTTGCCCACTCCTGAGTGTGCAATGACTGTTTAGACGGCCCTCTCAGGCGGCCCAAAACTGTCATGCGCAGTCCCCCTGGCTGAGCGTTGTTATTGGCTAAGGGGTGGGAGCCTGACTGCCTGCTTCCTGTTCCGACCTGGAGTCGATCACAGGCAAGCAGTTAAGAAGACACGGGACCTGGCAGCAAGGTAAGTTTTATTTATTCTTATATTTCTTTTTTTTATTCACCACCCCCCCGCTCACCCGCGAGCCGTGCCGGCTGCCGCTGCTATCAAATACTATGCATTAATGTGCAAATATATAATCAGACAGATTAAAATACCTTTGATGATTTCCTGAAATCACATTTGACTCCTTCTGGGTCATGACCCTTGTTAGACCTGGCATCCTTGGCATGGTTTTCCCGTAACTTTTTGCCTTCAGACCTCCAGTGTTTCTGACTTAGTTTTTGCTAGCCTTAGGACTCTGCTCACCTTACCACGGATGACCAGTGCTAAAGTGATTGTGTTCTCTTCTTAAAACATAGTAAGATTGGCTTATACCTAATCAGCATATTTAATTTACTTGTAAGTCCCTAGTAAGTGCCCAGTGCCGAGAGCCTGTAAATTAAATGCTACTAGTGGGCCAATAGCACTGATTGTGCCATCCACTTAAGTAGCACTTTAAACATGCCTCAGTCATCTCAATGCAGCCTGTGTGTGCAGTTGTAAGCTGCCATTTCGACCTGGCAAAATAAACCTTTCACCAGTCCCAAACCTTTCTTTTTAATACATATAAGTCACCCCTAGGGTAGGCCCTTGACAGCCTAGAGGGCAGGGTAGAGTGTATTTAAAAAGTTGCACATATACTTTTAAGTTTTACATGTCATTTTAGCGAAAAACTCTTAAATTCGTTTTTCACTACTGCAAGGCCTACCTTTACTAAAGGGTAGGATTGGAGTTACCTTATTCCATCTAATAAAACGTCACTTCCGAATGGGAGCAGGTAATCAGAACACGTTTGGTGTCTTTGAAATTGTAATGAAAAATAAAAACTTATGGTGAAGTCAGATTTTATATTACAATTTTGAAAATGCCAATTTTAGAAAGTTGGCATTTTCTTGCCTTAGCAATTTGGTGCCTGCAGCCTGTCTCTGGGTCACACGACTGGGTGTAGTTGACAGCGGGTTCTGTGTATTCCTCCTTGACAGCCACACACAATAGGGGGCTTAGGCAAGCCTGTATGGGCCATCACTGGCAGGATGGGAGAGAGGACCTGGGCGCAGCCCCATTTACACTTCAATAGGCTGTATACTGCCTCCACAGAAAGGGCTGCATACCTCTTGTATTTAGTTTGGAGCCAGGGAAGGCAGGGCACCTGTTGGACTTGGCCCCTTTTGCAGGGTCATCCCTGAACTTTTTGCCTTCCTCCTAGTCTTGTTTCTGACCTGGTGTTGGTGGTTTTAGGACTCTGGGCACTTTAGCACTGCTGTCCAGTATAAAGTGCATGTGCTCTCTGTGGTAAACATGGTAAGATTGGTCTACACCTGTTTGGCGTATTTAACTTACCTGTCAGTCCCTTGTAAAGTGGTATCTCAGATACCCAGGGCCAGTAAATTAAATGCTACTGGTGGGCTTGCAGCGCTGCTTGCGCCACCCACCAAAGTAGACTTTCAAACCTGTCTCAGGCCTCTGCCATTGCAGGGCCTGTGCACGCAGTGTTACTGCCGCTGTGACGTGGCACCTAAAGTGTGTGCCACATCTGTGACCCCCCTTTTACTGCATGTCAGTCACCCCTAAGGTAGGTCCTAGCTAGCCCTATGGGCAGGGTGCATTGTAGGTAAAAGGTAGGACATGTACCTTAAGTGTGTGACATGTCCTGGTAGTGACAAACAGCCATTTTGGTTTCTCACTGCTGTGAGGCTGCCCTCTCATAGGAATGCATTGGGTATTCCCTGATAAGTGTTTCAGTGGTAATTCCTGATATGAGAGGAGCAGCGTGGTCAAGTTTGGTATGTTTGGAATAGTGATAATAAATGCGTAATGGTGTGCGCAGATTTATGATCACTATTTTAGAAATGCCACTTTTAGAAGTTGGCATTTCTGTGTGCTATGTGTCTGCCTGCCTGATGTGTATTGCATGTCTGGCTCTGGAGTGACAGGGGCTGGTGAGGTGTGTGGCTCCAGGGAAGGCAGGGTGAGTCAGCGCTAGGCTGAATGGGCAGATCTGCATTTGGAGTAGTGGGAGGAGTAGCCCCTGACCCTGGATAGGTCTGTGCCTGCCTTGTTCAATGCTGGCTCCGCCCCCCTGTGGTGTGTCTGAGGACCGAGCTCCCACCTGACAAAGGAGGGTGTGAGCACTGTACACAAAGTGCTCCAGTACCCCCCAGAACCAGTTGAGACTGGTTCCCCAAGCCCTGTGCCAGGGCAGAACAAAGAAACCCTGTATAAATATTGGGGCTGTGACCCCATGTTTTGTGCTGTGTGGGTGCTTGCTGGTACCTGTTCTGGGGCGAAGGACTGCTGGGCAACAGGAGGAACCGCTGTTGGACCCAGCTGCTGCTTCCTGGGGGTCCCTACGTGCTGGCCTGCCTGTGCCCAGCTCTGCCCCTGATGGTTTTGGACACTGGGGCTTAGCGCCTGGTGAGCGCTTGATCTATTTTCCCCCCAGGGCTTGGGGGATCCTGCCCTATGACAATAAGGAGCTGTAGCACGAGGAAAGGAGAGGAGCGCTTGTTGGCCCTGCATCGTGGGCAGATCCTCCCTCTCTCTTGGGGCCTGAGAAACGGAGGAGAGAGCCGAGACGTAGGAAGTGCTCTCCCGCTCCTGGCCATGCCCACTTGTCGCGCTCCCACTAATTAGCAGCCGGGGCTCTGCTAAGTGGCCCCGAGCTGCGAGGAGGTCCTAAATTCCTGGGGAATCCCTCACCTCAGAAGATGGGCGGGAGCCTACCCCGCATTTCCCATCCCCAAAGAAAAAGCCGGCGGAAGACAGGCAGAAGCCTGTGCCTGGTTGTGGGTGGGGCTAATTTGTGGCAAACCAATAGGAGCGGTCCAGGAGAGACAGCCCGGAAGTCAGGCGAAGGTCGAGCCTGACTAAGGGTGGGGCCGCCTTCCGCGAAGAGAGCCGCCGGAGACTTCGCTCCCTGTCCTGGCCCTTCTGGTTCCCTTGAGGACGGAGTGACTGTGCTGCGTGAGTGCAGCCCCCAAAAGCACGAGGAGAGGAGACGGCCCCGGTGCTGGTGCCCCCAAGGAGACCGGAGGAGTCAAGAAGAGCCGCGGTGAGTGGGGGCTCACATGGGACTGTTGGTGCTTGCTGTTGCGCCGTGTGCACCCAGGAAGAAGAGCCCCGGTGAGTGGGGCCTGTGCAGGGCACTGCGGGTGCCTGAAAAAGGAGCCCCGGGAAGGAGGGGCTCCCAAGGCACTGTTGGTGTCGGTGCTTATTTCACAGCTGCACCGCGGGAGCGCGGGCAGCTGCAACGTGAGGGCATTCTTTTCTTTAAGGAGCTCAGGGTGAGTTGCACCCCCACCCTTCTACTTTGTGCACGTTGTGGAGGCTATATTGGTAGCCGGTGTAAAGGCCTCGTGAGGGCCAGTTTGCTCGAAGGGGGCATTGCGGAGCGAGCCCAAGACAGGGCCCCCGCTGGAGAGTGTCCTGATTTGGGGATGACGACAATGTGTGCACACTAATGAGATTGCTACGTGCACTACTGTTGGTGTCTAGGCCATACCATATTGAGCTATTGCCTAGGGTGCAGTTTTATCCCTTAGGGGCATAATATGTTTGTGGTGCATAATGTGTTTATGCTAAGTGCCACTGAGGTGCACTGCTAATTTAGGATTTATGCCTAAGGTGGTTTATGCCCGACCTAAGGGGATGCATTCTGTGTTTATGCCTAATGTGATGCATGATGTGTTTATGCCTAATGTGATAATGCTGAGTACAGTATTTTACCAGTAGTTGCTGGTTGTTTCATATTTACTACTTGTGCTTTCTAATGGTTCTGACAGTGGCCCGATTGGCCCTGTCATGTATATAAGTCCCCTGTAAAGTACTACCTAGTGCCAGTTGGCACAGTGTATATTTGTGATTGTGATCTAATGTGTTTATGAGTAATACAAAGGCTATTTTTTATATAACCTTGTGTGGAGTTTCTTTTGTGGTGTGCCTAGTGTGTCGCTGCTGTGTGTGTGTGTCGCGCAAACGCTTTGCACATTGCCTCTGGGATAAGCCTGACTGCTCGTGCCAAGCTACCAAGGGGGTGAGCAGGGGTTATCTTCAGTGTGTAACTCCCTTGCCCTGACTAGAGTGGTGGTTTCTGCCTGGCTTAGGCGCTTGCCCTAGCCAACCAGAAATCCCATTTCTAACATTGGTTGTCAGCGGTGAGGATAGGACTTGCGTTTGCGCAGTACCACAGCGACAACTGGTTGCACTACAAACTCTGCATTTAGATAATCACAGGTTTGGGGATTATTTCTCCAGATTATTTTTTCTCCTTAAAAGTGTCATTTTTGAATTGTGTTTTTCTGCTCTGCTAAATTTTGGTGACACCCCTAAAGTGTCAGTCATGTCTCACCTCGGTGATCCAGCAGTTATTGTGACAGAAAGTGCATTTAATGTAAGGATGTTGCGTAAATATACTGTGAAGGACTTAAAGAGGTTCTGTCAGGATCCTGGGTGTCAGGTGCATAGGTCCGACAGGAAGGAGGAACTGCAGGAGGCCTTGTTGGCCTGTTGGACATCCCAAAACCGGGTGGGGGAGGAGTCTGGGAAGGAGGGCCCTGAGATCAGTGAGGTCTCTGAGAGGGAGGGTCCCCAACCAGCTCCCCCAGAGGGCAGTGGCCCTGGAGAGTTTGAGCAGGAGGGAGAAAATGACAGTGCAGGGACGCCAGTAGGTAGTGAGGATCCCATAGATAGGGAGTCCCTTGCTGGGTCCAGTGCCGGGGGCAGTGCCCCATCCCTTTCCCTGTCCCCAGAGGAGTGGGTGGATAGGAGGGAAGAAAGGGAGCATCAGCTGGCGA
The DNA here is from genome assembly GCA_963921515.1 of Calotriton arnoldi. Lineage (NCBI taxonomy): Eukaryota > Metazoa > Chordata > Amphibia > Caudata > Salamandridae > Calotriton > Calotriton arnoldi. The sequence goes on along the minus strand of CAWUFW010007003.1, from coordinate 763,411 downwards.
TGGATAGGCTCAGGTTGGAGCTAGCGCAGCTGGGTGTGGAGGAGAAAAAGCTAGAGACTGAGAGGGTCTTAGCACAGGAGAGGATGGCGGAGGCAGAGAAGGCCTTTGCCAGGGAGAAACTAGCTCTTGGGGGTACGTCCTCTGAGTGTAGTTTTAGTTGTCTGGATTCACCAGTGAGGGTGGGGTCCAATGGTGGCAGCAATATGGAGTTCAGTGCAGGCAGTCCCACTCCCAGATCCCAGAGTATGGTGCCTGGTTCCCAGGAAGAGGGGTACAGGTTGTGGTTCAGGGGCAGTAGAAAACTGTCTCACCAGTCTTGGGGGGAGTTTGTGGATGAATGTTGTGATGCGCTGGAAGATTGGGTGATGGGTAGCACGGCAAATGATTTTGAAGGGCTGTTCAATCTGGTTGTCAGAGAGCACATGTTCAGTAATTGTTTTCCGGGGTTATGCCAACAGCTGTTGGAGTGTGAGTTCTCTGATCCCAGGGAGCTTGCACGGGAGGCAGACCTCTGGGTGAGTGCCAGAGGGTCTGAGGAGGCATTGGGGAGTGACCCTAAGAGGAGTGGCTCAGGTATTTCCCAGCCCAGGGTGGTGGGAAAGGTTCGTAGTCGCCCAGATAAGTCCTTGTGTAGTGGGAGGGGTGTAGGGACTCACGTCCTGTCTCTGCGGAGAAGGAGTGGAAATGGGATGCATTCCAAGGTGCCTGAAACCCAGTCTCAGGGCCTGGAGGGTTCCTTCGGGGAACACCAGGTAGGGAGCCTAGGCTGTAGGCCATCCGTTGAGGGCGATCTCCTAGTGTCAGGAGAACTTGGAGCGTCTGTAACCAGAGCTCCATCAGTTCTGGTGTCTGGCAGTGCCACTCCTAAGTGGAGGGTGCAGAAGTCCAGAGGAAGGGGTGAGAGGGGGAGAGAGTCCCCAGTCAATCAATCAATCAATCATGTCACTTATAAAGTGCACTACATACCCGCGAGGGTCTCAAGGCGCTGGGGGAAGAGGGGGGTGGTGCTGCTACTGATCGAAGAGCCAGGTCTTGAGGAGTCTTCTGAAGGCCAGTAGGTCTTGGGTCTGTCGGAGGTTGGTGGGGAGGGTGTTCCAGGTCTTGGCGGCGAGGTGGGAGAAGGATCTGCCGCCGGCGGTCGTTTTCCGGATGCGGGGGACTGTGGCGAGGGCGAGGCTGGTCGAGCGGAGCTGGCGGGTGGGGGTGTAGAAGCTGAGTCATCTGTTGAGGTAGGCTGGTCCGGAGTTGTGGAGTGCTTTGTGTGCGTGGGTGAGGAGCTTGAAGGTTATCCTCTTGTTGACAGGGAGCCAGTGCAGGTCTCTCAGGTGGGGTGTGATGTGGCTGCGTCGGGGGATGTCGAGGATAAGACGTGCAGAGGCGTTCTGGATGCGTTGCAGCCGTCTCAGGAGCTTAGCCGTCGTTCCTGCGTAGAGGGCGTTTCCGTAGTCCAGCCTGCTGGTGACGAGGGCCTGGGTGACTGTTTTTCTTGTTTCGGTGGGGATCCACTTGAAGATCCTGCGGAGCATTCGGAGGATGTTGAAGCAGGATGAGGAAACGGCGTTGACCTGCTTAGTCATGGAGAGGGTGGGGTCGAGGATGACCCCTAGGTTGCGTATGTGGTCGGTGGGTGGCGGGGCTGTTCCCAGTGATGTTGGCCACCAGGAGTCGTCCCAGGCTGAAGGGTTGGAACCAAGGATGAGGACCTCCGTCTTGTCCGAGTTCAGCTTCAGGCAGCTGGTCCTCATCCATTCGGCGACGGCCTTCATTCCTTCGTGGAGGTGGGCTTTGGCGGTGTGAGGGTCTTTGGTGAGGGAGAGGATCAGCTGGGTGTCGTCGGCGTAGGAGATGATGTTGAGGTTGTGCTGTCGGGCGACGTGGGCGAGGGGTGCCATGTAGATGTTGAACAGCGTTGGGCTGAGGGAGGAGCCTTGGGGTACGCCGCAGATGATCTTGGTGGCCTTGGATCAGAAGGGGGCGAGGCGGACGCTTTGTGTTCTGCCGGAAAGGAAGGATGTGGTCCAGTCCAGGGCCTTCTCTTGGATCCCGGCGTCGTGAAGGCGTGTTCGTAGTGTGTGGTGGCAGACCGTGTCGAAGGCGGCTGATAGGTCCAGGAGGATGAGGGCTGCTGTTTCTCCGTTGTCTAGCAGGGTCCTGATGTCATCGGTGGCGGCGATGAGGGCGGTTTCGGTGCTGTGGTTGCTGCGGAAGCCGGACTGGGAAGGGTCCAGGATGTTGTTCTCCACGAGGTAGCGGGTCAGTTGTTTGTTGACGATTTTCTCGGTGACCTTCGCGGGGAACGGGAGCAGAGAGATGGGTCGGAAGTTCTTGAGGTCCTTGGGGTCTGCCTTGGGTTTCTTGAGTAAGGCGGTGATCTCGGCGTGCTTCCAGCTTTCCGGGAAGGTTGCTGTCTCGAAGGAGATGTTGATTATTTTCCGGAGATGGGGCGCGATGGCTGTACTGGCTTTGTTGAAGATGTGGTGAGGGCACGGGTCTAGCGGTGAACCGGAGTGGATGGTGTTCATGATCTCGCTGGTGTCCTCGTCGTTGATGTTGGTCCAGGAGAGCAGGCGGTTGGTGGTTGTGGGGGCAGTGGTCTCGGTGGTTGCCGGGGCGGTCGTGGTGTTGAAGCTGTCGTGGATGTCGGCGATTTTGCGGTGGAAGGAGGTGGCCAGTGAGTCGCACAGGTCTTGCGACGGCTGGATGTCGTTGGTGTTGGAGCTGGGGTTGGAGAGTTCCTTCATGATGTTGAAGAGCTCTTTGCTGTTGTGTGCGTTGTTGTCTAGGCGGTCTTTGAGTGAGGCCCTTTTGGCGGATCTGATGAGGTGATGGTGATTGCGGGTGGCGCTCTTGTGGGCGGCGTAGCTGTCCGCTGTCCGTTCGTGGAGCCAGATCTTCTCCAGTTTTCGGCATGTTCGTTTGGAGGCCTGGAGGTCTTCGGTGAACCAGGTGGCTTTCTTGATGGTGTGGCTGTTGGGCGGATTCTTGAGCGGGGCGAGGGTGTTGGCGCAGTCGTCGATCCACTGTCTGAGGTTGCGGGCGGCGGTGTCGGGGTCGGAGGGTTCGGCGGGTAGGCTCAGGGCGAGGTTGTGGTTAGCTGGTCTTCCGTGACTCTGCTCCAGCAGCGGCGAGGCATTTGTTCGGTGCGGTGGTGCGTGGTGGGCTTCCTGTAGGTGAAGTGGATGCAGTGGTGGTCAGTCCAGTGGGGTTCGGAGGTGTGGTTGAAGGAGACGTGTGGGCTTGCGGAAAAGATGGAGTCTAGCGTGTGGCCGGCGGCGTGGGTGGGTGTAGTCACGAGCTGTCTGAGTCCGAGGGTGGCGAGGTTGTCGATCAGGGTGGTGGAGTTGGTGTCCTTGTTGTTCTCGAGGTGGAAGTTCAGGTCCCCGAGGAGGATGTAGTCCGTGGAGGCGATGGCGTGTGTGCTGGACGAAGTCAGCGATGGAATCGCTGAACTGTGGTCGGGGTCCGGGGGTCTGTAGATGAGGGTTCCTCTGAGGGTGGTGTTGGGATCGGTGTAGATCTGGAAGTGCATGTGTTCGGCGGTGCTGAGGGTGTCGTCGGTGTTGGTTGAGACTCTGAGGGTGTTCCTGTGGACGATGGCGATGCCTCCTCCGACTCCGTTGGTGCGGTCCCTGCGGGTGATCTTGTATCCGTCCGGGATGGCAATGGCGATGTCGGGGGCTGAAGCGGGATTCAGCCAGGTCTCCGTCAGGAATGCGACGTCTGGGGAGGTTGAGTCGAGAAGGTCCCAGAGTTCAATGGCGTGTTTGCGGGCGGAGCGGGTGTTGAGGAGGATGCATCTGAGGTATTTGGGTTCTTTCCTGGGCGGTGGTTTGGCGGGGCGGGTGCTGGCGAAGCTGCAGTTCCGGCAGGTGAAGGGCCCTTGGGTGCGCTCGGGGTGGCCTGGTAGCAGGCGTGATCTTTTCCGGGGTTGAGTGCGTGGAGGGTGCTGGCGTCGTATCGGCGTCTGTTGATGTGGCGGGCGCGGGGATGCCCGGACCAGGGGTCTGGCGCTGGGCGCGGCCACGGCGCGGACGGGCGCAGACGGGCTTGCCTTGGCGCGCCTTCGGCGCGCCAACGCGCGGCCGCGCAGCGCCGCCATAAATGGGGAGGTGGGAGGGAGGAGCAGGGAATGGGGCAGCGAATGGGCAGTGAGGGGCGGGGCCGCAGGGCGCAGCGGCGGGAAACAGGCACAGAAAGGAAAAAACGATCACAATCAGGGGCACAGAAAGGAAAAAACGATCACAATCAGGGGCAGCAAGGGGGCACAGAAAGGAAAAAACGAGCACAATCAGGGGCAGCAAGGGGGCACAGAAAGGAAAAAACGATCACAATCAGGGGCAGCAAGGGGGCACAGAAAGGAAAAAACGAGCACAATCAGGGGCAGCAAGGGGGCACAGAAAGGAAAAAAACGATCACAATCAGGGGCAGCAAGGGGGCACAGAAAGGAAAAAACGAGCACAATCAGGGGCAGCAAGGGGGCACAGAAAGGAAAAAACGATCACAATCAGGGGCAGCAAGGGGGCACAGAAAGGAAAAAACGAGCACAATCAGGGGCAGCAAGGGGGCACAGAAAGGAAAAAAACGATCACAATCAGGGGCAGCAAGGAGGCACAGAAAGGAAAAAACGAGCACAATCAGGGGCAGCAAGGGGGCACAGAAAGGAAAAAAACGATCACAATCAGGGGCAGCAAGGGGGCACAGAAAGGAAAAAACGAGCACAATCAGGGGCAGCAAGGGGGCACAGAAAGGAAAAAACGATCACAATCAGGGGCAGCAAGGGGGCACAGAATGGAAAAAAACGAGCACAATCAGGGGCAGCAGCAGGGCACACAGACGGAGCAGTGTGGTGGGGGAGCGACCTACCAGTCAAGGTCAGGGGTCGCTCTCTTCACCACGCAGCGGCCGCCATAAATGGGGAGGTGGGAGGGAGGAGCAGGGAATGGGGCAGCGAATGGGCAGTGAGGGGCGGGGCCGCAGGGCGCAGCGGCGGGAAACAGGCACAGAAAGGAAAAAACGATCACAATCAGGGGCAGCAAGGGGGCACAGAAAGGAAAAACGATCACAATCAGGGGCAGCAAGGGGGCACAGAAAGGAAAAAGCGAGCACAATCAGGGGCAGCAAGGGGGCACAGAAAGGAAAAAACGATCACAATCAGGGGCACAGAAAGGAAAAAAACGATCACAATCAGGGGCAGCAAGGGGGCACAGAAAGGAAAAACGAGCACAATCAGGGGCAGCAAGGGGGCACAGAAAGGAAAAAAACGATCACAATCAGGGGCAGCAAGGGGGCACAGAAAGGAAAAACGAGCACAATCAGGGGCAGCAAGGGGGCACAGAAAGGAAAAAACGATCACAATCAGGGGCAGCAAGGGGGCACAGAAAGGAAAAAAACGAGCACAATCAGGGGCAGCAGCAGGGCACACAGACGGAGCTGTGTGGTGGGGGAGCGACCTACCAGTCAAGGTCAGTGGAAGAACCAGTGGGTCAGGGGCCAGCCATAATGGCTGAGCCTCCTAGGAGTGACCATGGTGACACCACTTCTGTTTTGGGGGATCTCCGCGCACTGTCAGATGGACAGGGGTCGGGAGATCAGCGCCAGGCAGAGTGTCACGCAACACATGGGGTATGTGTTACCCTCGGGGGCATGTGTGCTCCCCAGGAAGTCCTGGTGTGCCAGGCGGGCGCTCAACCGCAGGGTTTAGTCCCTGGGTTGGGAGGCCAGGTTCAGGTTCTGCCTGACCTGGAGGGAAGGACATCTGTAACCAGTGTCCCTACCGTTTTGTCTTCTGGGGGCACCACTCCAGGTGGGAGGGTGCAGAACTCTGGAAGGGGGTGCAGAGGGAGGGAGTCCTCGCCTCTGACCCCGGTGCAACCTGAGGGTTTAGACCCTAGGTTGGGAGACCAGTTGCTGGAGAGAGCTCCTGAACTGGTGGGAAAATTGTTTGGGAGGACTGATTCCAGTGTCCTGACAGTTTTTGGGTCTGAGGGTGCTTCTCCTAGGAGGAGAGTGCGGGGCCCCAGAAGGAGAGGTAAGGGGAGGAGAGCCTCGCCCGAGACCTCTGGTCAGCCTGAGGGTGCGGACCCTAGGCTGGAGGATCAGTGGCAGTTTAGAACTGCACTGATGAGAGGAAGAGTGGAGAATGGTTACTATGTACCAGGGGTTACTGCCCCCCACTCTATGAGTTGGCAAGGACCAGAGACATCTGGATGGCCTAGGGCCTGGTCCTGGCCGCGGATAACCAGGGAGTACCAGTGGGGTAGCTTAGTTGGTCCTGGGAGCTTTGACAGAGAGAACCACCTGAATTCAGATTGGGGCAGAACTGGAGTGTGCCCCTGCAGTTGCGGGCCCGCGTCCGTCTTCTATCGCCCCAAGCAGGGAAGCCCATCAAGGTAATGATTGGTCTACCCTGGCTTTTGGCTGGAAGGGGGTTGTGTTGGACTTGGCCCTTTTTGCAGGGTCATCCCTGAACTTTTTGCCTTCCTCCTAGTCTTGTTTCTGACCTGGTGTTGGTGGTTTTAGGACTCTGGGCACTTTAGCACTGCTGTCCAGTGCAAAGTGCGTGTGCTCTCTGTGGTAAACATGGTAAGATTGGTCTACACCTGTTTGGCGTATTTAATTTACCTGTCAGTCCCTTGTAAAGTGGTATCTCAGATACCCAGGGCCAGTAAATTAAATGCTACTGGTGGGCTTGCAGCGCTGCTTGCGCCACCCACCAAAGTAGCCTTTCAAACCTGTCTCAGGCCTCTGCCATTGCAGGGCCTGTGCGCGCAGTGTTACTGCCGCTGTGACGTGGCACCTAAAGTGTGTGCCACGTCTGTGACCCCCCTTTTAATGCATGTCAGTCACCCCTAAGGTAGGTCCTAGCTAGCCCTATGGGCAGGGTGCATTGTAGGTAAAAGGTAGGACATGTACCTTAAGTGTGTGACATGTCCTGGTAGTGACAAACAGCCATTTTGGTTTCTCACTGCTGTGAGGCTGCCCTCTCATAGGAATGCATTGGGGATTCCCTGATAAGTGTTTCAGTGGTAATTCCTGATATGAGAGGAGCAGCGTGGTCAAGTTTGGTATGTTTGGAATAGTGATAATAAATGCTGCGTAATGGTGTGAGCAGATTTATGATCACTATTTTAGAAATGCCACTTTTAGAAGTTGGCATTTCTGTGTGCTATGTGTCTGCCTGCCTGATGTGTATTGCATGTCTGGCTCTGGAGTGACAAGGGCTGGTGAGGTGTGTGGCTCCAGGGAGGGCAGGGTGAGTCAGAGCTAGGCTGAATGGGCAGAGCTGCATTTGGAATAGTGGTAGGAGTAGCCCCTGACCCTGAATAGGTCTGTGCCTGCCTTGTTCAATGCTGGCGCCACCCCCCTGTGGTGTGTCTGATGACTGAGCCCCCACCTGACAAAGGAGGGTGTGAGCACTGTACACAAAGTGCTCCAGTTCCCCCCAGAACCAGTTGAGACTGGTTCCCCAAGCCCTGTGCCAGGGCAGAACAAAGAGAAACCCTGTATAAATATAGGGGCTGTGACCCCATGTTTTGGGCTGTGTGGGTGCTTGCTGGTACCTGTTCTGGGGCGAAGGACTGCTGGGCAACAGGAGGAACAGCCGTGGGTCCCAGCTGCTGCTTCCTGGGGGTCCCTACGTGCTGGCCTGCCTGTGCCCAGCTCTGCCCCTGATGGTTTTGGACTCTGGGGCTTAGCGCCTGGTGAGCGCTTGATCTATTTTCCCCCCAGGGCTTGGGGGATCCGGCCCTACAACGCTAAGGAGCTGTAGCATGAGGAAAGGAGAGGAGCGCTTGTTGGCCCTGCATCGTGGGCAGCGCCTCCCTCTCTCTTGGGGCCTGAGAAAAGGAGGGAAGAGCCGAGATGTAGGAAGTGCTCTCCCGCTCCTGGCTGTGCCCACTTGTCGCGCTCCCACTGATTAGCAGCCGGGGCTCTGCTAAGTGGCCCCGAGCTGCGCGGAGGTCCTAAATTCCTGGGGAATCCCTGACCTCGGAAGATGGGCTGGAGCCTACCCCGCATTTCCCATCCCCAAAGAAAAAGCCGGCGGAAGACAGGCAGAAGCCTGTGCCTGGTTGTGGGTGGGGCTAATTTGTGGCAAACTAATAGGAGCGGTCCGGGAGAGACAGCCCGGAAGTCAGGCGAAGGTCGAGCCTGAATAAGGACGGGGCCGCCTTCCGCGAAGAGAGCCGCCGGAGACTTCGCTCCGTGTCCTGACCCTTCTGGTTCCCTTGAGGACGGAGCGGCTGTTCTGCGTGAGTGAAGCCCCCAAAACCGCGAGGAGAGGAGACGGCCCTGGTGCTGGTGCCCCCAAGGAGACCGGAGGAGTCAAGAAAAGCTGCTGTGAGTGGGGGCTCACATGGGACTATTGGTGCCGGCTGTTGCACCGTTTGCACCCAGGAAGAAGAGCCCCAGTGAGTGGGGCCTGTGCAGGGCACTGCAGGTGCCTGAAAAAGGAGCCCCGGGAAGGAGGGGCTCCCAAGGCACTGTTGGTGCCGGTGCTTATTTCATAGCTGCACTGCGGGAGCGCGGGCAGCTGCAACATGAGGGCATTCTTTTCTTTAAGGAGCTCAGGGTGAGTTGCACCCCCACCCTTCTACTTTGCGCACTGTGTGGAGGCTACATTGGTAGCCGGTGTAAAGGCCTCGTGAGGGCCAGTTTGCTCAAAGGGGGCATTGTGGAGCGAGCCCAGGACCGGGCCCTCGCTGGAGAGTGTCCTGACTTGGGGATGACGACAATGTGTGCACCCTAATGAGATTGCTACGTGCACTACTGTTGGTGTCTAGGCCATACCATATTGAGCTATTGCCTAGGGTGCAGTTTTATCCCTTAGGTGCATAATATGTTTGTGGTGCATAATGTGTTTATGCTAAGTGCCACTGAGGTGCACTGCTAATTTAGGATATATGCCTAAGGTGGTTTATGCCCGACCTAAGGGTATGCATAATGTGTTTATGCCTAATGTGATGCATAATGTGTTTATGCCTAATGTGATAATGTTGAGTACCGTATTTTACCAGTAGTTGCTGGTTGTTTCATATTTACTACTTGTGCTTTCTAATGGTTCTGACAGTGGCCCGATTGGCCCTGTCATGTATATAAGTCCCCTGTAAAGTACTACCTAGTGCCAGTTGGCACAATGTATGTTTGTGATTGTGATCTAATGTGTTTATGAGTAATACAAAGGCTATTTGTTATATAACCTTGTGTGGAGTTTCTTTTGTGGTGTGCCTAGTGTGTCGCTGCTGTGTGTGTGTGTGTTGCGCAAATGCTTTACACATTGCCTCTGGGATAAGCCTGACTGCTCGTGCCAAGCTACCAAGGGGGTGAGCAGGGGTTATCTTCAGTGTGTAACTCCCTTGCCCTGACTAGAGTGGTGGTTTCTGCCTGGCTTAGGCGCTTGCCCTAGCCAACCAGAAATCCCATTTCTAACAGCACCTGTGTACTTCAAAGGCTTCATTATTCAAGAAACCCACTGATCGAAATAACTCTCTTTTATTCTCGATTTTTCACCCTCCATCCCTCAAGAAACACCTGCCCTATTCCCAATTTTTGCGGGCTAAAAGAATTTCATCAGATGCCACACAACTTCCAGCGATATTACAAGAATGCAAAACAAAATTTGCACAACGAGGCTATCCAGACAATATTTTGGGTGATGCTGAGTGACTTGTGCATGATCAGAATAGGGAGGAATTATTACAGAAAAAAATCAAAGAATCAACTCAGAGAGAAGTTTTTGTGTCTACTTTTTCAACCTCATCTCCGGCCATCAGAAATGTGATTCTAAAACACTGGGATCTACTTCAACTGGAACCTGATTTCCAAGGTATTTTTCTCAACCCCCTATTTTTGCTTACAAGAGGTCTCAGAACCTGAGAGAGTTGTTATCCAGATCTATCACAGCTGATACCATCGAACATAAAGGCATGCGCACATGTCGTAATTGCTCTCATTGTAATAACACATTGGTTGGCAGTAGTATCACTGATCCTTGGTCAGGCAAACTCATTAAACTTCAATTTTCAGCTGATTGCAACAGTCATCATGTCATTTATGCTATCTGCTGCCCGGGTGGCTTATACTACGTGGGCAAGACGGAAAGAACTTTACGCACCCGGATTGCGGAACACAAAAGTCGAATAAAGACGAAGACTTTAAGCTCACCTCTGGCGGCTCACTGGCTTATGCAAAAACAACAGTTGATGGACAGAATGCAGAACAATGTCATACATTCACCCTAGTACAGAGATCTGGGCCTAAATCCATCGTTGTTTTGCTCACCATGCCATTCCAGTTTGAACCCAGCCATATGCAAATCAGTCTTGACCCTGTGCCTCATGGGAACAGTCCAACCCGAACTGCCAAGCCAGGTCCTCCCTGGACTGGAAACAAGCATCCTAGGACCGGTTTCGGGGTTTCACCCCTTTTCAGCCAGGATAGCTTGATTCTAGTGGCATGGAGAGCACGGGACCCACGTCTGGGCATACCCGTCCCACTCGGGGTGACAAATGCAAAAACAACAGTTGATGGACAGAGTGCAGAACAATGTCATACATTCACCCCAGTACAGAGATCTGGGCCTAAATCCATCGTTTTTTGCTCACCATGCCATTCCAGTTTGAACCCAGCCATATGCAAATCAGTCTTGACCCTGTGCCTCATGGGAACAGTCCAGCCCAAACTGCCAAGCCAGGTCCTCCCTGGACTGGAAACAAGCATCCTAGGACCGGTTTCGGGGTTTCACCCCTCTTCAGCCAGGATAGCTTGATTCCAGTGGCATGGAGAGCATGGGACGCACGTCTGGGCATACCCGTCCCACTCGGGGTGACAAATGCAAAAACAACAGTTGATGGACAGAATGCAGAACAATGTCATACATTCACCCCAGTACAGAGATCTGGGCCTAAATCCATCGTTTTTTTGCTCACCATGCCATTCCAGTTTGAACCCAGCCATATGCAAATCAGTCTTGACCCTGTGCCTCATGGGAACAGTCCAGCCCGAACTGCCAAGCCAGGTCCTCCCTGGACTGGAAACAAGCATCCTAGGACCGGTTTCGGGGTTTCACCAGATATCCACAGTTGGCGCTTTCTGATTTTAGTCTTCACTGAAGCCTTTAAAATTACATATCTCTGGTTCTACTGATTAGATTTTTATTGTTTTTGACTTCATTTATTTATAAAAAATTGCTCTATTTTTCTAACTTGTGTTGAATCTTTTTTGTGTGGTATTTTTCACTTTATTAGTGTGTGAAGTGTTGCACAAATACTTTTCACATTGCCTCAAAGTTAAGCCTGACTGCTCTGTGCCAAGCTACCAGAAGGTTAAGTGTAGGTTAATTTAGGGTTGGCTTGTGCCTCATCCTGACACGGATTGTGGTTACTGCTTAACCAGGGTTCACACCTCAGTCAACCAACAACCCAATTTCACATTACCCCCTACCAATGCCAGATAAAACATCGAATATGGGAGGGCATCACTTTAAATAAAACAGGCCTATTGGCTTTGTCAGGGGGTCACCACATTAATATAGATAAGTCTATTGGCTTTGTCCAAGGTCACCACACTAAAAATATCAATAATCCGCATGTTAAAAATCACCATAATATCATAGAAATCAATAACCAAGTTTAAATGTAATCATTATTGTCAAAGCATTGTGATGTTTATCAAAAATCACTCTCAGCAATAATTGTCAGTAAAACAGTAAAATTCAACTTAATATATGTCTGAGTCTTTGTTCAAAAACTTTAGGCTCCATAAAATGCAGCCATAAACCCAAACCCTAGAGGTCACTGTACTCACAGGCTGTAGAACAAACAATAGTGATATAATTATGAGATAACAAGAAGGTGTGATTAATGGACACTTTTGAGGATTAATGACTGGATTCACAAAGAAAAATGGATGAGCATGGGTGGTTTTCATATGCACATCACCAGGGGGAGACAACGATAACTACAGTATTGAGTTGCTGTGTTTTGTTTTGTTTCTCCACTTTTTCTTTTTTAGATGGAGAAGAAGGAATACGATCTTTAACATTAAAGATAAGTGTATCTTTTTTTATGAAAAAGGAGCAGCTATCTGCCCTTTCTTTATCACTGGAGCAGTGTGATAATTATCTTCTGCACATACCAGGGAGGGAACTTCTATATTCATATAGCCCTGAAGAAAGCTTAAACATGTTGGCAGTAGGGTCTTAGGACCAATAATACATCCAATTGACCCTATATATATGCTATTTTTTAATATCCCATGCTGTTCCAAGAATAAAGGGATACCGGGAACAGCCTGAGGATTTTTATTCTATAAGACCCCCTGGCCATATCTTACAAGTGCTCCCCGAGATATGGTTGAGCCCACCCTGACTTTTAGGGGACAGAGTGACCCGATGATGAAGCATGACACCACTAGGGTGTGTGAGGGTAATTAAAACAAAAAGGAATTTTTTCCTTTCCCACAACCCAGTGGGTAACATTTAGGTCGCTTCATCAAACATCCCTCCAGGGTTATCTTAAGTTATCTCAAGATATAGTGGAGTACCTTTTGTGATTACAAGTTTACTTAGGGAGGACGTACTCCCACTTGAGAATTTCTCTCTGCCCTTTGAACACAGGAGGAGTATCCCTCCTCTAAGTGTGGGAAGGTTATCAAACAAACGTTCCAGCCTTAGGAGTGTTTAGACACAAGATGATATAAAGTCTGAGGTCATGCATTTCATGACCCCAGAAACTTAGGGTTACTATTGAATTGCTTTTCAGGGGCCTGCAAGGAGTGTTTCATGTTGGTTGTGCCCCTGGCCTCCTGGGACCACAAAATGCCAACAAAAATATGCAAATAGAATTTCATTAGGGAGTGATCCCTCAGCCAGAGCAGTGAAAATTATATCAGCGGCTCTCCCTCAGTGCTTGAGAGAGCAGCGTGCCTTCCCTTTTTGGTTTTCTCTTTTATATTTTCAAATCCTGGGTGCCCCTTGTAGGTAGAACTATGGGGGCAGCTCGGGGAGCCCCCTTCCGGTTGCCCCGTTGGCTCTTCGGCTTCCACCTTGAATGAGAACCAGCGATCCACTGTGGAGCACCCATGCTGCCAGTCTTGGGTTTGGTCTTGGGCGCTTGGAAGGTGGAAGCCCTCAACACCTTTTTTCTGCTTGTGCCCTCTGCTCCAGAGGGGTTGGATCTTGGGTCCCTACTTGCAACTCGATGGGGCGCTTCCTGTTTGTGTGGCCCAATATTTCTTTTGTACAGGCCCCCATGGAGATGGGCGCCTCTGGGGGAAAGTGGAGGATGCAAGAATGGGGCCCAACACATGCCCCCTCCCAGGGGGAATGAAAATTAAATTAGCTCTTTCCTGACCCAAAGCACTGGCCCACCGCAGTGGTTTTTTCAGATGTGGGGGCAGCGCCCCACATGCTCCTTTTTCAAGCAGGGGGTCAAAGGTCAAAATCTTCAAATGTGCGTAGCTCTGCATCACTGGCCTTTGGAGAGATCAACTGGTCCTGGGGCCAGCTGTTGACAGAGTCCTCAGTCCATAAGGGCATCAGGGGGCTTTTCCTTCCAGCTTTCCATGGTGGTGCGGCTGTCACAGTCCGAGTCCAGGGTCTTCCTCAACTTCATGTTCTGGAATGCTACTTTTATGTTCAGTCCAGCTTGTAAGGGGGGATTCCCTTTCCAGAGTATGGCTCCAGCCCGGCTAGCGACACAAAAGGCTGGTGTCTCTTGCTGTGTGCTGGGAGAAATCCCTTTGAATTGTAATCAGGGAAGGGCTCTACTCCTCCCCAGCCATCCTGCCTGGAGGACTCACTCCCTTTACACCCAGGCCTCTTTGTGTACTGTCTGGCTCCAATACGGATTTCCCTGTGGAAGAGCCATCACCAGCCCAGGCAACTGTAAACTCCAAGATAATTTAGGCAGAAAAATGCCAACTTTTGGTTTCTAGAGACTCTTCACCCGAAAGGGTTAAATGACAAGTTTGAATTGTCGTGTTTTTTGTGAGCATTCTCACTGCTGCACTTTATGTTGACCATTATCTTAGATCTCCTGTATGGTCTTATTCTGATTGACTTAGTTTTGTATAGGCAGGACGCTCATTAGTTTTGTATAGGCAGGTTGCAGAGTATGTAATAATGACATTTTATGATTTACTTGTCGTTTTACCATGTTTCATCATGTTGTTTCAGTGCACTGGTTTTGTATATTAGCACTTTAGTTACAGTATTTTACCTTATTTATTTTTGCTGTATTTATTTTATTGAGCATTTTTTCATGGTTTAAACGGAATTTTTTTTTGCTCACCAATTTTGTGTGACATTCGCTACCGCTTGTTGAATATTTGAATCTTTCTTTCTTGAGCTCCATTTACTTTTCCTCTCTCTTGGGTTTATCTCACTCTTTTTTCTTTTTCTATCTCGTTTTTTCACAAGTGTTCACTGGGATTGCAATTCCGGGTTAGTCCTGTTTCTATTGCTACCATTAGGACGTAAAGCACGTACGTTTGAGGTTTAAATTATTTCCGGTACACTTTGAACAGGTTACACATTTTTTCGTGTCTGCTACTTTGGCTGTGAGACTCCTGCTGGATGTATTACCAACGTATCGGTAAGATTTATCTCACCTTGTAGTCTGGCTGAGTTCCATATATTTGTAGATTGTTGAACTCATTCGAGTTCTTATTTTTCTCATTAATTTTTTTCCTATAGTAATCCCTACCCATCTTGTGGTCACTAGCAGTCGACACTAAAGGTATTCATTATCTCTCCCCTCTTCTTCTTTTATTTCGTTAAACACAAGGAACTTTTTCATAACCCATTTCACTCATTTGCTTCACAGTTGGCACAGACTTTGTGTCGGTAGTTGACATCGCGTTCTGCATTCAGCATTCGTTTAAGGTATCCTTCTCTCTATTTCACATTTTCTCATTTATTCGACCATTTTTCTGTACCGCACGTTGGGTGCATACACTAACATTTCGGGTTGAACTGTTCCTTTCTCTCACGTTTTTCATGCTTTGTCTAACGTTCTTTTTTAATTCCATTTATCTTTATTACATTTTTCCGGTCAGCTTGTTTGTTTTGTCCTTACTTGCTTGTCTGTATGAGCTCAATCAAACTTAAGCGTAATGTATAAAGTTTTTGGTATTATTTTCTTGCGAAACTTATTGTAATTATTAATGTTCTAGATTCCCCTGACGAAGGGCAGAATTAAGCCCGAAATGCATTGGGAAAGGAAAATTCCTTTGTTATCCAACTTGTTATGCTGAGTAAAGCATCATCGCGATCCTTTTGAAGAAATTCTGCCATGGATTGAATAAAAGCAGATTTCGGATAACTTCATTGTCTGTTATGTTTGGAAGCGTTTTGATAATGCTGGTTGTCGGATAAATGATTCATTGATTATTAGTTTGAAATTGTCATAATTATACATTTAAAATATTCTTATCACTGAAAGTACACTTGGGATTAAGTGACATTGTAGTAGTGCAACTTGAGTTCTTGGATACTTATCCAGGCTTATATTGTTTACTTTTGTACAAGGAGGCTGACAGAGCCCCCTACAGGTTGCACACTTTAATTCAAGAAGTTTTTGATGAAAAGATTACTGAGTTCAAATTTATTACTTTTGAGTGCACCCGTGCTGTATTTTTCTATTGTTATATATCTATTCTGTCACACAGCCTATTTGTGCACCGAAATCATGTCCTTTGAAGAGATTCTTCATCTTACTGAGAACAAAGCCGAAACCAAGGCTTATACTTCCACTGAAGCTAATGATATTTATGAGCTCATCAGAGAAGTCAGGGCTTTCGATACCACTCAGGGCCCAGTCCATCAACAGATACGTCAATTAGAATACTTAATGCGTAGGGAAATAAATCAGCGGTTGCACGCCACTACCTTAATTCAATATCACAAGGCACGTAGAATTCCTCGAGGGTTACGTTTGGCCATAAAACCCATGCTATTCAAGATGAATAAGAGATTCATGGACAGATGGTATGCTATCCTCAACAAATGTTCACTAGACCTTATTTTACTTATTGTAGAAGAACTGTCACAAGTACTTGTGGGCTTAGAAGCAGATATTAAAGAACTACACAACGCTTTATCTCTACGTATGGAGGCAGATAACTGGCAATCCACTCTTGTTGACATTAACAAAAAACTTGATACTTATGCAAAAGAAATTCATGAACGGAAAATTAGAAAGTTTCGTCGTGACACTATCGACTATAAGTTAGATGAGGTGTACACTTGGGCGGAGGTGTATGCTCAAAAACGCACTTGGAATAAAACAGGCACAACCTCATCAGAAGAAAGTCTGGTTTCTATTAGCGATACACAACCGACCCGTCCCCCGGCTCCGTCCACATCAGGTACTGCCAATACCACGGTTGCATCTAGTGGTGTAAAAGTGTCTTTTTTAGAGACAAGCCCCGCTGCAAACAACCCCCCAATACAACTCAATATAGAAACAGCCAAAACCGCAGAGGGCATAGATTCAGCAAAATCAAGCAGACCAGGTCGCCAGAAGAAACACTAGTGATAAACATTTCATCTCAAAAGTTGTCTAACAATCAAATGTCTGTTTTAGAAAAAGGTAGCTCTTTTGTTCCGACTTTTTATTCTAAAGCACTTGACTCTGAGGTGGCCTTGTACAAGTTCACAAGGAAACTGCGATTAAGATACTTTTTTCAATTGTGAATCCTGAACCCAAGAGCATCCAACAGCCTGAATACCGTGAGTTTAAACCTAAGAGTACGTTCATTTCTCCAGTCTCACATAAGATCATAGATACATTTGAGACTTTAGTAAGACAGGATTTGCCAAAATTACCTGCACACTCGACGTTGAATGCAAACTTATCTCCACGAGAAAAGCTGGCTTTGCTAGAACCTAGGAAGAATGAACTACTTCATTTCACTAGAGCTAATAAAGGGGGTGCTTTAGTAGTTATGGATAAAAAATTTTACGAAGATAAAATCGAGATGATCCTGTTGGATGATTCTACATACATTCCATTGTTGAATGATCCCACTGATTCTTTTATGACTTTGCTCGCATCCATATTGAATCACGCCAATGAAATGAGATGGATTACTGACAAAACCAAAGATTTTCTGACTACAAAATTCCCACGCAGACCAGGGTTATACATGTTACCCAAAATACACAAGGATCTTACAAACCCACCCCTTAGACCGATTGTGTCGGGGTGTGGGTCTTTACATGAACCACTTGGTCAGTATTTAGACACATTTTTACAGCCGATTGTTCAAGCAGGGAGTACCTATCTTCAAGATACCACCCACTTGCTGCAGATTCTTAATGAAGTTCAGATTCCGGAGGCTGGTGAAATTTGGCTATGCACAGTAGATGTGGTGGCATTGTATACTTCCATTCCTCATATGGAAGGCATAGAAGCCATAGAGTGGGCTCTACTGCGTCACGAGACATCTGGTGTCAATAAAATCTTTTTGTTGGAACTATTACATTTTTGTTTATTTCACAGCTATTTTAAGTGGAAAGATCGTTTTTATCTTCAATCTAACGGGACCTCCATGGGTTTTTCGGGAGCTCCTAGTTATGCCAATATCTTTATGTCCAAATTTGAATCTGAACACATATTGTCTAACTCTAACTGGCAGAGTAATTTGATATTATATCGTCGTTACATAGACGATATATTGATTATTTGGCATGGTAGACGCATTGATTTAGAAGCTATGATTAGTGCACTCAACGAGAAGAATCCTAGGATCCAGTTCACCTCCTCTATAGATTCTCAGATGATTTCTTATCTGGATGTTTCAATAGAATTGAATGGGTCACAGATTAACACTAAGGTGTTCAAGAAAAGTACAGATAGGAACAACGCTTTGCTGTTTCAGAGTTTCCACCCGTGGTCTCTTAAATGTCATCTTCCGTATTCCCAATTTACCAGAATCAGACGGATTACCTCTGATCCTGAATTAAGCCAACAAACTACACAGGAATATAAGAAACAGTTCATGGCTAGGGGATATTCTCGTGCCATTGTAGATCAAGCTGAAATAAAAGCATTACGAGTGCCTAGAAATGAATTACTTAAGAAGACGATTCATAGGCCAACCGCATCTAGAGAAGTGTTAGTTTCCACCTTTTCATCTCAGTCATACCATATTCAAAAGATTGTCAATAAACGCTGGGAATTACTTCAAACTGAATCTGATTTTCAAGGGTTATTTGAACATCCTCCATTGTTTGCATATAAACGGTCATGTAATTTGAAAGAGATTTTGACATCCTCGTTACCTTCCACTGTGAGTACACACAAAGGTATGACTAAGTGCCAACATTGTTCTCATTGTAATAATGTGTTAACAGGGCAATCGATCACTCACCCTAGATCAGGCAGAAACATCAAGTTTAATTTTACTGCCAATTGCAACAGTACTCATGTTATTTATGTTATCAAATGCCCTTGTGGCTCATATTACGTGGGTAAAACAGAGAGGACCTTAAGAACTCGAATCACTGAACACAAAAGTAGGATACGTACTAAAACATTGAGTTCCTCCTTGGCTAAACACTGGGTAGATAATCAACACTCTATCGCACAGCTTAGATTCAGTGTAATTGAAATCATTTAACCATTACCAGGTCGAGACTTAAGCAAACTACTTTTACAGCGTGAAACGCATTGGATTTGGTTTCTAGAGACTCTTCACCCGAAAGGGTTAAATGACAAGTTTGAATTGTCGTGTTTTTTGTGAGCATTCTCACTGCTGCACTTTATGTTGACCATTATCTTAGATCTCCTGTATGGTCTTATTCTGATTGACTTAGTTTTGTATAGGCAGGACCCCCATTAGTTTTGTATAGGCAGGTTGCAGAGTATGTAGTAATGACATTTTATGATTTACTTGTCGTTTTACCATGTTTCATCATGTTGTTTCAGTGCACTGGTTTTGTATATTAGCACTTTAGTTACAGTATTTTACCTTATTTATTTTTGCTGTATTTATTTTATTGAGCATTTTTTCATGGTTTAAACGGAATTTTTTTTTGCTCACCAATTTTGTGTGACATTCGCTACCGCTTGTAGAATATTTGAATCTTTCTTTCTTCGAGCTCCATTTACTTTTCCTCTCTCTTGGGTTTATCTCACTCTTTTTTCTTTTTTCTACCTCGTTTTTTCACGAGTGTTCACTGGGATTGCAATTCCGAGTTAGTCCTGTTTCTATTGCTACCATTAGGACGTAAAGCACGTACGTTTGAGGTTTAAATTATTTCCGGTACACTTTGAACAGGTTACACATTTTTTCGTGTCTGCTACTTTGGCTGTGAGACTCCTGCTGGATGTATTACCAACGTATCGGTAAGATTTATCTCACCTTGTAGTCTGGCAGAGTTCCATATATTTGTAGATTGTTGAACTCATTCGAGTTCTTATTTTTCTCATTAATTTTTTCCTATAGTAATCCCTACCCATCTTGTGGTCACTAGCAGTCGACACTAAAGGTATTCATTATCTCTCCCCTCTTCTTCTTTTATTTCGTTAAACACAAGGAACTTTTCATAACTCATTTCACTCATTTGCTTCACAGTTGGCACAGACTTTGTGTCGGTAGTTGACATCGCGTTCTGCATTCAGCATTCGTTTAAGGTATCCTTCTCTCTATTTCACATTTTCTCATTTATTCGACCATTTTTCTGTACCGCACTTTGGGTGCATACACTAACATTTCGGGTTGAACTGTTCCTTTCTCTCACGTTTTTCATGCTTTGTCTAACGTTCTTTTTTAATTCTATTTATCTTTATTACATTTTTCCGGTCAGCTTGTTTGTTTTGTCCTTACTTGCTTGTCTGTATGAGCTCAATCAAACTTAAGCGCAATGTATAAAGTTTTTGGTATTATTTTCTTGCGAAACTTATTGTAATTATTAATGTTCTAGATTCCCCTGACGAAGGGCAGAATTAAGACCGAAATGCATTGGGAAAGGAAAATTCCTTTGTTATCCAACTTGTTATGCTGAGTAAAGCATCATCGCGATCCTTTTGAAGAAATTCTGCCATGGATTGAATAAAAGCAGATTTCGGATAACTTCATTGTCTGTTATGTTTGGAAGCGTTTTGATAATGCTGGTTGACGGATAAATGATTCATTGTTTACTAGTTTGAAATTGTCATAATTATACATTTAAAATATTCTTATCACTGAAAGTACACTTGGGATTAAGTGATATTGTAGTAGTGCAACTTGAGTTCTTGGATACTTATCCAGGCTTATATTGTTTACTTTTGTACAAGGAGGCTGACAGAGCCCCCTACAGGTTGCACACTTTAATTCAAGAAGTTTTTGATGAAAAGATTACTGAGTTCAAATTGATTACTTTTGAGTGCACCCGTGCTGTATTCTTCTATTGATAACTTTCTAGAAGGGGCATTTCTAAAATAATAATTTTAAATCCGACCTCACCATTATAGAGGACTTTAAATCACAATTCAAAAGAGTGTACAAATTATTTTTCTAGCTGCTACCAATCTGAATTTAGCATTTAATAAATGTACCAAGGTGTCCCTCTCTTCAATATTTGCATACTTGCTTTATGCGCAGTAAGCCTACATATGGGGGACTTATTAATATTTTAAAAGAAGGGTTAGGCCTGTCAAAAGGGGTATTTTGATAGGTCAAATTTGCAGTTAAAACTTCCCACAATAAGGTTAATTCGGTGCTGCTAGCAGGCTGCACACGACTGAAGTAGTCTCTCATGTGCAGCCCGTACCCGTGCGCACATGCATGTGCACACGTTTTCACTTGTTAACAGACATGTGCTCCTTACCTTAGCTCCGTCTTAGTGGTCTCATCTTCAAAGGCGGACACTGGTGGTAAAAACGTGCAGTCCAATTTACCATGAAATTAATGGGAGTGAGACTTTAGGTAGTAAGACTCACCCACCATAAGGGTTTAAAATCAGGTGATCAAAAAGCAAAGAATCTGGGCTTATTAAATGGGTGGAACCCATTTGCAACAAAATGCATTTCAGGAAAGCCTCACTAAGGGGTCGATTACGATCCGCCCGCCATAATCGCCCGTCCGCCAACAAATTCCCCCGCCATATTACCATGGCGGAGGAGAGCCCGGCAGACGGTAAGACCGTCCGCATGTTTTCCGCCCGGCCGAACAGTCGACCGGGCGGAAAGGGCTTAATATGGTGGCGGTGTCTGCAAGACACCGCCATCCATATTATGATGCCGGCGGAGATGAGCCTTTCCATGGTGGCGTCGCCGCCATGGAAAGGCTCGCGGTCTTTGCTGTTGGGGGTGGGGGCTGCACATGGGGGTACCTATGGTACCCCCTGCATCTGCATGCACAAGGTGGCAGGCACCGCGCGGTGCCTGTCACGTTGTGCATGCAGATGCACTAACATGCATTTCCAGCACTGTGGCGGGCGGTGTTGTGAGCACCGCCCGCCACAATGCTGGAAATGGGGATGCCACCGTGGCGGTGGCATCCTAATCACATGTGCGGGACCGCCGCACACATAGCGGGCGGTCCCATTTACCGGGGCGATGGCGGGCGGACAAAGTCCGCCCGCCATCATAATCGGCCCCTAAATTCCCTATTTTATAAAATTTGGATCAGAACAAAGACAATGCTGAAACCTACTTTTTGTCTGAGATTTGATGAGCATTCAATGTTGTACCTGGTGATGTCTATGAAGGAGTATGAGCATAGAGAGCTTGAGAACAGGGGGGACAGGGGTAGATTAGTTGGTGATTTCCTATGCAAAACCCGTTTAAGGCGGGTTCCCCTGTTATTATCTCAAGAAGGGTGAAATCAGTGATGCAGGAAGCTGGTGTGAATATGGCTGTTTTTAAAGCTCCCGCTCATTAACGGGTGTAATGGCAAGAAAAGTACTTTTGTGGGAGAAGTAAGGTTGGAAGATATTTTGAAAGTGGCAGATTTTAACCCTATGGAATGTCAAGCTTTGCTTTCATGAGCTTTGAACCTGTATAATGCTATCCTCCTGACTTGTCATAAAATGGTGATTGCCCAACATTTAGTGATGGGAGAATCGGGATTTTATTGAAGACAATGAGGCAAATATTATCCCCCTCCTTTGTTTAAGGGGATTGAGTTGAAGAGATGTATGTAGGATTTAAGAGTGATTATATCATGAGGTGTCAGTTGTTTCTAATACTAGTGGGTTCGGAATAAAAATCTTGCATTCTGGAATTAAAATATTTTTGTTAGTACATATGTGTTAAGGTTTTTCAGTTTCTTCATTTTAGAGAATGTGTAATGAAGCTTGTGGAGTATAAGGACAACTATGTGGATATGTCAATGGATTTTCCATGGTTGTGAAGGTTGCAACATTCAAAAGATACATGAAATGTTCAAATACCTGTTGTGTTTTCATTCACAATTCTAGTGCTCTAAGTGTTCTTAAAATGCTGCTCAGTAGTGAATAAAGGAAGTTATGCATAATGCTAGCCTCCATATCTTTAATAAAATCTAGATTTTCCATTACCAATGTTTGGAGAATCACTATTTTCCAGTCAAAACATAAGTAAAAACTCTTCTAGATATATGTATATAAATTATATATGCATGCCAATGAATGTATGGTATACAGTGTAAATGTTCATTCATAAAACACAAATTCATATACATATATATATATGCTTATTAGTCTGCCGCAGAAAAGCAATTAATTTTTGAGGGTACACAATAGACTACATTATAAATAGGCATTGACAAAGCCAATAGGTCTGGCCTTGGCAAGGTGGTGCATTTTTAAAAAAATTTTATTACAAGCATATGCCACAAAAATATAAAGTCGACTTACTGCCCCCTAAATGTGGTGGCAAATGCTTAAAATAAAAAAAAATCAGTTTTGGAAAAAAATAACCATCACATATAATTTTAATACAACAGTGCAGGTGCTTCCTTGCAGGCATGTGCACCAAATAAAGCATAGAACCCCTTTTTAGTATCAGTGAACATCTCAGGGAAATATTATTTTAATGGGCACCAACAAAAGGTACTATCTAATTGCTGTAACTTGAACATAAAGTGTAAAGAAAAAAGGTTATTGGCATACCAACCCTGGCACTAAAGTGAAATTCTTTTTAGGCAGCTGTGCACATGTGATCAAGAGAAATGCCAATGGCTTAAGTGGGCTGAAACATTGCTCTATCTTGTATGCTGTGGTGGATGTAAGCAAAATGACAGTGATGGGGTGAGTGTGATTGGTGTCAGCTTGATTATGTCAGTGAGATAGTGCAAGTGTGATAATGTAAATGTGATGTAAATGTGGTGAAAATGTGCTGTGTGGTGTGGTTGGGATGGTGCAGCGAGTTTAATGGCAGTCTGTGATGGTGTGCTTTTTCTATGATTGTGTATTGGTTAGTGTGAAGTGGTGAAGCTAATGCGCTGCGTGAGATGTAACAACCATGATGCGGCAAGTGCAAGAGAAGTCAATGTGACGATGCCAGTGTGCTTATGTGTTAGTGATAGTGTACAAGTGGCAAGTGTGATGTGATGAAGACTATGTTGCGAGGTCAGTGCCGGTCAATGTGCTGGTGTCATATGAATGTGAATATCTGAGTTTAAGAGAGTGATGTTGAGTGTGATGCAGTCAGTATGATAGAGAATGTGATTGTCAGGTGGTATAGTCTAATGTAAGGGTGATGGGACGATATGCTGAGCAAGTGGCTGAATACATTGTCCTCCACATGCCAGAGAGGAACTATGTGCACACTTGAGGGCCCTGGAGATCTCAAATACTGCTGTTTGCATAATTATTTTCCCAAATAGTGTGATTTGAACTTTTGAAGAGTTAAGAAAATCACTTATTGTGAAACAGTAGCAACTTTTAACCACAGTGTAATTACATGTGCTGAACCTTAAAGGTACCACCTTCCTTATCAAAGTGTGCCGAAACTGCACATATTACAATGTTCCTGCTAAGGTTGGTATACAAATAAAACATGGGCCAAAATATGCCTCTTGCCGAAAGATCCAAATGTGCACACTTGAAGGTAGTGATACCCTTATATTGCTAAATCTCAGACTAAGGATAACAAAGGACGTGAATTGTCATTTTTTTTGTCAAACTTTAGTGAATTATTGTGATCATGGGCAAATGACATGATAACAATGTGCATCAGTGCACTTACAGAATAATATTTGCTTTGGTTGTGAAAGCTGGGTGTACATGCTACATAAAAACAAACAACTTTTTGTTACCCCATGATTAACACTCCAATGGCAGAGTAGAATGATACTACAACAGAAATAATGAGTCCGATGGCTAAGTTAAAATGTTAGCTACTCCATTTTCCCAGGCATCAGCATAGATAAAGTTATAGCTAAGGAAAAAGAAATGGTGAATGTGTAATGTAAACGGTGCCCCTGATTAATGGAAAGCCATGCAAAGTAAATTTAGTCATTGCTAAGCACAGGCCAAGCACCTTGCGCTGCACCTTAAGAAGTTCTCTTGTTTTACATGTAAATCTGATGCATTATGAAAGCCATTTGCGTTCTACCATGACGTTTATTTTGTGTGGAGTTTAATTCAATGCCAAATGACACGATAATAACAAATCAAGCCTTTACCTAGAAGAGAAGTGCCAGCAGTAAATCCATTAGGGAAAGAGAGTTAGAGGGTAAAGCAAGAAACACTGAGTGATGTCTGCAGAAGGGAACTATTTTTCCTGCCAGGCTAATGTTAATTTTTTTCATAAGTGTATGTAGAGTAAACAGGCATAATACAGTCACTCACGGTGAAGAGAACCAATAGATGAAGAAGGCTGACCTACTGCCCCAAACTGTATGTTGTGGTGGGAGGAAACAAATGTGAAAGACACTTGAGCAGACCAATAGATAATGAGGGCCGGCCAAAAGCCCATATATACTGGATAAATCTGAGTTCAAGGAGCTAATAACCAAAACTAGGAGTGAAATCACTATCAGATTGAAAAAACACGCTCAAGACCAGAAAAGCTTATACATTTTCCCGTGACAAACAAGATTATGAATCGGGACAGATTTTCAATTTAAAAAACAACAACTTTATTTCTCATTTTTCACAATGAATAACAAACATTGCTCAAAACATAAATTTCTGCAATTAGTACATTATGCATTCCCCAGGGATGATGTCAACTAAGCAGTGAGCAGTACAGCTATATGCCAAATTTAAAATTCTAAGAAAACAGTAATTCTGCTATACAGTAAAGTTGTGCCCTTGAACATCGACCACTTCCCTTATCCTGCTGGCGAGGTCAAAGCAGGGAAGGAGTAGTCTGCATAAATAAACAGCTGTAGACCAATAGCATCTAGCATATACGCTTCTCTCACACCACCCCGGTGCGGTCGAGCTCGTCCTGCGAATCTGTGGCTGCCACTATATCCAACAAGTATTGGCGATACGGACCCCATATATCTTTGGGTGCGCATCGCACTGGCATCAAAGCATTATAATTATCAGATTGGGTTGAGCAGTATGCTAAGTTTTTTTCCCATTCCGCAGTAGTGGGCAAGGGACCTCTCATCCATCGCATGGCCACCCTCCTTTTAGCCAACAGGAGACCAAGAGCTGCTAGCTTTCGCACTCCCTTCGGTATTTGTTTGTCAAACCCCAATAAAGCGACCAGTGGTGTCTCTGATAACTCACAATCCAACATTTTAGAAAGACTCCTGAAGACATCGCTCCCGAAGGTACGTACCCCTGGACAATCCCAAGCCAAGTGCGTGAAATGTGCATTCCTCGCAGAACATCTCATGCATGTATCATCCTCTCTCAAACCATATCTGTACAGCCTAGCCGGGGTGTAATATGTCCTATGAATATATTTAAAATGTGTTAGGCGATGCCTGCCATTTAGTGAGATGGACTTAACTGTAGCAAAACACCAGGACCATTGCGCCTCAGTGATAACTATGCCGAGTTCCTCCTCCCAGTCTAATTGAAATTTTTGTTTGTGCTGTTCACAGTGACCTTGAAATAGGGAATATAACATAGTTATTCCACGTTGTGGAGATTGTGTTTGCAAAATATACGTAAGTGCTGGCATCCCTACAGGTTCACCCATGTCTGAGTCTAATAGGACGCGCAGGGCACTCCGAAATCTGTAATATTGAAATGTATCCAGCGCAGTCACTCCCACCGCCTGCGCGGATGCCTGGTCCCACGTTTTGGCGACCCCATCCAGGAACAGGTCCCCCATACAATGAATATGTAGCTTTGCTAGAGTGTTCATTATCGCTCTGTCCCCTTTGTGTGGCAGCCAATCACACCATTGGATCGGCAGCTTAGGAGAGTATATCAATTGTATGTGATGCCTAAGGGCTATTTTAGAAAGCTGGTGTCCAGTGCAGTTAACCGGATCTATTATGCGTGGAGCAATCCGTGCCGCCCCGGTCAACAGATTGGGCAGAGGAGCCGGGGATACCATATTGTGCTCGAAAAGGTGGTGCGGTAAGTTCTGAGGACCATGTATCCACACATGTGCATGTAAGGTTTGCGCTGCTCTGTAATACCTTTCTATGTCTGGGGCGTTTAACCCCCCCTCTGAATAAGGTTTCGTTAGGAAATCCCATTTTACCCTGGGCTGTTTCCCGGCCCAGACCAGGCGACTCAGCATTTTAAGCAATTTAGAGAAAAAAGACTGGGGTAAACTAATAGGTATATTGACAAACAAAAATAAAAAAACGGGGGAGCACAATCATTTTTGTCAAAGCTACACGACCAATTAGTGAAAGCGGTAATTTTATCTATTTTTCCACTGCGTCCGACAGTTTCTGTACCGCACATCCATAATTTTCAGTCAATATCAACTCAGCGTCTGTGTGTATTTTGATGCCCAAATACCTCACCGGGTCAGTAGTCGACTGCAGTGGCTAAGGAGTCTGCACCGGTGCAGTGACGGAGGTTAGTGGGAAAATGATAGATTTATGCCAATATATATGGAGCCCTGAGTGCTGGCTAAATCGCTCTACCTCTTGTAACATGGGGAGCAAATTCTGTTCTGGATTACGGATATAAAGTAAGGTATCGTCTGCGTATGCAGCGATTGTGAGATTGTAATTGGAGGACCGGATGTCGCGATATGCGTGATAGTCGCGCATCGCGCACATTAAAGGTTCCGCCACCAGTGCATACAAAAGAGGGGAGAGGGGGCACCCCTGCCTCGTACCTCTAGTAATTACTATTGTACGTGATGTTGTACCATTGATCTTTACTTTAGCCGTTGGGTCCGTATAAAGCACCTCTATTAAGTGCAGAAAAATGTCCCCAACTCCTACTCTGCACAGAACAGTGTATAAGAACCTCCATTCCACGGAGTCGACCGCTTTTTCTATATCGATAAACAGGGGCGCCGCTCTGACTTGTGGGTTAATAAGCGCTATGGTACCAAACAGCGTTCGAAGATTGCTGGATAATGATCTCCCAGGCACCAACCCTGTTTGTTCTGGACCAACCAATTTCGGCAGCAAGGGGGCTAATCTATTCGCCAGCACTTTCGCGAACAATTTCGTGTCAGTGTTCAATAGTGAGAGTGGCCTATAGGAAGAACACTGTTCTGGAGGCTTCCCAGGCTTGAGCAGGGTGACTATAGTAGCTTCCCGCATAGATGTAGGCATTGCCCCCGTTTTTTCCATCTCT
This sequence comes from Calotriton arnoldi, assembly GCA_963921515.1. Lineage (NCBI taxonomy): Eukaryota > Metazoa > Chordata > Amphibia > Caudata > Salamandridae > Calotriton > Calotriton arnoldi. The sequence goes on along the minus strand of CAWUFW010007003.1, from coordinate 735,762 downwards.
TCGAAGAGATTGACCAGGTGAGGAAGTAACTTATCTATGTACGCCTTATAAAAGGCTACCGTCAAGCCATCTGCGCCCGGCGCCTTTTCATTAGGCATGTCTTTCAAAGCCGCCGTAATTTCAGGGGGCCTCAGAGGGCCAATAAGTCGCTCCCTGTCACTATTGTCCAGCCAGGTCATAGCTATATGGGCTAAGTAGTCGTCGTCAGATTCCTGGGTCGCGGTTTCCCTTGAAGTGTAGAGACCGGCATAATAATCCGCAAAAGCGTCTAGTATAGCAGGAGTATCGTCCACCAAGACCTGCTCAGAGTTATATACTTGCATGATGTGATTATCTCCTCTGGGAGGTCTAACCGTCGCTGCAAGTGTTGCACTGGGTCGATCCCCTTCTGAGTATGACCTACCCACCGCATATTTCCCCAGATGTTAGACTTCATCGTCTGCTAACTCATTATATTTACTTATGTGGGTCCTGATCTGTGCCAGTACCTGAGGGTCACCCGTTTCTTGCAGTACGCCCTCCAAGGACCGCAAGGTAGTTTCGACGTTAGAAATTTGGGTGCGTATGGATTTGAGAATACCAGCATGCTTGGAAATTGTTATCCCCGTATGTAAAGTTTGAAAGCTTCCCACACTGCACCCATGGTGTTAACACTGCCCAGATTTGTAAGAAAGAACTCATCTATGGCGGTGCCTTCTTCCGCACGGAAAACTGAGTCCAATAGGGAATACTGTGGAAATCGCCATGCTAGTCTGGGAGAACTAGCCACAGGAAGTGCCAAGGTGAGACTTATTGGGGAGTGATCTGAGAAAGTTCTGGCCATATGCTGACAGTCTCTAATTGAGGGGAGCAATGAGAGGGAGGCGAACCAGTAATCTATTCTTGTGTGAATATCATGCGCAGCTGAATAATGGGTATATCCCCTACCCATGGGTGCAAGCTGGCGCCATACATTGCGCATACCCTCAGCCTGTGCAGTGCAAACTACTGCACGAGCTGCATGCGAGGGGGGTCTTGGAGCCCCCTTTGAACGATCTAAGATGGGGTTCTGGATACAATTAAAGTCTCCCCCCCCACAGTATTGGCAAATGAGAATGTTGCATAATCTTAGAATGTAAAGAGTGATAAAATTGTGGGCCATCGTAGTTGGGTTCATAAACCCCCACCAACAGAACATTAAAATGATCCTTATGGCACTTTGCCACTACAAACCTGCCGCCAGTGTCTATGTCCAATGCTTGGATATGTATACCTGAGTTCCTACGTGTCCAAAGGAGTACCCCCCTAGCATGTGTTGTAAACCCAGCCGCCACACATAGGCCTTTCATTCGACGTTGGGATAACAATCCAGTCTGTGGGGAGAGATGCGTCTCCTGTAGGATAGCCACATCTATCCTGTGCCTGTACAAATAAGCCACCACTTTACGTATTTTTCTTTGGTCGTTGAGACCCCTGACATTCCAGGAAAGAAAACGGATAACCGCTGGTCGATCACTGGTATCCGGCATGCGTAAATGTATCTATACAATGCAAACTTGTACACAAACTGTACCTAAATCCACTTGTGAAAATGCAACCCCCTGTAGGGACATACACACTGGCTGAAATGCAACATTGAACACCCCCCCCAACCACCCACCCACACCATATAAAAAAAATTAGATACGGCCACCGCTGTTCCCCCCGCCCCTCCCCCAACCCCCCTCAAATTTACCTCCTACCAACAGAGCAGGATCCCCCAAAATAGTACCCAGGTGTTATACACACAGAGGCAATGGCTGCCAGACCCAAGGTGTTACGGGGTAGGCCGACATTGCCCAAGCTAAAAATTTCCCACGAGGCATCTTGTTATACTCCTACAATTCTGTACAGTGGTAGTGCTTACATAATGAAAACAGATTTGCATAGCTTGTGAACTGACTCAGCGAGCCCATATCTGAAGGGAAGACAGCGTCTAATGTTACACTTTCATAATAGAAAAGGTTTACACTTATGACGTGGAGGGGGTCGGGTAGACCGCCCTCAGTGCACCACCTGTCTCCGTGCCTTCCAATGAGGCGCCATCTTCCGCCGGAGAGTGTGGAGACCTGTTTGCCCTCTCCGCGCTGTACTTTTTGAGATCCTTCTGCAGTACATTCGGGTCAGCATACAGTTTGGGTTTGCGTTCAAAGTTGACCTTTAAACAGGCCGGGTACAACATTGCGTAATCCAATTGTAGTTCTCTCAGCTTACGTTTGACAGGGCCAAACTTCTTGCGTGCCTCCTGGACCAGTGGTGTGAAGTCCGGGAAGAGGGACAGCTCCGAACCTTCATACGGAAGGGTTTTCAATTCTCTTGCGCGCTTCAACGCAGCATCCCTGTCCCAGTAATTAAGTAGTCGAATTATCACTGGACGTGGCGGGGCACCCGGAGCGGGGCGCGGACCTAACGAGCGATGAGCCCGCTCCACTATGAAGACATCAGAGAATGTGTCACGGCCCAATAGTTGTACCAGAAGCTTCTCGACGAATGTTTCCATGGGGCCCGTGGAGGTTGTCTCCGCCAGACCCAAAAGGCGCACATTATTGTTATGTTATGTTATGTTAATTAGGCATTTATAAAGCGCACGGCTACTCCCAGGAGTGTCCCGGCGCTGAGCAAAAACCACGTAAACAAACACAATAGAAGAAAGCCAGACGAGAAACCTGCCAAACGAGATTAAAGTTGGAAAAGCCACGTCTTAAGTTTTTTTCTGAAAGTGAGAAGGTCCTGAACCTGTCTGAGGGCCAAGGGAGACTGTTCCATAGGTGGGAGGCGATCACTTGGAAAGATCGACCTCCGACCCGAGCAAGAGAAATTTTAGGAACAGGAATCAAGAGTTGAGATGAGGACCTCAGGGTACGTTGGGGAGTGTAATGGGGAAATCTTTGTCTGAGATAAGGGGCTCCAATCTGATTAAAAGCTTTGAAAACCAGAATCAGTGCTTTAAAGTGGATTCTTTTCTGAACAGGGAGCCAATGCAGGGATAACAAGAGAGGGGACGAATGAGTTCTAGGGCCAGCCAAAAAGATGCCCCTAGCAGCCGTATTTTGAATCACCTGCAAACGGGTGATTAGATAACTGGGAAGTCCCAAGTACAGAGAGTTCACGTAGTCCAATCTCGAGATAACCAGAGCCTGGACAATGGTCTTTCTGTGAGGGACAGAGAGCAGGGGAAGAAAATTCTTCACCATTTTTTAAATCCCAAAGCAAGTCCCAGCTACGGATTGAATCTGGGACTTCATAGAAAGCGTGGCATCCAGCCTGACACCAAGGTTCTTAACCATGGTCACAGACGACCTGGGGGGGGTCAAATCCTGCGGCCACCAGTCATACCAAGTCTCACATGGTCGAGAACCAAAAAGATAATCTCTGACTTATCAGGATTACATTTCATTTGATTATCCTTCAGCCACAAAAAACTGCAGAAAGGCATGAGTTAATTGCATGTCCATCAAACTCAACACCCTTCTTGCAAGTGAACAACAACTGAGTATCGTCAGCATACGATACGATCTTAGCCCCATGTTGTTCAGCCAAAAGGGCGATAGGGGCCATATAAAGATTGAACAAGGTAGGGCTCAGGATAGAGCCCTGCGGGACTCCAACATTCTTAGGAGGAATAGCAGCAGAGAAAGGGGGGGACCATATAGTTTGGAGGCGGTCGCTGAGAAATGACTCAATCCACCTCAGGGCTAGGCCACCGACACCACCCTCCACCAATCTTTGCACCAGTCTATTGTGGGGCACGGTGTCAAAAGCCGCGGAGAGATCCAAAAGTACCAAGACCGCATTGCCTCCTCTATCTAGCGTGGTTTTTATAGTTTCCACCACTTCTAAAAGGGCCGATTCAGTACTAAAATTTGCCCTGAAACCTGATTGACTAGGATGCAAGAGGTGATTGGTCTCAATATAATCAGTAATAATAGAATTGACATATTTCTCCAAAACCTTGGAGAAGAAGGGTAGCAGAGATATAGGGCGGTAGTTACCGGCTACCTCCGGGTCAGCCGTAGGTTTTTTTAGTAGAGGAAGAATTTTAGCATGTTTCCAGCAGGGAGGCATATAACCCTTCCGCAAAGCGTTGTTTAAAATCAGATTTACCGTGGGATTAATCACCTCAGCAATTGCTGATAACACCTTGGCAGGACAGGGGTCAGTCGGAGAGCCTGACTTCAAGGACTTCATAAGAGTTAAGGATTGATCCATAGAAATAGCAGGAAACTGCCTAAGGGAGAATTCAGAATTTACCACAGCGCTAAGGGAATCAGGATCAGCAATATGCGCCGATGGCTGTGTTTCAAAAGAGTCCTGTATTTTCCTAATTTTGTCATAAAAGAAAGAGGCCATCATATTCATCCATTCACTAGTTGGTGCAAACGGGCATTTAATAGCAGCAGGTGATGAGAAATTTTTGACAATATTGTAAAGTTCTCTACTTTTATTGCCAGCCTGGTCGATTTTCATGGAGAAAAAAAGTTTCTTGCCCTCGCGAACTTTCCGATAATGGTCTCTTAAAGCTATTTTAAAAATAGATTTATCGTTGGCCGTGTAATTGGTTCGCCAAATTCTCTCTAGGCGTTTACACGCACTTTTATTTTTCCTTAAAGCTTCCGTATACCAAGGGGCAGAAGCACGATTCACCTTAGCCACCCTCAAAGTGGGGGGCAAGTTCAGAAGTTCTAAGTAGCAGCCATTGCTCTAAGGAGTGTACATCACTTTCAAGAATCCCACTAATTGGAATAGGGTGGGTTAGTAAGGCACTTTGTATCGCCTCGGGAGTGACCAAATTAAAAGGCCTAAAACTGCTGGCACGGACCTTTTCCTGAGAACGGGACCTATTCAAATCCCGTGGAATTCTAAAGTTTATCAGGCAATGGTCGGACCAAGTAAGGGGGAGCGGGGCCTCCACTTCTATCACTTTGGACGAGAAAATCTGGTCCAATATGTGACCCCTATCATGGGTAGGGAAGTAAACAAAAGGGGTCAAATTTAATATGTCCAGGGACTCACGAAGCTTGAGGGCCTCAGGTTCCAATGGGTTATCCATATGTAAGTTAAAATCACCGAGAATCAGGCAGTGACTGTATTTAGCGGCTAAGGGAGAAACAATGCGGCTAATCGTCTCCAGAAACTTCCCACGAGGCCCTGGCGGGCGATAAATAACCACCCCGGCTATGGACTGATGGGCCGAGATGGTTAAGAGGAAGCCCATAGACTCAGCCCCCTCAATCTCTGTCAAGGCTAAAGGTACACAACTGAAGGTACTTTTATAAATTAAGGCCACCCCGCCGCCTCTCCCTTTGCGGCGGTCTCTCCTCAGAATCTGGTATCCCGAAGGGATCGCGCCTGCGATAATGGGGTTAGAGGCCTCAGTCAACCATGTTTCTGTTAAGAACATCAAATCAGGTCTAGAGTCTGCTAGGAGTTCATACAGTTGGAGCTCATATTTTTTAATAGAGCGTGTATTGAGCAGTGACGCCGAAAGGTGTATACCACCCCCTTCCGGTTGAGTTTTATTAATCACATGAGCCACATGAGACGTTGTCCTACTACAATTCCCTGAGGTGCGGGAAGCCAGCCAATTACAATCCTTACAGGTGACAGCCCCATTCAAAGGAATAGGGAGGTGGGGCCTGCAACTCATACACCTACAGGTCTTCTGCCTTATCTTTCATCGCCGCCATTAGTTTCTCCAGCTGTTTTTGCGCAGCCCCTATCTCTGTCTGGGTGTCCTCCGCATCAGAGATCATGCGCTCGGTCGATCCGCTCAGCATGCTTGTCCACCCTTTCGGACATCCTGTCCATGCGGTACGACAGGGAGTCCATTTTAGCATCGATGGAGGTGAGGCTGCGCTGCATTGCCCCTAGGATTTGTCTAATGTCTCCATCAAGGCCAGAGGTGTCGACCGAGCAGTCTGCCACAGCAGGGTCAGGGTCAGAGTCATCATCTCTGTGCCTGGCAGACTTACGCTGATCAAAATGAAGCTTCGTCTGAGTCCTATCGGATTTCCCCATGACTCCAGTAGCCAAGAGCTCCCAGTAGAGGATCCAAAGAGCGCCAAAGGCTCCAAGCCCAATGGATCATGGTGGCAATGGCCACAGATATAAGAAGCAACAGCTTATGGGCGCTCCCGGGTGGGGTCACAAAGCGAGAGTGCCAATGTCAAGTACAGCCCCTCAGAGTTTGGGGAGAGGACAAAAGTCTACCCCTGTCACTGCCACACATAAAACAAAGTACGGGGACCAGGATCCTCAAAGGCACAGAGTCTGATAATGTAAAGCCAATGAGCAACACTGGTGTAGCGTACCACGTAGAGGTCAGGATTATAAGCAGTATAATTAATGTGGATATTCCAGCAGGCCCCGCCTGAATCGCCTCAGCGTGGTCCCCAGCACTGCTACAAACTCCGGGAACAGGCACACCGCACCACCGCAGGCCAGGCAGCTCACTCTGACCTCACCTTACGGGCTGCAGCCACGGCGGCAATGTCTCGGGCAGACACAGGGCAGGGTAGCCGGTAACACCGATGTCCGTCCGGGTAGCTTCAATTTCCAGGGCAGGTTAGCACAACAGGCAGTAGGAGCACCGCGCTCCAGGTCCCCGCCGATCACCACGCTGCACCCGAGATGCGTAGGTCCAGGTCTGCGGGTGCCGAGTCACACGGGGATCCCGCCCGCCGAGAGCGGAATCGCAGCTTGGGAATCCGAATGAGCCGCCGATAGGAGCGGATGTGACCTAAGCAGCCAGCCAGGCAGCGGGAGGGCTCTGATCGACGCTGGCTCGACCTCGCACCACGGATAGCCCCAAACAGCCTCGGCCCGTCTCCGGCAGGCCCGATGACGCCACTCGGCGGAACTCCAGCAGAGGGGCACCTAGCGACCCCCAACTTCGGTCAATGCTGTACAAGCAGTTTAGCAGCAACTACCAGCCAGGATTAAGCCATCTGAAGCCTCGATGGCGCAAATTAATGCAGGATATTGCGGGCGACTGCCAGAGCTCACTCAGGCTGCGGCCATCTTAGAGCCAGGCAAGCCACGCCCCCACAGATTTTCACATTTGCTCGCAAATATGATGTTATCAAACGCAAGCATTTTTCACAGATAAATCAGAGCAAAGACAACAGTGGACAAGAAACAGCCACTAGGGGGCCACTGACAGCGATTGAGTCAGATGCAAGTTCTCTACAAAGTGAAACTGAATCTGATGAGAGCTCCCAAGGAAGAGCACATGAGGGTGAGGATTTTGGCACCCTGACTCCAGCTGAAGAGCTCGATTTTTTACAACGAGTGAGACGCCAAACACTCAGACCACGGAGGCCAGTGCTAACGCAAGGCAAAGACAGAACCAAAGGAGGAGGGCAAGAAGAAAATGCAGGCAACACAAAAAACAGAAGACAGCAGAACAACAGAAGGAAACAACCAACAATGAGACCAACACCATCATTAATCTGTCGCAGACACAATTGGACCAAGCAGAACTACAACTTCTTTCCCTAGGTTTGTCCTTCTGCCCCGAGAGCAACTTCAATTGCGTGCAGACACGTGTGGACATTTTTAAGTTCATCCAGAAAATGAAGCTGACCAAATATTTTGCCATCAAACAATCCAAAATCAGCCTAGAATCCAACAAGGAAGTTGGTGGAACAAAGCAATAATCTTTATTATCAGTATCGGATATTCCCATGCTCCACACACTGGAAACTCTAGCATCAGATAACAATGACATTGTACAGACGCCCAATACACAGGAAATGTTGCACAATGTGGGTATCAGCCTGAGTAAATTGGAACCAAGTCCTTTTAAACAATCGTCGTTTATGCCCATGATGCCCCGCGATGCCATCGATATTTTCCAGGATGTAGTAGTGGAAGAACTAAAAAAACTACAGCTCAACGTCCAAAATAAAAAGAAGAAAATGAGATTCAAACAAAGAAAGAATCATGACTTAATTAAGAAATTACAGCAGCAGAACGATGTCATCATTAACAAATCGGACAAAGGAGGCAACATTGTCTTATGGCCAAAGGACGAATACTTAGTGGAGGCACACAAACATTTAGACGACCAATCATATTATATCAAATCAAATTACCACAAACTCAAAGAGGTACAGGAACAAGTCAAGTCACATCTCAATAGATGGAAAAGAGAAGGTCTATTGACCAATGACGAATACTCATATCTCAAAACAGATTTCCCCATCACTCCCATTATATATTTTATACCCAAAATACATAAGAAGATCTCACCTGTTCCTGGGAGGCCAATAATATCAGCGAGAGGTGGACTATTGGAAAATATGTCTCAATATGTGGATTTCTACCTCCAGGAGTTTGTCACGGCACTGCCGTCCTATATAAGGGACACCAACAGTTTTTGGAACAAATCAAAAATGTGCTTTGATCTGACCAATACCTTCTGGTAACACTTGACATCAGTGCACTATATACCAGCATCAACCACGTTGATGGGATGAAGGCAGTTGGTTTTTATTTGGAAAGTGAGGCCATTGAAAAATACAAACATGGCAAAATGATCCTTGGAATGATTGACTTTTGTTTACACAACAATTTCTTTTTGTTCAATAAAGAGGTCTACCAGCAAACAAGAGGTGTTGCCATGGGAGCCTGCTTCTACCCCAGCTATGTGTGTTTACACGTAGGCTGGTGGGAGGAGCGGGTACTCGGGGTTACACACAAAGAAATGTGGGACAAACATAATTTGCTGGATGCGTTTTATAGATTATGTTTTTATGGTATGGAAAGGAACTAAAGAACAAGCTGTCACTTTTATTCATAACATCAATGATAATGTCTTAAACTTGCAATTCACTGCTGAGATAGACAGCAAGGCGATTAATTTTCTTCATGTGCATGTCCAGGTCGGTAACAATAAGTTGGAAACGACATTGTATAGAAATAGTACAGCAGGGAACTCCACCCTCCATGCCTCGAGTGTCCACCCCTACCATTTGATAAAAAGCATCCCATATGGGGAGTTTCTCAGACTCCGGAGAATCTGTAGCACTAATCAGTCATTTGAGGACTGTGTTAGAGAAGCCACTAAGAGATTCACCGAAGGGGTTATAGTAAACAGGTCATACAAAAACAGCCTTAGAGAAAGTCAACAAAACCCTACGAGAAAACACACCCTATACCAATGATGCTAGACCTCTTAGGCAAAGCAACATTGGGAAAATGGTCAAGTCACAAAGTCAGGAAAATAGACTTATAACAACTTACAGCAATCAACACAAACAAATAAGAGCTATCATTAATTCCAACTGGCCCATCATTAGAACTGACACCATTTTAGGAGATCTTATGCCACTTGAACCATCCTTGACCTTTAGAAAAGCCAAGTCCATGCACAACTCTTTGGTCATAAGCAGTCCAGAATTACCATCCGGGGACTGTAATTCCAAAAAAACTTGGTTAGCACTGAAAAATGGGTTCTATAAATGTAGTTCTTGCCGAGCGTGCAAGTTTGGCATTAACATGACTGAGTACTCCTCCATATATGGTCCAACTTGCAACCAACTCAAAGGGGTATACAACTACCGTACGGAATTTGCAGTATATGTTTTAACCCGTGCCTGCTGATTACAGTACGTTGACAGTACCAAATTGCTAGTCCATGTGCAAATTCTGCAACATCTTAGGGCCATTATGAATTCCGATATGTCTTACCCAGTGGCCAGGCACTTTAAAACTGTACACAACAAAGATCTGAGCAGCCTGAAGTATTTTGTCATAGGGGCAATCCCCCCACTTAGGAGAGGAGGAAACAGAGAGAAACTCTTAAGGAGGTTGGAGTCCAAATTCATTCTGGAGCTTGATACCCGAACTCCCAATGGACTTAATAATGGGGAGGAGTTACATAATTATCTTTAAATATGCGGAGCTCAGCATTGGCCCAATGTTCACCAATTCTGGCACAGTGATCATTATTTATTTCTTGATTTAACTGTACAATACACTATTTTAACATCAGGACTAGAGGCTCCCTTTGTATGTATTCCTTCTCCATTTTACATCTACCTCACGTTTTACTCCTTACTCCCTGGACAATACTTGATTCCCATGAAAAATTGATCCAACAGTATTTTACTAGCAGATTATAACCAACAGGGAGTCTTATTTCAGACTGGGCTCTCTCCCCTATAATTCAATTGCCGCTACCCTTCCTGGGCCCGTTGACACAAGGGTTTTTAGATTTAGCATTTCAGCACTTTATGGTATACTATATGCACTTTCATTATCGTACTCCGGCACTCCCATGCAGGAGCACGCAGGCTATACCATTATAATGCAGACTGGTCTCATTATCATTTTAGTTAATTCACATATTTATTTAATCAACTTAGATTCTACATCAAATTCAGGATCAACAGGGCATCATTTTAACATTGATTCAATTTACCAGCACCCAGCACTTTAAATTTTCCTCAATATAAGAGAGGCACTACATATACTCAGGAACTATATGCATTTGTGCATTAACCCCTTCGGTGCTCAGGACGGCCCCCGGCCATCCGACGTCACGGTGAACGTGTGCGGACGACGGCCTGGGGCCGTCCGAAACACGCCCACTCATTAATTCTCCCGCACAGCGGGAGAATTCGCGCAGCGCCGAAAGGGTTAATATAGGAATACATGAGGTAATGTGTATCGCAATAAGAGCAGCTAATGTTCAGTAACAAAATATGTCACCATTGAATCTATTTGAGACGAACATAATACAGCATTTAAGCAGGCATTGGGGTCCCATGATAAAAGTACCTGACTTATAACTCCTCGTATTACTACAGGATATACTTTCCTTGAGAAGTTACTGTTGAACAAAATAATTTTCATATTTTTTATGTGGAATCATGTAATATTTGAAAACAACATATGCGAAGTTTTAACTTAAGATGTATATTTTTCTATATATTGATATTCATTGAATTTAAATGACCATGTAAAGTCTGCTTTTCATGACTATGCCTGTTTCTTATCTCGTGGTGTGTATTGCACTTTAAAAGTCACATTTGAAATGTACCTCGTTATGTGAACAAGCCCAGCGAGGTGGGCGAAACGCGTCATCCTGCCATTATTTCTTAAATAAATCATTTTTTCAGCACTAGGTGGAGTCCGTGTCCCCATAACCTGCTCTGCAAGCTCGGCGGGGATTTACCTTTTGTATATCGTGAGTTCCCGTGGCTCCCTCCTTGAGAACACCTCTAGGTTTGTAGACTTTTTTTGTTCCCGTACGTTGCTGACCTACCATCTTACATACGGGACTCTATGGATTTCCTCAATCGAATTAAATGCATCCCTTGGAAACCTGGATACATCATGGCCACAGTTGATGTGGTTTCACTTTACACGTCAATTATCCACGACGATGGTCTGAGGGCATGTGAACATTTCATGAGATCACGCTCACTGAACTTACTTAGCCATACAGAAATGCTGTTAGAGATGATGTCCTTTTGTCTGAATAATAATGCTTTTATCTTTGATGGCAGATTCTATAAACAAAGGCAAGGAACTGCCATGGGCACATCTTTTGCTCCAACATACGCAAACCTAACAATGGGCTTCTGGGAGGCAGAATGCCTATGGTCAGAGGATAATAGAGCGAATTTGGAAAAAGTGATTTTATGGGTCTGGTATATAGATGACCTCTTCCTTATATGGGAAGGAGAGGAAGACGAACTGAAATAATTTTTATCATCATTGAATAATAATCTGCTGAACTTACAATTCACCCACACATACAGCAATAGTTCAATCAACTATCTAGATATTCGGACTTACGTTGAAAATGGAAAAATGTGCACCACCCTATACCGTAAAATCACTGCATGTAACAACATCCTGTCGACAAGCAGCGCACATCCCAAAGCTCTCAAATGGAGCATTCCCTATGGAGAATTCTTAGGAGCCCGTAGAAACTTTTCTGAAGATAATGAATACGAGACACAGATCAATGGGATGTTCAAGAGGTTCAAGAAACGAGGATATCCAATAACTGTCCTGGAGGAAGCACGAACAAGAGCCAAGAAACAGAAGAGAGAAAATCTAATGATGCCCAAGAAAATGCAAATATCGCCTGGACAGGATCAAGAAGTTGTTAGGCTCATCACAGATTTTAATAGATCCAATAAAACCGTGAAACAAGCCATTGGTAATCATTGGAATGTGCTCAAACAGGACCAGGAACTCAAACAACTGATAACGGATCATGTGAACATCACATATAGAAAAGCACCATCCCTGGGAGACCAGCTTACTCAAAGTTATTTTGCCAACAAAAATCTACAAAAGTGCAGCTGGCTGTCGTGCAATGGCTTCTTCAAGTGCTCTAAATGTAAAGCATGCCGCTATGGCCACAATAGAAGTGAAATAACAAACATACAAGGCATGACCAAAACCATCAAAGGACGGATAACATGTGAGACCACCGATGTAGTCTATCTCATACAATGTGGCTGTGGAAAACAATATGTGGGTAGCACTGTGAACAAACTTAAGTTGCGTATTTTACAACACACAAGGGTCATTACTAATAAAGACTTTACATATGTAATGGTAAAACATATCTGGAAAGATGACGACGGCCAGTTGGAGAACAATTTCCTCTACTCCGGCATTGAACATATCCCGTTGAACATCAGGGGAGGAAATAGAGAAGCAGCCGTGAGAAGAGCCGAATCGAAGTGGATTATCAATCTGGGGACTGAGATCCCATGGGGTCTAAATACAGATGCCGAACTCTATACTTTTCTTTAAAACTATATCTCTCTTTGAAACTTTGTAATACTGTCTTGATCTTATCACCACAATGCTCTCTCTTTTGTCTTTACAATATTCTCTTCAATGTGTCCTCTTTTCCTTTTTTTTTCTTTTCCTTCGTATTTGCTTTGAAGCGTTGTGGCATATCTTGACTTGATCCTGATATAACGCATGATTAGGTGTTAGCATATAGGTTGTACATCTCATATATAGGGATTCCCCTATGAGAGGAACATGTGGTCTGTATATAACAAAATCAGGCCAATCGGGCGCCACCTGGGAAATATCGGAGTGAGATCAGAAAGTGAAAGCTCTACTGGAACGAGCACGGGTCACCTTTCATGGCTGTTATATAGTCATCTGTTGCAATTTATGTTTGCGAACCAACAGTGGAGAGCACTTTAAAACACTGAGAGTAATACTGTAGCTGAACATTGCAGTGTTCTATTATGTTAAATCAACTCGGTGTTGAAGGGCCTCGAATAGAGACATGGAGAACTTTAGCCCTCCACTTGTTTTAATATAAAAAATACTGTGCATTTTTAAAGATTGAGCAGAATAGAGGTATGTGGACACTCTAGGAGGCTGGAATAGGCGTGCCATGGAGCATTTACTACTTTGTGTACTTTACAGATATATACAGATCCATATATGCAATTTCAATAGATTTTAGAATTTCTCTATCTGTGCTAACTACCTTAAAAATAACTCGTTACAAAAATCCTGTTATAACTTCTGCACTTTATATTCCATATTTGCCCTATCTCTCAATTTTTGTATGATATATGTTTTAGTACATTTTATATAATGTTTATTAGATGTATTATATGTATATATTCAGGCAGTAGATGGGCTATGAACGTTGGATTGTGCAAATTCATACATGTGAATGCAAAAATATAGAACAAGGCACTGTGCACTTTACTATACTATATATATTTTACACTTAGATTTGCACATGTACAACATAGAGGCAATATATGAATTCTCTACTGAACAATTTTATATCTTATAAAGTAAATACACTTGGCACTTTAACTCCCCCAATCCTCTCTGTAGTGCACTTTATGATGACTCTTTGGTGACCATCTATGCTACGACAAGCCCTCTTGGGGATTTTTTATCCTCCACCTGTTTGTCTTTTGCGTAAACTTTAAAAAATTGTAAAAAATTATAAAATTGTTAATTGGGATTTTGTAATTAACATTATCTTTTGGAAAGTAGGTTTGCTAGGTGATCAAAATATGTCAGACTATGAGCTATACCTGAGTACTTTACAGTGATATATTTGACTAACATTTTGGCAGTAAGGACATATTGTAAATATAAATGAGAATATTATATATGTGTCTTCCCCTTTAAGATCAAAACTAAGTTGTTTTAATAGGTGATGGGAAAGGGAGTAGCTATCCCTTTAAAAGACACTCTATGCACTAAAAACTTTATGACCCGGTAGAAGGCTACGTCCGAAACGCGTAGGTCTGTCTTGGGATTTTACATGCACTTTTGCACTTTGCTTTTGAACTGCAGAATAAAGCTATGAAAGCAGTTAAACTTTAATAAACTGCTTCTCAAGGATTCTCTGCATGCCTTCCTTCTGTTTCGCCTTGGATTGAATGCATTGGTATATGCAGGGCGTTCTTCAGGAGTTCTACTGATATATATATATGTGTATATATATATATATATTCACTGAAAAAACCATAGGTTTTAGGGACAGTTATAGTTAGTTGGACATTTCACTCGTACAAAACCCGTGAAATTCCCCCGTTATAGTTAGTTCAGCTAACTATAACTCGCGCCCCCGCAATGCACTGCTGATGACGTCACATATTACATCACTCATGACATGGTCAGTGACATCACTCATGACATCACTGATGACATCTCAAATGACATCACTGATGACATCATCCAGTGACTGTGTGTTTCTGTAAAGTTTAAATATGTTTAATATATATAGGGAAAGGCGTATTGAAGAATGAGTGGGTGTATAATTGTCTGAATGGATGATTTAGTAGGTGCGTGACTGACTCCATAAGTTAGTGATTAAACGTATCTTACTGAATGCATGGGTTAGTGACTAAACTGTGTGAATGTCTGTATCCGTCTGTCTGTTGGTGTGTAAGCGGCTGCATGGCTTTCTGAATGGCTACATGAGTGTCTACATGGGTTATTGATTGGTTGTCTGAGTATCTGTATGGGTGCCTGAGTGTTTATGTGGGTGGGGTGTGTGTGACACTGTGCATAGATGTGTGAGTGGGTGATTCACTGGGTGCATGGTTTCAAGAGTGCATCTGTGATGGACTGTATGGGTGGGTGAGTGTGTGTATGGGTGTGTTAGTGAGTGATTGTATATCTCAGTGGTACATGTGTGAGTAACTACATATGTTAAAGGCAGTATATATGTGTGTTGGAGTATATAAATGGCTATAAGTGAGAGTGTGTGATTGTGAGAGTGGCTGTATGGATGAGTGTGTACTTGTATCAGTGAGTGTATAAGAGCGTAAGAATGTGCTAGTATTTGTATGAGTAAGTGAGCTGGTGTGTGTATAACTGTATAGGTTAGTAAATGGCAGTGTGATTAATTATTTGCAAGACTGACTAGGTGTGTGAGTACCTCTATGGATGAGTGGCGGTGTGTGAGTGTCTATGTAGGTGTATGAGTGCATATCATAGTCCTGTACTGAGTGACCGTAAGTATGAGTGACTGTACAGGTGAGTGAGTGGATGTGTGTGTAGACCTAAGAATCAGTGAGTGGGTATGCAGTTATTGGTGTTGGAGTGTCTATGGTTTTGACAATGGCAGTCTGTAATTTAGAGTGGGTGTATCAAAAGTTATATTAGGGTGTGAGAAGATGCATGAAATTATCACATGGATGACGTCATCAGTGATGTCATTTGAGATGTCATCAGTGATGTCATGAGTGATGTCACTGACCATGTCATGAGTGATGTAATATGTGACGTCATCAGCAGTGCATTGCGGGCGCAAGTTATAGTTAGCTGAACTAACTATAACAGGGGAATTTCACGGGTTTTGTACGAGTGAAATGTCCAACTAACTATAACTGTCCCTAAAACCTATGGTTTTTTCAGTGAATTTCAAAGGTTTTTTAAATGCTAATTTCTAACTATAACGTGTCTGAAACCTATGGTTTTTTCAGTGAATTTCAAAGGTTTTTAAATGCTAATTTCTAACTATAACGTGTCTGAAACCTATGGTTTTTTAAGTGAATTTCAAAGGTTTTTAAATGCTAGTTTGTAACTATGCCTACAGAGGTAGGACATGTGAAGAAAGAAGAAAAACGCACAGAAAGAAGCAAAAGAAATGCAGAAAGAAGCAACAGAAGTCCACAAAGATGAAGAAAAGTGCAGGAAGAAGCAAAAGATGTGCAGAAAGAACCAACAGAGGAGCAGAAAGAGGCCTTGTTCCAAAATCATCCTGTGCCCACAACTTTTCCAACGTGTACTGGTGGTAACTGACTCTGACTAACCAGAGCCAGTGCTATGCTAAAACACACTTAGAATACAGTTAAAACACCTACATACACTAGGGAACACTATGCGTTGGGGTACCCCTGTGATTAGCATGACCTCCTATGTAAGTCCCTAGTACATAATAGGGCAGGGGATTAAAACTACCTCTTAAAACGCGCTACAGGGCGCGTTTGCACAGTGGTGAAGGGAGGGGGGGCCTGAGGTGACATGTGTGCAAACACGCCCCATGGCACGTTTTAAGTTGCAGGATTAAGTTCCCTTGAATCCTGAGTGTCCCTGGGGCCCAACTAGCCCCCAAGGTACCTACAGTTAGGACTACAGAGCTGAGTTGCAGAGAGGCGTTCCGAGGCCACGCACCTTTTTTCACCTCTCTGCAACGCAACTCTGTTGTGCTTACTGAAGGTACCTGGTGGGCTAGTTGGACTCAGGGACCCTCAGGATTGAAGGGGACTTAATCCCCCAACTTTAAACACGCCACGGGGCCTGTTTGCACACATGTCACCTCAAGCCCTGCCCCCTCCCTTCACCACTGTGCAAACGTGCCCCATGGCGCGTTTTAAGTTGGGGGATTAAGTCCCCTTGAATCATGAGGGTCCCTGGGGTCCAACTAGCCCACCCTGTACCTCCAGTATGCGCCAGGGAGCTGCGTTGCAGAGAGGTGTTCGGAGGCCACACCCCTTTTTACACCTCTCTGCAACGCAGCTCTGCGGTGCTTTCTGGACGTACCTGGTGGGCTAGTTGGCCCCCAGGGACCCTCAGGATTGAAGGGGATTTAATTCCCCATCTTAAAACGCGCCACGGGGCCTGTTTGCACACATGTCACCTCAAGCCCCGCCCCCTCCCTTCACCACTGTGCAAACGCGCCCCGTGGCACATTTTAAGTTGGGGGATTAAGTCCCCTTGAATCATGAGGGTCCCTGGGGTCCAACTAGCCCACCCTGTACCTCCAGTATGTGCCAGGGAGCTGCGTTGCAGAGAGGTGTTCAGAGGCCATGCCCCTTTTTACACCTCTCTGCAACGCAGCTCTGCGGCGCTTTCTGGACGTACCTGGTGGGCTAGTTGGCCCCCAGGGACCCTCAGGATTGAAGGGGATTTAATTCCACATCTTAAAACGCGCCACGAGGCCTGTTTGCACACATGTCACCTCAAGCCCCGCCCCCTCCCTTCACCACTGTGCAAAAGCGCCCCGTGGCGCGTTTTAAGTTGGGGAACGAATTCCCCTTGAATACTGGGGTCCCTGGAGTCCAACTAGCCCACCATCTACCTCCAAAAAGCGCCACAGAGCTGCGTTGCAGAGAGGTGTAAAAAGGGGCGTGGCCTCTGTACACCTCTCTGCAACGCAGCCCCCTGGCGCATACTGGAGGTTTCTGGTGGGCTAGTTGGCCCCCAGGGACCCCCTCCTCAGGCCACTTATGGCCCCGGGGACCCCATCCCCCGGGGCCGGCCTTTGTATTTTTTTTTATTTTAGGGGAGGGAGGCCGCGTGGCCCCTCTCCTGGGCCACTACTAGCCCCGGGGACCCCATCCCTCGGGGTTGGCCCTCTCCGTTGGGGACCGTGGGGGGGGTCCCCAATCCCCCCACGGTCCCGCCGGCTCCCCGCATCCTTCGGGAGCCGGCATTGCTTTTCCACATGGGGAGCTGCTAAGATGCAGCTCCCCGTGTGGAAAAGCAATCGGCTTTGGTTTTTGGAAGAGAGAGCAGGTTTCCTGCTCTCTCTTCCAAAAACCAAACAGTTTGCTATGACAGGACGGGTGCCGCGAGGCTCCCGTCCTGTCATAGCAAACTACAGTGTCCCGAGGGTAGGCACCCCGGGACACTGCAGGAGCCGGCCCTGGGGGGTGGTGGTCGCCAGGGCCATCAAGGGCTCCAGGAGGGGGGCCGCGCGGCCCCTCCCTCCCTCCCCGGGGCTCGGGGGTCCGTAACGGACCCCCATATTGAAATATTTAGTGCCCCGGGGAGGTGGCGGTTCCCGGGCGTGTGGGGGGGCTCGTCCCCTCCACACAGGTAATTTTATTTTTTTTAAAAAGAAGCCCCGGGGGGTGGCGGTCCCCGGGGCTGCGGGAGGGCCAAGAGCCCTCCCGCACCATTATTTTTAAAGCCCCGGGGGTGGTGGTCCCTGGGGCTTGGGGGCCTTAGAGGCCCCCACACTAAAAATCAAAACCCCCAATGCCCCCGGGACTTGGGCCACCCGAGGGCCAAATAGCATCGAAGCGCGGGAGACCGCGCTTCGATATTTTTTTTATCGGCTGGATCCGCGCACCCAGCGCGTTTTTGCCGATTTAAAAAAATATATATATATTTTTGGGCCCTGGGGGTCCTTGTAGGACCCCCTGAGGAGGCCTAGGGGGTCAGGGTGTTTCTACCCTGCCCCCTTTTTGCGTTTTTTGCGTCTGTTTTCATCTTCCTGGTTTGGAGTGTTGACAGCCAATTAGCATACAGCTCGTGATCGGGAGGGTGCGCGGATCCTCCGCTGCCATAGATATATATGTGTTTTTACTTTTGATTTTCTCAGCAACTACTGAACGGATTTACACCATTTAACAAAAAGGGTTCTTTCTGAACCAAGAACTACCTCTTTGCCAAATTTGGTGTAATTCCGTTCAGCAGTTCAGGCTGTAGCCGTGTCTAAAGTTTCCTATGGAAAATTGCATGGGGAAAACACATTTTGGGACCCCCTTTTTTCTCGGCCCCCGCTTGCCGAATCACCCCGAAACTTTCAGGATAGGAGCGGACCGGAGCGGGCCATAAGTTTTGAGAATTTTGCGAAGATTCGTCAACCGGTGCCAAAGGTATTGGAAATAGAATGTTGCGAATTTCCTATGGAAAATAGGTCCTAACTATAACTATCTACTGGCGACCACCAGTAGATAATACATATATATATATATATGGCTGTAGAGGTCGCAGAGCAAAAATAAAAAATCTTGCACCAATTTGTGGTCCGTGCTCCGTTTGTGGTGTAGATTCCATGGGGATTGACGGAGTTGCAGCTGATATATATATATATTCACTGAAAAAACCATAGGTTTCAGGCACGTTATAGTTAGAAATTTGCATTTAAAAAACCTTAGAAATTCACTGAAAAAACCATAAGGTTTTAGGGACAGTTATAGTTAGTTGGACATTGCACTCGTACAAAACCCGTGAAATTCCCCCGTTATAGTTAGTTCAGGTAACCATAACTCGCGCCCCGCAATGCACTGCTGATGACGTCACATATTACATCACTCATGACATGGTCAGTGACATCACTGATGACATCACTGATGACATCTCAAATGACATCACTGATGACATCACTGATGACATCATCCAGTGACTGTGTGTTTGTGTAAAGTTTAAATATGTTTAATATATATAGGGAAAGGCGTATTGAAGAATGAGTGGGTGTATAAGTGTCTGAATGGATGATTTAGTAGGTGCGTGACTGAGTCTATAAGTGAGTGATTAAACGTATCTTACTGGATGCATGGGTGAGTGACTAAACTGTGTGAATGTCTGTATCCGTCTGTCTGTTGTTGTGTAAGCAGCTGCATGGGTTTCTGACTAGCTAAATGAGTGTCTATATGGGTTATGGATTGGTTCTCTGAGTATCTGTATGGGTGCCTCAGTGTTTGTGTGGGTGGGGTGAGTGTGACTCTGTGCATAGATGTGTGAGTGGGTGATTCACTGGGTGCATGGTTTCAAGAGTGCGTCTGTGATGGACTGTATGGGTGGGTGAGTGTGTGTATGGGTGTGTTAGTGATTGAATGTATATCTCAGTGGTACATGTGTGAGTAACTACATATGTGAAAGGCAGTATATATGTGTGTTGGAGTATATAAATTGCTATAAGTGAGAGTGTGTGATTGTGAGAATGGCTATATGGATGAGTGTGTGCTTGCATCAGTGATTGCATAGGAGCGTAAGAATGTGCTAGTATTTTTATGAGTAAGTGAGCTGGTGTGTATAACTGTATAGGTGAGTAAATTGGAGTGTGATTAATTATTTGCATGACTGACTAGGTGTGTGAGTACCTCTATGGATGAGTTGCGTTGTGTGAGTGTTTATATAGGTGTATGAGTGCATATGATAGTCCTGTACTGAGTGACTGTAAGTATGAGTGACTGTACGGGTGAGTGAGTAGATGTGTGTGTGTAGACCTAAGAATCAGTGAGTGGGTATGTACTTATTGGTATTGGAGTGTGTATGGTTTTGAGAATGGCAGTCTGTAATTTAGAGTGGGTGTTTCAAAACTTATATTAGGGTGTGAGAAGATGCATTAAATTCTCACATGGATGATGTCATCAGTGATGTCATCAGTGATGTCATTTGAGATGTCATCAGTGATGTCATCAGTGATGTCACTGACCATGTCATGAGTGATGTAATATGTGACATCATCAGCAGTGCATTGCGGAGCGCGAGTTATAGTTACCTGAACTAACTATAACGGGGGAATTTCACGGGTTTTGTACGAGTGCAATGTCCAACTAACTATAACTGTCCCTAAAACCTTATGGTTTTTCAGTGAATTTCTAAGGTTTTTTAAATGCAAATTTCTAACTATAACGTGCCTGAAACCTATGGTTTTTTCAGTAAATTTCAAAGGTTTTTTAAATGCTAATTTCTAACTATAACGTGTCTGAAACCTATGGTTTTTTCAGTGAATTTCAAAGGTTTTTAAATGCTAATTCCTAACTATAACATGTCTGAAACCTACGGTTTTTTCAGTGAATTTCAAAGGTTTTGTAAATGACAATTTTTAAATGTATTAATTGTTATATTTATTTTTTTCATACTGATTTACTACATTTTTAGAAAAAATTTTTTTTACATATTTTATTTTTAAATTACATTGTAATTACATTATACATTACAAAAAATACTTTCTCAGAATGAATTACTTTAGTTTAAATACTTTGCACATAGGCAATAGACTTTTAAGTACAGTAGTTACAGTTGTTGCAATGGGCAACACATTTTCAACCACAATGCAACATTCAGCTCAATGTGAATTTCTAGTTAAATGCAATTAGATACTTTATGGATTACTTTTCTAACCACAGGACTGGATCCTAGATTCAGTCCTGGGACATCTCCTGTAAACAGTTGAGTAAAAGCGTTTTGGTTACAGTAATGATTTTTAAGGAATATTATTGTATTTTAAAAGTTGACACTTAGAAAACTTTTTCTCATAGAATCACCAATGTTATCCTATGGAAGGAAATTCACTTAGCAGGTAAAAACTGTTATCGTTACTTTTTCTTACTCAGTGTTGGATCCTGGATCCAGCACTGGTGCATCTCCTGTAAACAGTTGAAAGAATGCGTTTAATTCATACAGGCGATTTTTAAGGAATATTTGTAGTTTGTGTAAATCGACACTTTGAAACTTTTCAGCTGAAAACCAGACAATGGATTCCAATGGAAGAAAATATAAGTTACTGGTAAGTACGGTTAAAATTACTTTTCAGGGTCAGTGCTGGGCTAAAAGATGCAGCACTGAGGTCTCTCCTGATAACAGGTGAGTAAATCGGAATTCGTATTTCGGCTGATTTTAGAGGAATATTTTAAAGTTTCAAAACTCCACACTTAGAAGAATTTCCAAGTGAAACCAGTCAATGTTAGCCTATGGAAGGAAATTCAAGTTACTGGTAAGTACGGTTAAAATTACTTTTCAAGACCAGTACTGGGCTGAAAGATACAGCACTGAGGTCTCTCCTGATAACAGGTGAGTAAATTGGAATTTGTATTTCGGCTGATTTTAGAGGAATATTTGTATGTTTCAAAAATCAACACAGAAACTTTTTCAGCAAAAAGCAGACAATGATATCCTATGGAAGGAAATTCAAGTTACTGGTAAGTACGGTTAAAATTACTTTTGAGGATCAGTACTGGGCTGAAAGATGCAGCACTGAGGTCTCTCCTGATAACAGGTGAGTAAATCGGAATTCGTATTTCGGCTGATTTTAGAGGAATATTTTAATGTTCCAAAACTCCACACTTAGAAGAATTTCCAAGTGAAACCAGTCAATGTTAGCCTATGGAAGGAAATTCAAGTTACTGGTAAATACGGTTAAAATTACTTTTCAGGACCAGTACTGGGCTGAAAGATACAGCACTGAGGTCTCTCCTGATAACAGGTGAGTAAATCGGAATTCGTATTTCGGCTGATTTTAGAGGAATATTTGTATGTTTCAAAAATCAACACTTAGAAACTTTTTCAGCAAAAAGCAGGCAATGATATCCTATGGAAGGAAATTCAAGTTACTGGTAAGTACGGTTAAAATTACTTTTCAGGATTAGTACTGGGCTGAAAGATGCAGCACTGAGGTCTCTCCTGATAACAGGTGAGTAAATCCGAATTCGTAGTTCGGCAGATTTTAGAGGAATATTTGCACAATGGTGAAGGTAGGGGCGGGGCCTGAGGTGACATCTGTGCAAACGCGCCCCGTGGCGCGTTTTAAGTTGGGGGATTAAGTCCCCTTGAATCATGAGGGTCCCTAGGGGCCAACTAGCCCACCAGGAACCTCCAGTATGCGCCAGGGGCTGCGTTGCAGAGACCACACCCCTTTTTACACCTCTCTGCAACGCAGCTCTGTGGCACTTTCTGGATGTACCTGTTGGGCTAGTTGGCCCCCAGGGACCCTCAGGATTGAAGGGGATTTAATTCCCCATCTTAAAACGCGCCACGGGGCCTGTTTGCACACATGTCACCTGAAGCCCCGCCCCTCCCTTCACCACTGTGCAAACGCGCCCCGTGGCGCGTTTTAAGTTGGGGGATTAAGTCCCCTTGAATCCTGAGGGTTCCTGGGGGCCAACTAGCCCACCATGTACCTCCAAAAGCGCCACAGAGCTGCGTTGCAGAGAGGTGTATAAAGGGGCGTGGCCTCTGTACACCTCTCTGCAACGCAGCCCCTGGCGCATACTGGAGGTTCCTGGTGGGCTAGTTGGCCCAGAGACCCCAGTATTCAAGGGGAATTACTTCCCATCTGCAAACGCGCCAGGGGGCGCGTTTGCAGAGTGGTGAAGGAAGGGGGCGGGGCCTGCGGCCCGATCTTTTTTTTTTTTTTTTTTCCCCTGAAGGGGGGCCATGTGGCCCCCCTTCCTTTTTCTTATTTTTGGGCCTGGGGACCCCATCCCCCAGGGCCTTACCCCCTTTTTTTTTTTAATTAAAATTAAACTGGAAGGGGGCCGCGTGGCCCCCTCCCCTGGCCGAAAACTGCCCCGGGGACCCCATCCCCCGGGGCATGGCCACACTTTAACATTCCTTTTTAAGGAGGGGGCTGCGTGGCCCCCTCCTCAGG
Organism: Calotriton arnoldi; assembly: GCA_963921515.1. Classification (NCBI taxonomy): domain Eukaryota; kingdom Metazoa; phylum Chordata; class Amphibia; order Caudata; family Salamandridae; genus Calotriton; species Calotriton arnoldi. The sequence continues at coordinate 712,169 of CAWUFW010007003.1, read as the reverse complement.
CCTCCTTTTGCCCCGGGGACCCCATCCCCCGGGGCAGGCCTTTTTTATTTATTTTTATAATTTCTGGGGAGGGGGCTGCGTGGCCCCCCTCCCGGGCCACTATGGCCCCGGGGACCCCATCCCCCGGGGCCTGGCCTCTGGTTGGGGACTGTGGGGGTCCCCAAACCCCCACAGTCCCGCCGGCTCCCCGTGTCCTAAGGGAGCCGGCATTGCTTTCCACACGGGGAGCAGCTAACATGCTGCTCCCCGTGTGGAAAGCAATTGTCTTTGGATATTGGAGCGAGAGCAGGTTTCCCTGCTCTCTCTTCCAATATCCAAAGCAGCTTGCAATGACAGGACGGGAGCCGCGAGGCTCCCGTCCTGTCATTGCAAACAGCAGTGTCCCGGGGGTAGGCACCCCGGGACACTGCAGGAGCTGGCCCTGGGGGTGGCGGTCCCCAGGGCCACCACAGGCTCCAGGAGGGGGCCGCGCGGCCCCCCTCCCCACATCAGCAAAGCCCCGGGGAGGTGGTGGTCCCCGGGGCTTCGGGGGTCCAAAACGGACCCCCATTTTAATTTGTTAGTGCCCCGGGGAGGTGGCAGTCCCCGGGGCATGTGGGGGCTCGAGCCCCCCCCACACAGGAAAAAGTTAAAAAAGAAGCCCCGGGGAGGTGGTGGTCCCGGGGCTGCGGGAGGACTCAGAGCCCTCCCGCACCATTTTAAAAGAAAGCCCCGGGGGTGGCGGTCCCCGGGGCTTGGGGGCCCTTGAGGCCCCCGATACATAAATTAACCCCCACCATGCCCCCGGGACTTGGGCCACCCGGGGGCAAATACTATCGAAGCGCCTGAGACCGCCCTTCGATTTTTTTTTTCGGCAGGATTCGCGCTCCCTGAGCGCATCCTGCCGTTTTTTTTAAATGCTTTTTCTGCCCAGGGGGTCCTTGTGGGACCCCCTGAGCAGACCTAGGGGGTCAGGGTGTTTCTACCCTGCCCCCTTTGTGCGTTTTGAGCACTTTTTTTACTGCTTTCTTGTTCCTCGGTTCCGAGGAACAAGATGGCTGCCAACACTTCCTGGTTTGGAGTGTTGACAGCCAATTAGCAGACAGCTCGTGATCGGGAGGGTGCGCGAATCCGACGCAGCCATAGATATATATGTACTTTTACTTTTAATTTTCTCAGCAACTACTGAACGGATTTACACCATTTAACAAAAAGAGTTCTTTCTGAACCAAGAACTACCTCTTTGCCAAATTTGGTGTAATTCCGTTCAGCAGTTCAGGCTGTAGCCGTGTCTAAAGTTTCCTATGGGAAATTGATTTTTTGACTCTTATTTTTTAATTTCTCCACAACTACTGAATGGATTTACACCATTTAACAAAAAGGGTTCTTTCTGAACCAAGAACTACCTCTTTGCCAAATTTGGTGTAATTCCGTTCAGCAGTTCGAGCTGTAGCCGTGTCTAAAGTTTCCTATGGGAAAATGAATGGGGAAAACACGTTTTGGGACCCCCTTTTTCTCGGCCCCGCTTGACGAATCACCCTGAGACTTTCAGGGTAGGAGCGGACCGGAGCGGGCCATAAAGTTTGAAAATTTCGCGAAGATTCGTCAACCGACCAAAGAGTTATTTCAAATAGAATGTCGCGGATTTCCTATGGAAAATAGGTCCTAACTATAACTATCTACTGGCGACCGCCAGTAGATAATATATATATATATATATATATATATATATATATATATATATATATATATATATATATATATATATATATATGTATATATTATCTACTGGCGATCGCCAGTAGATAGTTATAGTTACAACCTATTATCCATAGGAAATCCGCGACATTCTATTTGAAATAACTTCTTGCCGGTTGACGTATCTTCGCAAAATTTTCAAACTTTATGGCCCGCTCCGGTCCGCTCCTACCCTGAAAGTCTCGGGGATCGTCAAGCGGGGGCCGAGAAAAAGGGGGTTCCAAAACGCGTTTTCCCCATGCAATTTTCCATAGGAAACTTTAGACACGGCTACAGCTCGAACTGCTGAACGGAATTACACCAAATTTGGCAAAGAGGTAGTTCTTGGTTCAGAAAGAACCCTTTTGTTAAATGGTGTAAATCCGTTCAGTAGTTGCTGAGAAAATCAAAAGTAAAAAGATAGATATATCTATGGCCGAGTAGGGTCCGCGTACCCTCAGCGCACCCTGCGCGCACCGTCCCGATCACGAGCTGCATGTTAATTGGCTGTCAGCTGGCTGTCAACATTCCGATTCAGGAAATGTTGGCAGCCATTTTGTCCCTCGGTAGAACCGAGGGACAGAAACAAGTGCGCAAAGCGCACAAAGGGGGCAGGGTAGAAACACCCTGACCCCCTAGGTTTGCTCAGGGGGTCCCACAAGGACCCCCTGGGCAAAAAAAATAAAAAAAATAAAAAAAATTTAAATCGGCAGGATGCGCTCAGGGTGCGCGAATCCTGCCGAAAAAAAAAAAAATCGAAGCGCGGTCTCCCGCGCTTCGATTGTATTTTGCCCCGGGTGGCCCAAGTCCCGGGGGCATGGTGGGGGGATAATTTAATGTGTGGGGGCCTCAAAGGGCCCCCAAGCCCCGGGGACCGCCACCCCCGGGGCTTTTTTAAAGTCGGTGCGGGAGGGCTCTGAGCCCTCCGCAGCCCCGGAGACCGCCACATCCCCGGGGCACTAAACATTTAAATATGGGGGTCCGTTACGGACCCCCAGAGCCCGGGGACCACCACCTCCCGGGGCTGTGAACTGAATGGGAGTGGGGCCGCGCGGCCCCCTCCTGGAGCCCTTGATGGCCCTGGGGACCACCACCCCCCAGGGCCGGCTCCTGCAGTGTCCCGGGGTGCCTACCCCGGGACACTGTAGTTTGCTATGGCAGGACGGGAGCCTCGCGGCTCCCGTCCTGCCATAGCAAACTGCTTTGGATATTGGAAGAGAGAGCAGGAAACCTGCTCTCTCTTCCAATATCCAAAGCACATTGCTTTCCACATGGGGAGCTGCATCTTAGCAGCTCCCCATGTGGAAAGCAATGCCGGCTCCCAAGGGACGCGGGAGCCGGCGGGACTGTGGGGGATTGGGGACCCCCCACAGTCCCCAACGAGAGGGCCAGCCCCGGGGAAGGGGTCCCCGGGGCAAGTAGTGGCCCGGGAGGGGGCCACGCGGCCCCCTCCCAAAGTTTACAAAAATGTTTTTAAAAAAAAAAAAGGGTATGGCCGGCCCCGGGGGATGGGGTCCCCAGGGCCTTAAAATGGCCAGAGGAGGGGGGCCACGCAGCCCTCCTCAAAAGAATAAAAGTAAAAATAGAGGCCATGCCCCGGGGGATGGGGTCCCGGGGCCAATACAGGCCCAGGGAAGGGGGCCACGCGGCCCCCTTCCCGTTTTTTTTATTTTAATTTAAAAAAGGGGTAAGGCCCTGGGGGATGGGGTCCCCAGGGCCCAAAAACAGAAAGAAAGGAAGGGGCCACACAGCCCCCCTTCAGGGGACAACTTTTTTTTTTTTTTTTAAACGATCGGGCCCGCAGGCCCCGCCCCTTCCTTCACCACTCTGCAAACGCGCCCTGGCGCGTTTGCAGAGGGAGAACAATTCCCCTTGAATACTGGGGGTCCCTGGGGCCAACTAGCCCACCAGGAACCTCTAGTATGCGTCCAGAGGCTGCCTTGCAGAGAGGTGTACAGAGGCCACGCCCCTTTTACACCTCTCTGCAACGCAGCTCTGTGGCGCTTTTTGTAGGTATATGGTGGGCTAGTTGGACTCCGGGGACCCTCAGGATTCAAGGGGACTTAATTCCCCAACTTAAAACGCGCCACGGGCGCGTTTGCACAGTGGTGAAGGGAGGGGCGGGGCTTCAGGTGACATGTGTGCAAACAGGCCCCGTGGCGCGTTTTAAGATGGGGAATTAAATCCTTCAATCCTGAAGGTCCCTGAGGGCCAACTAGCCCAACAGGTACATCCAGAAAGCGCCATAGAGCTGCGTTGCAGAGAGGTGTAAAGGGGTGTGGCCTCTCTACACGTCTCTGCAACGCAGCCCCTGGCGCATATTGGAGGTTCCTGGTGGGCTAGTTGGCCCCTAGGGACCCTCAGGATTCAAGGGGACTTAATCCCCCAACTTAAAACACGCCACAGGGCGCGTTTGCACAGATGTCACCTCAGGCCCCGCCCCCTCCCTTCACCATTGTGCAAATATTCTTCTAAAATCATCCGAAATACGAATTCCTATTTACTCACCTGTTATAAGGAGAGACCTCAGTGCTGTATCTTTCAGCCCAGTACTGGTCCTTAAAAGTAATTTTAACCGTACTTACCAGTAACTTGAATTTCCTTCCATAGGATATCATTGCCTGCTTTTTGTTGATAAAGTTTCTAAGTGTTGATTTTTGAAACATACAAATATTCCTCTAAAATCAGCCGAAATACGAATTTCGATTTACTCACCTGTTATAAGGAGAGACCTCAGTGCTGTATCTTTCAGCCCAGTACTGGTCCTTAAAAGTAATTTTAACCGTACTTACGGGTAACTTGAATTTCCTTCCATAGGCTAACATTGACTGGTTTCACTTGGAAATTCTTCTAAGTGTGGAGTTTTGGAACTTTAAAATATTCCTCTAAAATCAGCCGAAATACGAATTCCGATTTACTCACCTGTTATCAGGAGAGACCTCAGTGCTGCATCTTTCAGCCCAGTACTAATCCTGAAAAGTAATTTTAACCGTACTTACCAGTAACTTATATTTTCTTCCATAGGAATCCATTGTGTGGTTTTCAGCAGAAAAGTTTCAAAGTGTCGATTTTCACAAACTACAAATATTCCTAAAAAATCGCCTGTATGACTTAAACGCATTCTTTCGACTGTTTACAGGAGATGCACCAGTGCTGGATCCAGGATGCAACACTGAGTAAGAAAATGTAACGATAACAGTTTTTACCTTCTAAGTGAATTTCCTTCCATAGGATAACATTGGTGATTCTATGAGAAAAAGTTTCTAAGTGTCAACTTTTAAAGTACAATAATATTCCTTAAAAATCACGACTGTAACCAAAACGCTTTTACTCAACTGTTTACAGGAGATGTTCCAGGACTGAATCTAGGATCCAGTCCTGTGGTTAGAAAAGTAATCCATAAAGTAACTAATTGCATTTAACTAGAAATTCACATTGAGCTGAATGTTGCATTGTGTTTGAAAATGTGTTGCCCATTGCAACAACTGTAACTACTGTACTTAAAAGTCTATTGCCTATGTGCAAAGTATTTAAACTAAAGTAATTCATTCTGAGAAAGTATTTTTTGTAATGTAATGTATAATGTAATTACAATGTAATTTAAAAAATAAAATATGTAAAAAAATTGTTTCTGAAAATGTAGTAAATCAGTATGAAAAAATGTATATAACAATTAATACATTTAAAAATTGTCATTTACAAAACCTTTGAAATTCACTGAAAAAACCGTAGGTTTCAGACATGTTATAGTTACAAATTAGCATTTAAAAAACCTTTGAAATTCACTGAAAAAACCATAGGTTTCAGGGACGTTATAGTTACAAATTAGCATTTAAAAAACCTTTGAAATTCACTGAAAAAACCATAGGTTTTAGGGACAGTTATAGTTAGTTGGACATTGCACTCGTACAAAACCCGTGAAATTCCCCCGTTATAGTTAGTCCAGCTAACTATAACTCGCGCCCCGCAATGCACTGCTGATGACGTCACATATTACATCACTCATGACATGGTCAGGACATCACTGATGACATCACTGATGACATCTCAAATGACATCACTGATGACATCATCCACGTGATAATTTCATGCATCTTCTCACACCCTAATATAACCTTTGATACACCCACTCTAAATTACAGACTGCCATTCGCAAAACCATAGACACTCCAACACCAATAACTACATACCCACTCACTGATTCTGAGGGCTACGCACACATCCACTCACTCACCCGTACAGTCACTCATACTTACGGTCACTCAGTACAGGACTATCATATGCACTCATACTCCTATATAGACACTCAAACACTGCCACTCATCCATAGAGGTACTCACACACCTAGTCAGTCATGCAAATAATTTAACACACTACCATTTACTCACCTATACAGTTATACACACACCAGCTCACTTACTCATACAAATACTAGCACATTCTTACGCTCTTATACAATCACTGATACAAGCACACACTCATCCATACAGCCACTATCACAATCACTCACTCTAAGCTTATAGCTATTTATATACTCCAACACACATATATACTGCCTTTCACATATGTAGTTACTCACACATGTACCACTGGGACATACATTCACTCACTAACACACTCTTACACACACTTACCCACCCATACAGTCTATCACAGATGCACTCTTGAAAGCATCCACCCAGTGAATCACCCACTCACACATCTATGCACAGAGTCGCATACACCCCTCCCACACAAACACTCAGGCACCCATACAGATACTCACACAAGCATTAAATAACTCATATAGACACTCATGTAGCTATTCACAAACACATGCAGCCACTTACACAGCAACAGACAGATGGATACAGACATTCACCCAGTTTAGTCACTAACCCATGCATTCAGTAAGATACCTTAAATCACTCACTTATACAGTCAGTCACGCACCTACTAAATCATCCATACAGACACTTACACACCCATTCATTCTTCAATACGTCTTTTCCTATATATATTAAAAATATTTAAACTTTACAGAAACACACAGTCACTGGATGATGTCATCAGTGATGTCATCAGTGATGTCATTTGAGATGTCATCAGTGATGTCATCAGTGATGTCACTGACCATGTCATGAGTGATGTAATATGTGACGTCATCAGCAGTGCATTGCGGGCGCGAGTTATAGTTAGCTGGACTAACTATAACGGGGGAATTTCACGGGTTTTGTACGAGTGCAATGTCCAACTAACTATAACTGTCCCTAAAACCTATGGTTTTTTCAGTGAATATATATATACATACATATATTTATATGTATATATATGTGTGTATATTACAACACTCCCCTCCTCAGATACAGGAGTAACATAAAAGAAGAGACTGGCTCCGGCTCAATTCCTTCCAGCGTGTTTTGTTTATTAAAGAAGCAAAACCGGGGCGTTTGAGTAATTGGGGTTTGCTACCCCACCGCGGTCTCACCGTCATAAGAGGCGGGGGAATCAGCGATTTCTGTTTTTGAGGATATATATATATATATATATATATATATATATGTGTATGTGTATATATATGTGTGTGTATGTGTGTATATATATATATATATTCACTTAAAAAACCATAGGTTTTAGGGACAGTTATAGTTAGTTGGACATTTCAATCGTACAAAACCATAGAAATTCCCCTGTTATAGTTAGTTCAGCTAACTATAACTCGCGCCCCCGCAATGCACTGCTGATGACATCACATATTACATCACTCATGACATGGTCAATGACATCACTGATGACATCACTGATGACATCTCAAATGACATCACTGATGACATCATCCAGTGACTGTGTGTTTCTTTAAAGTTTAAATATGTTTAATATATATAGGGAAAGGCGTATTGAAGAATGAGTGGGTGTATAAGTGTCTGTATGGATGATTTAGTAGGTGCGTGACTAACTCTATAAGTGAGTGATTAAACGTATCTTACTGAATGCATGGGTTAGTGACTAAACTGGGTGAATGTCTGTATCCGTCTGTCTATTGCTGTGTAAGTGGCTGCATGGGTTTGTGAATAGCTACATGAGTGTCTATATGAGTTATTGATTAGTTGTCTGAGTATCTGTATGGGTGCCTGAGTGTTTGTGTGGGTGGGGTGCGTGCGACTCTGTGCATAGATGTGTGAGTGGGTGATTCACTGGGTGGATGGTTTCAAGAGTGCATCTGTGATAGACTGTATGGGTGGGTAAGTGTGTGTAAGAGTGTGTTTGTGAGTGAATGTATGTCCCAGTGGTACATGTGTGAGTAACTACATATGTGAAAGGCAGTATATATGTGTGTTGGAGTATATAAATAGCTATAAGCAAGAGTGTGTGATTGTGAGAGTGACTGTATGGATGAGTGTGTGCTTGTATCAGTGATTGTATAAGAGCGTAAGAATGTGCTAGTATTTGTATGAGTAAGTGAGCTGGTGTGTGTATAACTGTATAGGTGAGTAAATGGCAGTGTGTTTAATTATTTGCATGACTGACTAGGTGTGTGAGTACCTCTATGGATGAGTGGCGGTGTTTGAGTGTCTATATAGGAGTATGAGTGCATATGATAGTCCTGTACTGAGTGACCGTAAGTATGAGTGACTGTACGGGTGAGTGAGTGGATGTGTGTGTAGACCTAAGAATCAGTGAGTGGGTATGTAGTTATTGGTGTTGGAGTGTCTATGGTTTTGCGAATGGCAGTCTGTAATTTAGAGTGGGTGTATCAAAGGTTATATCAGGGTGTGAGGAGGTGCATCAGATTATCACGTGGATGATGTCATCAGTGATGTCATCAGTGATGTCATTTGAGATGTCATCAGTGATGTCATCAGTGATGTCACTGACCATGTCATGAGTGATGTAATATGTGACGTCATCAGCAGTGCATTACGGAGCGCGAGTTATAGTTAGCTGAACTAACTATAACGGGGAATTTCTATGGTTTTGTACGAGTGAAATGTCCAACTAACTATAACTGTCCCTAAAACCTATGGTTTTTTAAGTGAATTTCAAAGGTTTTTTAAATGCTAATTTCTAACTATAACGTGTCTGAAACCTATGGTTTTTTCAGTGAATATATATATATATATATATATATCCCAAAGAATCCTTCTTGGTCACACGAAAATAATGCACTCTCAGGACTTGTGCAAAGTTCTTAATCAGGAAGTTTATTGTCGCTTCCACGCTACGCGTTTCGGCATAAAGCCTTACTCACACGTAGGAAGTAAATTGTCAGTCAAAGTTAAATACCGGTTTCCACATACATCAAGGATAGCACAATAGAAAAAGGACTCACATTCGTCATGATGTTACACAAAAAGACGGCAGCCATCTTAGAGCTAGTGAGAGTTACATATAGGCATACACGTAATCAAGTAATACGCCTCCTGGAATTACACTGTACAATTTAAATAAAGCAGTGAATGTATATATTAAATGCAACATCTGAAAACATTCTTAAAAAATGGTCTTTTTTTATATTATTTTATATACACTAATCATTTCAGTAAACCCCTTCACCAGATGGCGTCACTCTATGCTGCCGTACTTTGTCAATAAACTTTATTGTACACACGTCCTCTCTACCCAATTAACAAAATCGGCATGTGGGAATTCATTACCCTGTGATAGTACTAGTGTGAAAAATAAACAAAATGTGAGAATAATGTGAAGGAAATAAACAAAGGTGATAAACACCCTAGAACCCATTAAACAGTTGTACTGGAATCCGTACTCAAACATTGTAAACCCCCGTAAGCGGGACCTCAGTGGGTAAATAGAATGTTGACTCCTCCAGGTGCATCCAGTCGCCTGAAATACAGCAAAGGGCACAAGTCAAAGCCCACTTACAGTGTGGACCGTAAACATACACTTCTCCCTCCCACAACGTCTTTTGGAATGAGTACATGATAAATGATTAACTAAATCTAAACTCTGTCCAGGGCAAGTGCCCTATTTATAATAGGATAAGTGTAACCATGTTCTCCTGAGACATGAATATAATATTGCAAAATCGATTTATCACGCCTCCTAATGCAGATACTATTAATTCATTAATAAAGGGCCAGTGCCCAAACAACATACTGTATGTAATCTGAACCTGTCTTCAGTAGGTAAAGCCAGCCCAGCACACGGTAGAAATACTGCAAGTTAAGAAGCGCAAAAAGGAGAAGAGAAGGAAGGGAGAGGAGAGAAAAAATATATATGTAAAAATGGATACTATAATAAATTCCATAATGAGAGCAGGACCAGTAACACGAAATGAAATTAAATCAAACCACAGGTGCAAAGTCTTAACTGACGGAAGCTGCGTCGCCATGTGTCACCGGAAAAAAATGTTAGGGAACCCGTGAAATAGCTACCAAGGTAGTGTGGGCCCCTTCCTTTGCTCCTGAAATAAAAGAAACAAACAGGGAGAAAGAGATGTTAAAAACACTTCATGACCCAGTCATGTACCAAATTGCCACAATACACCCTGTACTGAGGACAACTAAATGTAAGCAATAAATCCTAGTTCTCAGACGAGGAATGGATCACAACTATGCTTCATCTTGTGTATAGATGTACACTAAGTTCCTCATCGAGGTTGAGACCCCAGGGGCTCTTTGTTTGAAGATCAATTATATACATTGATTCCCGCTGTCTTAACTTCAAGGCTCTGTCCCCCCTCTAACTGGTCTGGGGATCTGCTCAATCGCGAAATAGCTGAGAAGGGCACTGTTAGAGAAATGGTGTTCTTGAAAGTGACGTGCAACTGGGTATTGCTGGTCTTTATTGGTGATTGCCCTCATATGTTTGAGGACACATTTCTTGACTGGATGGATAGTACTCCCAATATACTTAAGTTTGCACGGGCATTCCAAACAGTAGATTACAAATGGAGTGCCACATGTGATGAATTGGTTGATGTTTTTCTTACTGCCCCCTCCTCCCGAAACTTCTTTCTTCATGTAACTGTTTTTACAGGCCTTACAGTGCCCACAGGGAAAGAAACCACTCAGACCTTGTACATTCTCAGTGTTCTGGATGGTAATGTCACTGTGTACTAGTTTGTCCCTCAAACTGTGGCCTCTCCTGTAAGAGATGCTGGGTTTTTCATTCAAAAGGGGACCGATATGAGGGTCGCTTTTGAGGATATTACAATGTTGGGACAGAATCCGCCTGATGTTTCTAGCATTCCTATTGTATGTAAGTATAACCCTAGTACCACTCTCCTGATCCTGTATGTCCGTTGTACTGTTGGTGCTCATGTGTACGATGTTACTTCTGGGTACCTGTTCTACTTTTTTCATAGCTTGATTGAGTACCCATTGCGGATAGCCCCTAGCTCGAAAGCTTTTGACCACGGTGGACATTTCTTCCTTAAAGGCAACATCTGTGCTGCAATTACGTTTGGCCCTCAGCAGCTCCCCATAAGGGATACTCCATTTGAGAGGATCCGGGTGGCTGCTGAGGGCATGCAGCAGAGTGTTGCCTGCTGTTTCCTTACGGTAGAGTCTAGTATGGACAGTATCCCACACAACCTCAACCTTAAGATCAAGAAACTCTACTGCCATTCTGCTCGTAGTGCTCGTGAGAGTGATGTTATAGATGTTATTGTTAAGTTTCCTAATGAAGTCAGTGGCTCCTTCTTCACTACCCTTCCACACCATAAAGATGTCATCAATGTACCGAAGCCACATGACGACATGTTTCACTTCAGTGTAATTAGGGTTCTCTGTGAAGCTCTCCTTCTCCCACTTGCCCAAAAACAAATTCACAAAACTAGGGGCAAAGTACGTCCCCATCGCGGTTCCAGTGATTTGTTTATATAATGTCCCATCGAACATGAAGATGTTATTAGTGAGGCAGAAAGCAATCATTTCAAGAACCATGGTGGTATGTGCTTTGTATTTGATGATTCTGGTTTGTAAGAATTGTTTGCATGCCTCAATCCCTTGTTCGTGGTTTATGATGGTATAGAGGGAACTGACGTCTAAGGTGACCAAAAGAAAATCCGTCTCCCAGTGTAGACCTTCCACTTTACCAAGAAAGTCTTTGGTATCTTTTACGTGGGAAGGGAGATTGTTGACATACTCCCTAAGGAAGTAGTCTACATATTTTGAGATATTCTCTCTCACACTACCTTTGGATGATACTATGGGTCTTCCTGGGGGGTTGTTCTTATCTTTGTGCACCTTCAGGAGGAGGTACAGAACAGGGAGGATGGGAAAATCCCGTTTTAAGTAGCAGTACTCCTCCCATTCAAGGATGCCTGAGTCTTTCCAATTACTCAATTTCTCCCAGAGCTCTTCTATACTCTGTGAGTATACCTCTTTATTGACTACTGTGTAGAAACTGGAGTCAGAAAGTTGTCTGAGGGCTTCTGCTACATATTTGTCCCTGTCCAAAATTACCACATTACCACCTTTATCCGCAGGGCGGATCACAATATCCGAATCCCCTTCTAAAGATAACAAGGCTAGTTTTTGTGATAGTGTGAGGTTGTGTCTCTCTTGGGTTCTAAACCATTCCTTCCGTCTAAATCTTATGAGGTGGCTAATCACTACATCGTGGAAAGTGTCTATATTATCGTGCCCTAGAGGGGGACAGAATGTAGACCGTGGTTTAAATTGTGTTCTAGCCGTATGATCATACGAGATATTCAGATCCTCTAGTACATTCTCAATAGACATTTCATTAATATCATCACTAATATTAGATTCAAGTTGATGCATCGTTATAAGAGTGTCAACATCACTTATATTCAAATCCAATGTTTCATCAATCACTTTATCACCCTGCTGCATTTTGGTTCTGCTGGGTTTGAGCAAATGCCCTTTTTAAATTTCAGTTTACGTATAAACTTGAAGAGGTCCACACAAGTCTCTGCATAATTAAAGGGCATAGAGGGACAGAATGAAAGACCTAAACACAGTGTTTTTTTCTTTCTCTGTATCACTCATGTTTCTTTTTGAGAGATTTATAATTGTTCTATTCACCATTTCATTGTCCATCATTCTGATGTTTTGGAGCTTTTCGCCTGTTGTCCCATGCGCCCCCGTCCTCTGCCTCTTCTTCCACCAATTAATAGTATCTGCATTAGGAGGTGTGATAAATCGATTTTGCAATATTATATTAATGTCTCAGGAGAACATGGTTACACTTATCCTATGATAAATAGGGCACTTGCCCTGGACAGATTTTAGATTTAGTTAATCATTTATCATGTACGCATTCCAAAAGACGTTGTGGGAGGGAGAAGTGTATGTTTACGGTCCACACTGTAAGTGGGCTTTGACTTGTGCCCGTTGCTGTATTTCATGCGACTGGATGCACCTGGAGGAGTCAACATTCTATTTACCCACTGAGGTCCCGCTTACAGGGGTTTACAATGTTTGAGTACGGATTCCAGTACAACTGTTTAATGGGTTCTAGGGTGTTTATCACCTTTGTTTATTTCCTTCACATTATTCTCACATTTTGTTTATTTTTCACACTAGTACTATCACAGGGTAATGAATTCCCACATGCCAATTTTGTTAATTGGGTAGAGAGGACGTGTGTACAATAAAGTTTATTGATGAAGTACGGCAGCATAGAGTGACGCCATCTGGTGAAGGGGTTTACTGAACTGATTAGTGTATATAAAATAATATAAAAAAGACCATTTTTTAAGAATGTTTTCAGATGCTGCATTTAATATATACATTCACTGCTTTATTTAAATTGTACAGTGTAATTCCAGGAGGCGTATTACTTGATTACGTGTATGCCTATATGTAACTCTCACTAGCTCTAAGATGGCTGCCCTCTTTTTGTGTAACATCATGATGAATGTGAGTCCTTTTTCTATTGTGCTATCCTTGATGTATGTGGAAACAGGTATTTAACTTTGACTGACAATTTACTTCCTACGTGTGAGCAAGGCTTTATGCCGAAACGCGTAGCGTGGAAGCGACAATAAACTTCCTGATTTAGAACTTTGCACAAGTCCTGAGAGTGCATTATTTTCGTGTCACCACGAAGGATTCTTTGGCATTAAGGTACCGGGTGCTCTCCCGGGGTATGCACCACCCTCCACAGGTCCCGAGGTTTCAACGAGCGTTTTTCTGTGGAGAATATATATATATATATATATATATATATTATCTACTGGCGGTCGCCAGTAGATAGTTATAGTTAGGACCTATTTTCCATAGGGAATCCGTGACATTCTATTTGAAATAACTCTTGCGTCGGTTGACGAATCTTTGCGAAATTTTCAAACGTTATGGCCCGCTCTGGTCCGCTCCTACCCTGAAAGTCTCAGGGTGATTCGTCAGCGGGGACGAGAAAAAGGGGGGTCCCAAAACGTGTTTTCCCCATTTATTTTCCCATAGGAAACTTTAGACACAGCTACAGTCCGAACTGCTGAACGGAATTACACCAAATTTGGCAAAGAGGTAGTTCTTGGTTCAGAAAGAACCCTTTTGTTAAATGGTGTAAATCCGTTCAGTAGTTGCTGAGAAATTAAAAAATAAGAGTCAAAAATCAATTTCCCATAGGAAACTTTATGCAAGGCTACAGCCCGAACTGCTGAACGGAATTACACCAAATTTGGCAAAGAGGTAGTTCTTGGTTCAAAAGAACCCTTTTTGTTAAATGGTGTAAATCCGTTCAGTAGTTGCTGAGAAAATCAAAAGAAAAACACATATATACCTGGGCGGAGCCTAACCACACATGTCATCGTGAGATCTGATTGGCTGTCAGCACTTCATCCTGGAATTGCTGGCAGCCATCTTTGGACCAATATAAATGATAGTACCCCATTGAAATGCATTGTAGTGAATCGAAGATTTTGAGGGTTACCAAAAGGAGAACTATAAAGGGTGATAACAGACTTTAGTTACATTAGAATTCATTTGTTGATGGTACCATACTAATTTCAGGAATTGTGGTGTGTTCTAAGGTGATTTTACCCTGTGAAAAACCTTCTGCTGGGATATCATGAATCATGTTTGAGAGAAAACTATTTTCACATGCTTGTCCCATACAGTTTTGAAAGGTGCCCCAGAGCTAAAATGAGAGCATATTTTCTGTAAATTCACATTATCTTTCTCAGTCATGTGAGAATGAAGTCTGACATTCTCAGTAAAACATGTACATCCAACAAGGGCAGAGACTGTCAGTTGATTCCTTTGTGTTCTACTGCAGCTTCCCAGAGTGTTCTAAAGAACAACTAGAGTGCTAACAGCCTTACTTATGACAAAAGTATGGCACACCTGAAGCCATCTTGATTGGAATAAACTGGTAACACTTAAAACATTTAATTTAAAAAGGAACAAAATGATGGGGTTCATCTTGTCATAGAAATTATGGTTAGTGCTCTGGAAAGAAAAATTAGGACATGTTTCAAGTGTGATCTCAAATATCTTCCTGTTATATTTCAACAGGAGCAGCCTGTCAGTTGATGCCTTTGTGTTCTACTGCAGCTTCCCAGAGTGTTCTAAAGAACAACTAGAGCGCTAACAGTCTTACTTATGACAAAAGTATGGCACACCTGAAGCCATCTTGATTGGAATAAACTGGTAACACTTAAAACATTTAATTTAAAAAGGAACAAAATGATGGGGTTCATTTTGTCATAGAAATTATGGTTAGTGCTGTAGAAAGAAAAATTAGGACATGTTTCAAGTGTGATCTCAAATATCTTCCTGTTATATTTCAACAGGAGCAGCCTGTCAGTTGATGCCTTTGTGTTCTACTGCAGCTTCCCAGAGTGTTCTAAAGAACAACTAGAGCGCTAACAGTTTTACTTATGACAAAAGTATGGCACACCTGAAGCCATCTTGATTGGAATAAACTGGTAACACTTAAAACATTTAATTTAAAAAGGAACAAAATGAGGGGGTTCATTTTGCCATAGAAATTATGGTTAGTGCTGTAGAAAGAAAAATTAGGACATGTTTTAAGTGAGATCTCAAATATCTTCCTGTTATATTTCAACAGGAGCAGCCTGTCAGTTGATGCCTTTGTGTTCTACTGCAGCTTCCCAGAGTGTTCTAAAGAACAACTATAGTGCTAACAGCCTAACTTATGACAAAAGTATGGCACACCTGAAGCCATCTTGATTGGAATAAACTGGTAACACTTAAAACATTTAATTTAACCCCTTGACCGCGATCGGAATTCCGCTCGTGTGCTGGACATTCCGATCGTGGGTGGGGTCGTGACGAGCTCAGCTCGTCATGCGCACTGCAGCTACCAGCGCAGCATGACGAGCTGAGCTCGTCATGAGCTACGGAAAGGGTTAAAAGGAACAAAATGAGGGGGTTCATTTTGCCATAGAAATTATGGTTAGTGCTGCAAAAGAAAATTTAGTGCATGTTTTAAGTGAGATCTCAAATCCTCTTCTATTTCATTAGAAAATTCTGACATGCAGACTGAAACAATCACTTTCAATACCAGCAGTAGACTTCCAGTTAACTCCTTGGTGAGCAGTAGCTTTACTACAGTGATCTAATGAACAACTAGAGTAATAACATTCTGAATTTATGGCAAATGTGTGACACATCTGAATGCCTTCTTGATGGAATCAAAGTAAAAACTGAAAGCATTTCCTACTGAGGAGACTGCAGTAAATGAGGAAATTAGGAAACTTCATAACAAAGAAGTCTTCCAAGATGGCCACCAGTGAAAAAAGAGCCCAAATGTAGCACAAATATTACCGAGATGTAGCCCACATATAGCCCAATGACAAAAGTGTGCAAAACACTTTTTATTTTTAGTTTTTGCAGTTTTATGTAGTGCAGACTGGTCAGGTATTGGAGCGTTGCATCTTAAAACATGACCCCCTACACTACAAAAACACCACTGCACTACCCTAAACCCTAAAACACTACCCCAGTACGACCCCTACACTACACAAGCACCACTGCACTATCCTAAACCCTAAAACACTATCCCCAGCATGACCCCCTACACTACACAAACACCACTGCACTACCCTAAACCCTAAAACACTACCCCAACACCACTGCACTAACCTAAATCCTAAAACACTACCCCAGCACGACCCCCTACACTACCCAAACACCACTGCACTACCCTAAAACATGACCCCTACACTACACAAACACCACTGCACTACCCTAAACCCTAAAACACTACCCCCAGCACGACCCCCTACACTACACAAGCACCACTGCACTACCCTAAACCCTAAAACACTGCCCCCAGCATGACCCCTACACAACACAAACACCACTGCACTACCTTAAACCCTAAAACACTACCCCAGCACGACCCCCTACACTGCCCGAACACCACTGCACTGCCCTAAACCCTGAAACACATACCCTAGCACGACCCCTACACTGCCCGAACACCACTGCACTGCCCTAAACCCTGAAACACCACCCCTTCACGACCCCCTACACTGCCCGAACACCACTGCACTGCCCTAAACCCTGAAACACCACCCCCAGCATGACCCCTACACTGCCCGAACACCACTGCACTTCCCTAAACCCTGAAACACTACCCCCAGCAAGACCTCCTACACTGCCCGAACACCACTGCACTGCCCTAAACCCTGAAACATCACCCCCAGCAAGACCCCCTACACTGCCCGAACACCACTGCCCTAAACCCTGAAACACCACCCCCAGCACGACCCCTACACTGCCCGAACACCACTGCACTGCCCTAAACCCTGAAACACCACCCCAGCACGACCCCTACACTGCCCGAACACCACTGCACTGCCCTAAACCCTGAAACACCACCCCTGCACGACCCCCTACACTGCCCGAACACTACTGCACTGCCCTAATCCCTGAAACACCATCCCCAGCACGACCCCCTACACTGCACGAACACCACTGCACTGCCCTAAACCCTGAAAAACTACCCCCAGCAAGACCCCCTACACTGCCCGATTACCACTGCACTGCCCTAAACCCTGAAACACCACCCCCAGCAAGACCCCCTACACTGCCCGAACACCACTGCCCTAAACCCTGAAACACCACCCCCAGCAAGACCCCTACACTGCCCGAACACCACTGCACTGCCCTAAACCCTGAAGCACTACCCCTGCATGACCCCTACACTGCCCGAACACCACTGCACTGCCCTAAACCCTGAAACACCACCCCCAGCACGACCCCTACACTGCCCGAACACCACTGCACTGCCCTAAACCCTGAAACACCACCCCCAGCATGACCCCTACACTGCCCGAACACCACTGCACTGCCCTAAACCCTGAAACACCACCCCTGCATGATCCCTACACTGCCCGAACACTACTGCACTGCCCTAAACCCTGAAACACCACCCCCAGCACGACCCCCTACACTGCACGAACACCACTGCACTGCCCTAAACCCCGAAACACTTCCCCAGCAAGACCCCCTACACTGCCCGAACACCACTGCCCTAAACCCTGAAACACCACCCCCAGCACGACCCCCTACACTGCCCGAACACCACTGCACTGCCCTAAACCCTGAAACACCACCCCCAGCACGACCCCCTACACTGCCCGAACACCACTGCACTGCCCTAAACCCTGAAACACCAGCCCCAGCACAACCCGGTACACTGCCCGAACACCACTGCACTGCCCTAAACCCTGAAACACCAGCCCCAGCACGACCGCCTACACTGCCCGAAAACCACTGCACTGCCCTAAACCCTGAAACACCAGCCCCAGCAAGACCCCTACACTGCCCGAACACCACTGCACTGCCCTAAACCCTGAAACACCACCCCCAGCAAGACCCCCTACACTGCCCGAACACCACTGCACTAAAGCCTGAAACACCAGCCCCAGCAAGACCACCTACACTGGCCGAACACCACTGCACTGCCCTAAACCCTGAAACACCACCCCTGCACGACCCCCTACACTGCCCAAACACCACTGCACTGCCCTAAACCCTGAAACACCACCCCTCAGCACGACACCCTACACTGCCCGAACACCACTGCACTGCCCTAAACCCTGAAACACCACCCCTGCACGACCTCCTACACTGCCGGAACACCACTGCACTGCCCTAAACCCTGAAACACCACCCCCAGCACGACCCCCTACACTGCCCGAACACCACTGCACTGCCCTAAACCCTGAAACATCAACCCCAGCAAGACCCCCTACACTGCCTGAACACCACTGCCCTAAACCCTGAAACACCACCCCCTACACTGCACAAACACCACTGCACTGCCCTAAACCCTGAAACACCACCTCCAGCAAAACCCCTACACTGCCTGAACACCATTGCTCTGCCCTAAATCCTGAAACACTAGCCCCAGCATGACCCCCTACACTGCCCAAACACCACTGCACTGCCCTAAACCCTGAAACACCACCCCCAGCACGACCCCCTACACTGCCCGAACACCACTGCACTGCCCAAAACCCTGAAACACCAGCCCCAGCAAGACCCCCTACACTGCCCAAACACCACTGCACTGCCCTAGACTCTGAAACACAAGCCCCAGCAAGACCCCCTACACTGCCCGAACACCACTGCACTGCCCTAAACCCTGAAACACCAGCCCCAGCATGACCCCCTACACTGCCCAAACACCACTGCACTGCCCTAAACCCTGAAACACCAGCCCCAGCACGACCACCTACACTGCCCAAAAACCACTGCACTGCCCTAAACCCTGAAACACCAGCCACAGCACAACCCCCTACACTGCCCGAACACCACTGCACTGCCCTAAACCCTGAAACACCAGCCCCAGCATGACCCCTACACTGCCCGAACACCACTGTACTGCCCTAAACCCTGAAACACCAGCCCCAGCATGACCCCTACACTGCCCGAACACCACTGCACTGCCCTAAACCCTGAAACACCACCCCCTGCATGACCCCCTACACTGCCCGAACACCACTGCACTGCCCTAAACCCTGAAACACCACCCCCTGCAGCACCCCCTACACTGCCCAAACACCACTGCACTGCCCTAAACCCTGAAACACCACCCCTGCACCGCCCCCTACGCTGCCCAAACACCACTGCACTGCCCTAAACCCTGAAACACCACCCCCAGCACGACCCCCTTTACTGCTCGAACACCACTGCACTGCCCCAAACCCTGAAACACCACCCTCAGCACGACCCCCTACACTGCCCGAACACCACTGCCCTAAACCCTGAAACACCACCCCCTGCACGACCCCCTACACTGCCCGAACACCACTGCACAGCCCTAAACCCTGAAACACCACCCCCTACACTGCCCGAACACCACTGCACTGCCCTAAACCCTGAAACACCACCCCCAGCACGACCCCCTACACTGCCCGAACACAACTGCACTGCCCTAAACCCTAAAACACCACCACCAGCATTACCCCCTACACTGCCCAAACACCACTGTACTGCCCTAAACCCTGAAACACCACCCCCTGCACGACCTCCTACACTGCCGGAACACCACTGCACTGCCCTAAACCCTGAAACACCACCCCCAGCACGACCCCCTACACTGCCCGAACACCACTGCACTGCCCTAAACCCTGAAACATCAACCCCAGCAAGACCCCTACACTGCCTGAACACCACTGCCCTAAACCCTGAAACACCACCCCCTACACTGCACGAACACCACTGCACTGCCCTAAACCCTGAAACACCACCTCCAGCAAAACCCCCTACACTGCCTGAACACCATTGCTCTGCCCTAAATCCTGAAACACTAGCCCCAGCATGACCCCCTACACTGCCCAAACACCACTGCACTGCCCTAAACCCTGAAACACCACCCCCAGCACGACCCCCTACACTGCCCGAACACCACTGCACTGCCCTAAACCCTGAAACACCAGCCCCAGCAAGACCCCCTACACTGCCCAAACACCACTGCACTGCCCTAGACACTGAAACACCAGCCCCAGCAAGACCCCCTACACTGCCCGAACACCACTGCACTGCCCTAAACCCTGAAACACCAGCCCCAGCATGACCCCTACACTGCCCGAACACCACTGCACTGCCCTAAACCCTGAAACACCAGCCCCAGCACGACCACCTACACTGCCCGAACACCACTGCACTGCCCTAAACCCTGAAACACTAGCCACAGCACAACCCCTACACTGCCCGAACACCACTGCACTGCCCTAAACCCTGAAACACCAGCCCCAGCACGACCCCCTACACTGCCCGAACACCACTGTACTGCCCTAAACTCTGAAACACCAGCCCCAGCACGACCCCCTACACTGCCCGAACACCACTGCACTGCCCTAAACCCTGAAACACCACCCCCTACACTGCCCGAACACCACTGCACTGCCCTAAACCCTGAAACACCACCCCCAGCACGACCCCCTACACTGCCCGAACACCACTGCACTGCCCTAAACCCTAAAACACCACCACCAGCATTACCCCCTACACTGCCCAAACACCACTGTACTGCACTAAACCCTAGAACACTACCCCAGCACGACCCCCTACACTACCCGAACACCACTGCACTACCCTAAACCCTAAAATACTACCCCCAGCACAACCCCCTACACTACCCGAACACGACTGCACTGCCCTAAACCCTCAAACACTCCCCCAGCATGACCCCCTACACTACCTGAACACCACTGCACTGCCCTAAACCCTAAAACACTCCCCCCAGCACGACCCCCTACACTACCCGAACACCACTGCACTGCCCTAAACCCTAAAACACTCCCCCAGCACGACCCCTACACTACCCAAACACCACTGCACTGCCCTAAACCCTAAAACACTACCCCGCATGACCCCCTACACTACCCAAACACCAATGCACTACCCTAATCCCTAAAACACTACCCCCGCATGACCACCTACACTACCCTAACCCTAAAACACTACCCCCGCATGACTCCCTACACTACCCAAAGACCACTGCACTACCCTAAACCCTAAAACACGACCTCCTACACTACACAAACACCACTGCACTACCCTAAACCCTAAAACACTACCCCAGCAGTACCCCTACACTACCCAAACACCACTGCACTAACCTAAACCCTAAAACACTACCCCCAGCAGTACCCCCTACACTACCCAAACACCACTGCACTACCCTAAATCACTACCCCCAGCACGACCCCCTACACTACCCAAACACCACTGCACTACCCTAAACCCTAAAACACTGCCCCCAGCACGACCCCTACACTACCCAAACACCACTGCACTACCCTAAACCCTAAAACACTGCCCCCAGCACGACTCCCTACACTACCCAAACACCACTGCACTACCCTAAACCCTAAATCTACCCCCAGCATGACCCCCTACACTACACAAACACCACTGCACTACCCTAAACCCTAAAACACTACCCCCAGCACGACCCTCTTCACTACCTAAACACAACTGCACAATTTGTTACAGGCGTTGCAACGCAGGCCTGTGGTGCTTACTGAAGTACCTAGTGGGCTAGTTGGGCCCCAGGGACCCTCAGGATTCAAGGTGACCTAATCCCCCAACTTAAAACGCACCACAGGCGCGTTTGCACAGTGGTGAAGGGAGGGGGCGGGGCCTCAGGTGACATGTGCGCAAACACGCCCTGTGGTGCGTTTAAGTTGGGGAATTAATTCCCTTTGAATCCTGAGGGACCCTGGGGCCAACTAGCCCACCAGGTACCTTCAGTAAGCACAACAGAGTTGCGTTGCAGAGAGGTGAAAACGGTGCGTGGCCTCGGAACGCCTCTCTGCAACTCAGCTCTGTGGTCCTAACTGTAGGTACCTGGGGGCTAGCTGGGCCCCAGGGACCCTCAGAATTCAAGGGGACTTAATCCCGCAACTTAAAAGCGCGCCACGGGGTGCGTTTGCACACATGTCACCTCAGGCCCCTCCCTTCACCACTGTGCAAACGCGCCCTGTAGCGCGTTTTAAGAGGTAGTTTTAATCCCCTGCCCTATTATGTACTAGGGACTTGCAGAGGAGGTCATGCTAATCACAGGGGTACCCCAACGCATAGTGTTCCCTAGTGTATGTAGGTGTTTTCACTGTATTCTAAGTGTCTTTTAGCATAGCACTGGCTCTGGTTAGTCAGAGTCAGTTACCACCAGTACCCGTCTGAAAAAGTTGTGGGCACAGGATGATTTTGCAACAAGGCCTCTTTCTGCTCCTCTGTTGGTTCTTTCTGCACATCTTTTGCTTCTTTCTGTGCGTTTTTCTTCTTTCTTCACATGTCCTACCTCTGTAGGCATAGTTAGAAACTAGCATTTAAAAAACCTTTGAAATTCACTTAAAAATCATAGGTTTCAGGCACGTTATAGTTAGAAATTAGCATTTAAAAACCTTTGAAATTCACTGAAAAAACCATAGGTTTCAGACACGTTATAGTTAGAAATTAGCATTTAAAAAGCCTTTGAAATTCACTGAAAAACCATAGGTTTTAGGGACAGTTATAGTTAGTTGGACATTTCACTCGTACAAAACCATAGAAATTCCCCGTTATAGTTAGTTCAGCTAATTATAACTCGCGCCCGCAATGCACTGCTGATGACGTCACATATTACATCACTCATGACATGGTCAGTGACATCACTGATGACATCTCAAATGACATCACTGATGACATCATCCATGTGATAATTTCATGCATCTTCTCACACCCTAATATAACTTTTGATACACCCACTCTAAATTACAGACTGCCATTCTCAAAACCATAGACACTCCAACACCAAAACTACATACCCACTCACTGATTCTTAGGTCTACACACACATCCACTCACTCACCCGTACAGTCACTCATACTTAGTCACTCAGTACAGGACTATCATATGCACTCATACACCTATATAAACACTCACACACCGCCACTCATCCATAGAGGTACTCACACACCTAGTCAGTCATGCAAAAAACTTAATCACACACCCATTTACTCACCTATACAGTTATACACACACCAGCTCACTTACTCATACAAATACTAGCACATTCTTACACTCTTATACAATCACTGATACAAGTACACACTCATCCATACAGCCACTCTCACAATCACACACTCTCACTTATAGCCATTTATATACTCCAACACACATATATACTGCCTTTCACATATGTAGTTACTCACACATGTACCACTGAGATATACATTCAATCACTAACACACCCATACACACACTCACCCACCCATACAGTCCATCACAGATGCACTCTTGAAACCATGCACCCAGTGAATCACCAACTCACACATCTATGCACAGAGTCACACACACCCCACCCACACAAACACTCAGGCACCCATACAGATACTCAGACAATCAATCAATAACCCATGTAGACACTCATGTAGCTATTCAGAAAGCCATGCAGCCGCTTACAAACCAACAGACAGATGGATACAGACATTCACACAGTTTAGTCACTAACCCATGCATTCAGTAAGATACATTTAATCACTCACTTGTAGAGTCAGTCACTCACGTACTAAATCATCCATTCAGACACTTATACACCCACTCATTCTTCAATACGCCTTTCCCTATATATATTAAACATATTTAAACTTTACAGAAACACACAGTCACTGGATGATGTCATCAGTGATGTCATTTGAGATGTCATCAGTGATGTCATCAGTGATGTCACTGACCATGTCATGAGTGATGTAATATGTGACGTCATCAGCAGTGCATTGCGGAGCGCGAGTTATAGTTAGCTGAACTAACTATAACGGGGAATTTCTATGGTTTTGTACGAGTGAAATGTCCAACTAACTATAACTGTCCCTAAAACCTATGGTTTTTTCAGTGAATATATATATATATATATATATATATATATATATATATATTTCGAACGCTCGTTTCCAAGTTCTTCGTGACAATAACGAGAGTGGACCCAATTCAGTGCGTTTGAATGTTTTTTTAGCGCTCCACCAAGCCGACATAACGCGTTTCGGCCGTTGCCGGCCTTGATCACATGACATCATATATATATATGCAAGTTTATATGTATATATTTTTATTATGATTTTTTGGGAAACATGAGGCTGGTGAGACAGCTAAAGCTGTCTTTAGGCCAGACCTAAAAATGCATGCATTTATGAATATTCGATCCCTCAGTGCAAGATTGTTGGATTGCCCAGCAATAAAACTGCTCAGTGAAAGAACTGTTATTCCACCTTGCTGTCTCACTCCAGGATGATTTTTTCCACCTCATTCTGTGGTTTGTAGCTCGGAATCAGAGAGAACATGTGAAATCAGAGTTATTGCACCTGTACTCCATTCATTTTCTCATTTCCAGATGCGTTCCCCTTGCAAATGTCATCTGATATTAAATAACTACATGTGCATGGGGCAAAATAGGGAGCCTGTACAATTACTTCGCAACTTGGAATACTGAGCTGATCTCAGGCACAATCACACTTTGAGCCTGATTAAAGCGTGATTGTGACCGATCTCAGCATTCCTGCGGCACTAAGAATGTCAAATAGTCCATGTAATAAACCACTTATTAAATAATGTAAAAAATATGTTCAGGCTGCTATCCTTCAAATATGAACTCATCAAGTTAAGTACATTGATAATGTTCTTTCTCAAATGTAGGTACTTGTAATATATTAAAGATAGCGAGCCATTGGGCACGAGTGCACTTTGCCATCCAGGATCTCAGAACTTTTGGTTTCTGGCCATGTTCTGTTTTTTTCAACACTTAGAAAAAGCCTCCTAACTATGTGAAAACTATGGGCCCGATTATGATGTCAGGCGGATCGCCACCGACAGGCCGTCGGTGGCAGGACATCTGAGGCTACGGTCCACATAATGATGCAGTCAGTCGGAACGCAGCCAGTGGAGGGACCGATCAACACCTCCGACAGGCACAAGGAGCGTCGGTCGGAATGTAATCCCTACAATGGGGGTGGTGCCTGCGGAGGCATCACCGTAGGGATTGCGATGTCCCTTTCCCTCTGCCTTTAAATGGCGCTACTGGTGGTTGCCGCATGCCGGCACGACACATGGTCTGCCACTGAAGAGGGCATTGGCCCGAAACGCGTCTGGCAGGTTAACCAGAAAAGGACTTTGTTCATGGCGTGTGCCCTTGCTTTGGCGTAATTTCCACCTGGGAGTGCATCCCACCTAGAGGCAACTCTCTTTTTTTGTATTTTGTACAGCAGCCTGCCTGGTCGCGGGATTGCACCACCGCGAAACACTTGCGGGTCCGCGGCTGCTTTATTGGGGCAGCTAACTGTGGAACAGGAGGTGCCTGTTATATGCAGGGTGCCGGCGCGAACATCGGCAATCCTTTTAAGACATTTTTTGTGAGTGCCGGCGGTGACCCACTTGGGTTTTACTGAACCACCAGTCCCAGGAAGCATTGCTTCAGGTGGTTCACCTGAGCGTTATTATTATGGGGATTTACTGGTGGTTGCCGCATGCCGGCACGTCACATGGTCTGCCACTGAAGAGGGCATTGGCCCGAAACGCGTCTGGCAGGTTAACCAGAAAAGGACTTTGTTCATGGCGTGTGCCCTTGCTTTGGCGTAATTTCCACCTGGGAGTGCATCCCACCTAGAGGCAACTCTCTTTTTTTGTATTTTGTACAGCGGCCTGCCTGGTCGCCATGTAAAAGCAGATGAAAAGGGACTTTAGTGGCCCCTAGCAGGGCCCCCATGGGCCTCTGGTATGGGGCCAGGGGGGCACATGTGGTGTCCCTCCAAACATCCATGCACCATGTGCCAGGCACCTCATTGTGCCTTTCACACAATGCATGGATGTTTGCAAAAGGCCTTTTTTCATTGCAACTTGTGCTGCAGCCCTTTTCCGGGCCGCAGCACAAGCCACAATGGACAAAGGCATTTTTCCGACTGCCTACATGGTGGTCACATCGTTACATGTCGACTACATGTCGGGCAGTTCCATTCCCACTGCAATGGCGGTCAGACGCTCATCCTACTGCCCTCCTTCTGCCATCGTAATCAGGGCCTATATGATAACAACAAACAAACTTGATACTATCACACATAAAAATGTGAAAATAACATTTGCAAAATAATGCTCAACACCAAAGGTATAAAAAGTGACCAGGTGAATAACACTTAAAATAGTGGTGGTACCTTAATCCCAGATTCTACATTGAAGTATAAATATTCTGAAAATGTAATGATGCAAGTACAATTGTGATTCCAAAGACAAGGAGAGCCAAAATGTGTGCCTTCTCTTATGTACGAACAGAGAGCTTGTTGAACATTGACCTTTAAAATTCGTTTTCCACAAGTTGATTAGTCTGGGACAAATACATAGAAAATGTTTAACAAACTCCTCCCTCATATGTTCTATAAGTGGGATTCAATACAACCAGGCTCCATACTCCTAATACGTTTTTGTCAGTATAGTGAAAATTGCACTGTATGTAATGCCACGAATTTCTTGAGGCAGAGCAACATGTAGGTACCCTAGAGGCTTAAATCTATCATGAGGATGAGTCAAAATAAACCCTAGCTTATTCCTCTGAGAAGAATAAAAATCCAATAAACACTTCTTTTATTATTACTTTTCAATTTGTTCAAAGATATTTGTGATTGAGACCAAAGCTCTTCTACAAGCCCATACCCATTGATTAACCCTTTGAGGAACTTTGCAGCTTTGTCATGTGAATTAGAAGAATTCTCATCCTACAATATAGAATAGATTGACTCTGTGTCATCTCCTCCTGCCTTACGTATTGTGTGAAAGTACAGGAGGGCAGATTCATCTCATAATTTCCCAATAGAGATCATGCAAAATTCTATTCTTAGGACTAATGCCTTGACATCCTCTAATTAAACCCTTGTCTGAACCCCTTACAGAGGGTTACAGGGGGCAAGCAGGAACTACTGGGCCCACTGGGCCAACTGCTAGGGCTGAGGCTTTACTCCTGTAGTCCCGGGGCCCTAACTATTATGGTTCCTAAACACCAGGCCAAGCACCCCTTCAGCACTTGCCTCTTAGTGGCAGCGCAGGTCGAGCAGATCAAGGCTTCTTGGGGTGGGGGATGTAGATAATGGGGTGGCACAGGCTTACAACTCAAAGTACATTCAATAGTAGAGATAAATGACTGACAAGACAAATACTGTCTTTATTGACAAAAATAGCACATAGTGAAATATATCCTACACAAACAATACACACAGCCCCCTGAAGTCAGGGCTATAATGTGTAATAGACAGGTTCCTGAGTTCCACTTCTCTTTCACTAGTGGTAATTGTTATTCCCCATTCGCAATAGGCAACATTCAGATTAGGCCCCTCTAGCATTCCAAGTCTCAGAAGTCCCTCTACGACTCGTTTAGAAAAGTCAAAAGTGTTCCAGGGCCGAAGCGTCATCTAGCAGACAAGTTCCCCTTGGGTATTCCGGCCATTAGATCAGTTTTACCTGCACTAGCAGGGAATGCACTACCGGAGTATCTGAGAGCATCTCACTCATAGAAAATGCAGCGGCTGTCCTTTCCGGTGGCCCCCCTGGCACACAGGGTCATCACTCCTATTATGCACTCAGGCTACGGCCCGAGTGCACGGCAGCAAGGTCCTTGTCACGGCAGCTCTCTCTGGCATACGGTATCACTGACTCCACCGCACATGGGCAATGGCCCGATTGGCACGCCTAACTTCACATCAGCCGACTCGACATATAGGATTGCTGATTTACACACTGCACATGGGTAACAGCCTGATCGGCAAGGTTAACTTCACAGCAGCTTTTTCTGGCATATGGGGTGGCCGACTTACACACTGCACATGGGCGATGGTCTGATCGGCACGGTTTACTTCAAGGAGGCCCACTCTGGCATACGGAGTCACCGATTTATACATCACACAAAGGCGACGGCCCAATTGGCATGGTTGTCCTCTACTCACACCTCACTGCAGGGATCCACTCACCAGGATTCCCCACTGGATCTCAAGCCCTCCAGCAGTCTCCTTTTTTTCACAAGACACACTAGTCTTGGCAAGCAGGCATATGCTGGTGCTCCAGACTCCAGTGGAGTTGGTCTTGAATTTTCCCTGGATGATATCATCTCACCCAACTGGGAGACTGGCAGGCCTTAACCCCCAGTCCTGGTCACAGGCTGAAGTCTTGCAGAGCTTCTCCTCCTCGCACAGCCCGACTGACTGCTTGACAATTGACCATTTGAAGGGCCTTGAACTCCCCTTCCCCATTTCCAGACACCAAATGTGATATAGGGTCTGAGTCTTTAGTTTATTTTGGGGTCTGCTTCCATTTAAAGTGCTTTCTCCTCTGCCCTGTCCTTCCTCCAGAAAGCAGTCTGTCACAGCAGGAGTGACTCCAAATCCGCCCCAAAACACATGCTTTGGGAGTGACCTGAGGTTCACAAGTGGATGCCAGCTATAGTAATATGTTTATCAAAATGTTATTCCAGGACACCCAGCCTTACTCTTTATGATTATCGTATCAGCCCCATCTCCTTCCTGAGATGTACTCATGCCCCTTCACAGTGACTTCTCTCTGAATCAAAGAGCACCATTTGAAATGTACTGAAGAGCCTGACTCTTCTTCCTTCAGTATGTGTCCCACCCAGAAATGCAGCAATTCACAAATATGTCTGGGGCATTTCCCTACCTCCTCATGCTCCTTCAGTCAGCCCCAAAATGTAACCTAGAATCTTCCATGCATTGCACCACTCACAGACACACACACACATACACACACACACCCAGTACATGCATACAGAACACACAAACTGCACAACACTACATACCAACATTATATAGGCCAAGGGTGAGTTATGCACACAGCAGCGTAACTTTCCATG
This sequence comes from Calotriton arnoldi, assembly GCA_963921515.1. Lineage (NCBI taxonomy): Eukaryota > Metazoa > Chordata > Amphibia > Caudata > Salamandridae > Calotriton > Calotriton arnoldi. The sequence goes on along the minus strand of CAWUFW010007003.1, from coordinate 682,682 downwards.
ATTGAGCTTGTCGGTCTCACTCCAGTGAAACAGGTGAAAAGGTCCTGTTCACTTATACTGATCACTACACAGTATGCTGCCACCACTGTGCTTGTGCTGCATAACTCCTGGCAAAGGCTGTGGCCTTTCACCACTATAAGGGTAGCTTTTTGGGTGTCCCTTCCAGTTAAAGAAGATCACAATCCATGAGACCGGTGTATGTCATGGGGCACAGCATGATCCGTGTTTGCTCATGTTAACAAGAATCAGCACCAGGGATCCAGACATCATTATAGCTGGGGCACTCATGGCAGCGGTACACGTACATCACAATGAGAGGGACTTTATCGTCCCAACACTCCTCAACAAATGAGGCTTAAATTACCTTAATTCGTTATTTCACTTTCCTGCATAAATAGTTGAACAATGGCAGAAAGCAGGGGAAGCTTAGTGTTAGGCACATTTAGAAATATAGTTTAAGATAGTGGGTTGAAATTCATGTCAAATAATTCTATACTTTAAACTGTTATCTTTCAGAGAGGAAACTGTGTGGCCCAAGACAAACGGGCTGAAATTGAGACAACCAGATAAACAGAGGGTTTGACCATTTTTAGGCAGGCGTCATCGACCTTACATATAAACATGTGCAGGGGCTTACCAAAAATCATAATTTTTGCCTCTTGATGAATTCATTTTTAGACCACTTTCCCTAGAATATGAAGACATAAAATCTACAGAGCATTGGAGCCCTAAAGGGCTTTGTCAAGCAGCATTAGATTTTCTGCATAGGCGAATTCTGGAATCTTTTTGGCTGTTAGATTTGGAGAATACAATTTACCCTGCTAATTTAAGTAAATAAATCTACCAGATATATATTAAGTAGTGTAGGGGCCAAGCTGCAGTCTTGATTTACCCCAGACATAGTGGTAAATTCAAATCCATTCCTATTTTGAACCTGCACCCAGGTGGATTCATGTAGCTTTCAAATGATAGGGTGGAATCAACTTCTAGAGCTTTAATCTTGGACCATATTCTCTCTCCATCTACCTTATCAAGGGCATTATTGAAAACGATATACCAACTGTAAACGCTGCCTATTGTTTAGAGCAACTTCTTTGTCTATGATCACAATCAGGGCCACAGGACAGTCACTAGTAGTGTGATAGGCTCTAAAACCCACGTGGGCCCAATACAGAATTGTGTCTCTTGTTAGCCAATATTCATCATTGATCAATAACAATTTCACAAAAGTGGGGTACCCAATATTAAGCATGGCAATAAGTCAGTAATTTGTTTCCTTTCTTCTGGGGCGTTTTTTTAATATATATTAAATTTAATGGACCCCGACCACCAGGAGGAACCTTTGCCACGCAGAAGAGCTGGAGAGCTGTGAGGAGGAGTACTGCCCCTTTGCTGTGGGCTTTGTGGGGGTGGCCTACAGTTGCTGCTTCTGCCAAGGAAAGGAAAAAGACTGGAACTTTGCTAAGAAACCTGCTTGAAGAAGAATCTCCAAGAGCTTGTGTGTGCTGGCCTACTAGTCTCAGGGACACAAAGACTCCACCTCCAGCTCCCCTGAACTCTACTGCTGAGAGTTCTAACCTGCCAGGAGGTGCCTGCTCTAGTTTTGGCCATCTGGAGGTTGTTCTTGCTGTTGGGAGCTGGAAGAAACCTAAGAGAAGCAAGAAAAGCAATATCCGACGCCGTCAGCGATGCCACCGTAATGCCGCGACCTGCACTGAGGCCAGGGGCACTGCTCGTGAAGTGCACGATGCACCGCCCGGCCTGTACCACAGCTCCGATGCCCTTCGATGCCTGTCGATGCCTGAAGTTATCAGCCTTCCCGATGCCAGCGCTAGCACCGAGTCCGTCATTGCCCGCGCCTGCATCCTGTTATTGCGGTGCCAATAACTGCCAAGGGTGACTCCACAAACGCGGTGACTTCACATCACCTCACCGGAACCGACCCCTCACCACTGACGCAACCGACTTCCCCTATCCTGGATTCGACAGGTCGCCTCCTCGCGGACATGACACCTTGCCTCCCCGTGGCAGCCATGGCACCGTTGCCTCATCTCCACAATGCCGTGCATCGTCATAGACTTCGTTTTCCAAGGTACTGTTTGTTTGGGGGTTCATGTGACTCCGTGCCCAATGCCTGCCCTCGCGGTCGGTGCCATACTTTGGATTTATTGTTGCCATGACGTAATAATAGCCCCAGGTGGAGCTATTTGTTTTCTACAAGCTTTATTTTGGAAATAACTGTTTTTGAGGGCTCTTTTACTACATGTATGTTGGATTTTTGTTGTTTTGGTCTTATTGAGTTTAGATAAAGATACTTTATTTTTCTAAACTGGTGTGGTGGCCATTTGTGGTGTTATCACTGTATTACTGTGTGTTTTGAGTACAAATGCTGCACACATTGCCTTTGAGATAAGCCTGTCTGCTTATGCCAAGCTACCAAGGAAGTGAGCAGGGGTTATCTAGAGTGTGTATCTCCCTTACCCTGACTAGAAGCAAGGGTCCCTACTTGGACAAAGGTACCTACCTCTGCCAAATAGAGACCCCCAGTTCTAACAATTGTAATATGATTGAATTGATTTTCGCTTCTGTGACAGGCGAAACACTCTGTCGGGTGTTATTTTGATAGCCTTTGTAGACAGCGGTTCAATAATAGAAACTATATGTTGCCAGCTACATTGATGGTAATTCACTCTCTTCAAATGTTTGGGACCAAATAAGTATTTTTTTTTAGATTGGCAGACAATCCTCTAATTATGTGGTTATTGCTGATGTCACAGTTAGATCCTGTTTTAACGATTATGTCAGCGGGTTCTTTAGGCCAGAACATAATAATCTTTTGGGGAAAGTGATCGTCACACTTAAGTAAAATGACAAAATCGGGAAACAAATTAACAAGCCTTCATTTTATTCATGTGTAATCAAGGACTATATTAGATCCAATTAGAGAAATGTGTGTAATGTTAGCCCGTTGGCTGGAAAAGAATCTGCCTTTCAAGGATCTAATTTTAGACACATCAGTTCCTTACAGAGCGATTCCCTCTGAATTTATTCTTTGGCTTCTAAATAGCTGTTGTGGTAATCTACCATATGTCATTATTTGTGCAGTAATCATCCCCATCATCTTCATTGCCAAACAAAAAGCATTTGCTATCACCTGTCATTATGATTGGAACCTCAGTGTAGCATTAAAACAGTTTTTCACCAGAAGCAACCAATCAGTTGGATCACACAACATCATGTTCACATGTAACTAGGTAAGATAAACGTTAACTATAAGAAAAAGCGTGGAGTGGGGGCGAAAGTTAGAGTCAAACAAAACATTAAGAAAACAATTATAGTCACACACGACGACACCAGAACACTCCTCGACCGTGGAGAAACTGTAGTCCTGATCCTCCTCGACCTCTCTACAGTGTTCGACTCAGTCTCACACAACACCCTCATCAATAGACTCTACAACATAGGTATACTGCAAGACACCTTCAAGTGAATCTCCTTCCTTACATGACGCACACAGAGCAACCGACTGCCTCCTTTCACCTCCACACCCAAATACATCAGATGTGGCCTGCCACAAGGATCTTCCCTCAGCCCCACCCTGTTCAACATCTACATGACCCCCCTCGCAGATGTCATCAGATCCCACGGACCCAAAATAATCTCCTGCGCAGAAGACACTCAACTGATCCTCTCACTCACCGAGGACTCCTCCAACGCCAAAACCAACTTCTGCAATGCCATGACCAAAGTAGCCAAATGGATGAGAGACAACTGCCTCCAACTCAACTCCGACAAAAACTGAAGTACTGATCTTAGGGAAGAACACCTCCGCATGGGTCCCAGCTGGTGGCTGGCAGAACTTGGATCCCACACCGACCGACCATGCAAGGAACCTCAGCATCATCCGTGACAGCCAACTGACCATGAAACAGGAAGTCAATGCAGTCGCCTCCTTCTGCTCCCACACACTTTGCATGGGCCTGCAGAATCTTCAGATGGATCCCAACTAACACCAGAAAGACCATCACTCAAGGCCTCATCACCAGCCGCCTTGACCATGGCAATGCCTTCTACGTCCACATCTACACCCAGCTCCTCACAATACAGAGCATACAGAACACTGCAGCCAGACTCATCCTGGAACTCCCCAAACTAACTTGCATCGCCCCCCACCTAAGAGACCTCCACTTGTTCCCCATCCAGAAAACATGCAAGTTCAACATCCTCACACACGCCTACAAAGCCCTCCACAACCTAGGACCTGCCTACCTCAACCATCGACTGAACTGCCACCAACCCGCTAGAACCTGCACTCCTCTTCACTTGCACACACCCCCTGCATCCGTCGCAGCCTCAGAAGAAGCCGCTCCTTCTCCTACATGGCTGCCAAGACCAGGAACGACTCCCCCCTCGCCCCCCCTGCTCCGTACAGCTCCCTTGCTGGCAGACTTCAGAAAGAGACTCAATGCATGGTCTTCAACAGAATCATAGCACCCAGATACCCATAGAGGTGACAGTATTGCACTTTACAAATGCTGTTTGATTGATTGATTGACTTGAAACCATACCTGGAAACCTGATTGTTTCCTTTGTTAATGTGATAGGACCTACCTTAGGTCAACTATGTACAGATTTATGGAGGTTAACATCAAATACTCTGTACCCATCAAAAGAAAAATCAGTAAGATGGCAGGTTTATTTCAAACAAATAAAACCATAATAAAAAATTCTTCCACATCACTGTTGGCCATTCGATGAAAGAGGACATCTATGTTCCATTAACAAAATTTCATTCCAACTGGGAGATAAGAAGTACAATTTATGGTTCATGATTGTTCTAAATTCCTTTCCCTAGAGCTCCATTCAAGAAGCTCCCAACCCAATTCACTCTAGCTCTAATTTACATCAATAGGATAGGTGGCCGCATCAGTGAAAATCTGGTCACCTTCCTGTTTGCAATTTGTAGGTTTTTGCCATTCATTATACCTAATTTCGGGCCCTTCCAAAGAGCTGAAATGTACATATAGGAAAATATTATTTTCTCTTACAGATGGACTTAACTTGTAAGGGTGCCGAAGATGCAGATATGAAGGATAAGGAATATTTGACTCTGGTTTGATGTTTGCCTGATGTATGCAAATTAATAGAAAACTAAAACTGAGATGCCACACTAGAGGAAGCCAAATCATGGAAAAACAATTTTAGGGAAATTCAATTTTAAGGAAATACAAATAAATCCAAAAATTAAAGGAGCCATTTTGAAAAAAATATAATTTTAAGGAACACCTATAATTAAACTTGAATGGAGTTTAGGACTACTGAGGGGTTTGGGGGTTCAAGGATGGTAATGTTTAGGGGTGATGAGGGTTTTTTAGGTATTGGGAATGGGTGGAGTTTAGAGGTAAAAGGTAGAGGTTAGGGGTGGTGAAGAGTTTTTAGGGTTTGGGATTGGGTGGAGTTTAGGGTGGTTAGGGTTTTTTAAGTATTCATTGATCTGTGGAGTTTAAAAGTAAAAAGGGGGTTTTAAGGTTGAGGCATGGGCAGTGTTTAGGGGTGGTGAGAATCTTTTTGGGGCCATGGATGGGCGGCGTTTAAGGGTGGTGAGTTATTTTTAGGATTGAGGGATGGGTTGAGTTTGGGAGTGGCGAGGGGATTCAAAAGGTCATAGTTAGGTGGGGTAGAAAGGCCTTTTGGGTTTAGGGATGGGTGTAGTTTAGGTGTCAGGGATGGGTGTACTTGCGGTTATGTTGCGAGCTCCTATTATTGCGCGTTCCCATTAAATATTAATAAATGCAGGGATCGACGGCTGCCTGGACCTAAAATGGCGGCGCCGCGGAAATTAAAAAAAAAAAAAACGGGGATCATTGCTCTTCCCGGACTTGCCCATGGGATCAGCATTCAAGATCAGCGTTTTTGGTAACCTACACTGTTTTCACCACCAGAGGCCTGATTTTAGTCGTTAACTCCACAGCAGCCATATATCTGGCAGACTGCTCAATGCCTGGCCCTAAAATGGCGACAGTATGAAGACACGACAATCACCTTCCATTGCCTGACCCTAAATGCAGATATCCTAAGACAACTTGGTTATCCTCACCCCCACTAGTTTTTCCTCGAGAACTACCTCCCAATTATCCCCATCCTAGCTAGATATTCCTTCGAGAGCTACCAACCAGACTCTTACACTAATAGTGCGCTCTCCCTTGATACTGACTCTTTACAATCCTGGTTCCCGCACGGTGGGCAGCCCACTCTGTGGCAAATCTGTCCCTATTGACCGTCGAGTAGCCCACTCGAGCCAGCATGGCAAGTCCTGGCCTATCCGCTACAGGGGTAAACTCTTACACTCTGGTCTACCCCCCCAACCTCTCCAAAACCGCCGCAAAATCCTTCAAGCAATCCACCATGAAAAGGCACCCTGAGTCACTGATATCTGACCTACGTTACAGCGCGGACAACGGCACAGTCCTTAATGACCTCATTTTCTACTCTAGAAGAACCTCTGCCTGGCGCAAAACCTTTGTCCACCTCCTCAATGTACGTGCAACAAAGAACATTCCATACGGCACTAAGCTTACAATAGCACCCTCTCCTACACTGCGAGCCGACCTCACCATCACCCTTACAAAAATGGCATCGTCTTGATCCAAGCCTCAACCAAAAACCTGGACAAATTTGCAGACCTTTTTACCCTCCTCAGAAACCATGTGCACGACACTGGCAGGGCAACCAACTCCCGCCCCGATGAGTCCTCTTCCAGCCTACCCAGCGTAGCTAGCCACTCACAAACCCCTCTAAGGTCCTCCAACACAGACCCCCCTAACCTCTCCAGCACGGCGCCCGGCCTTGCCAACAGAATCACCCCAGACCTTTGGTCCCCTCCCCACTAGCCCCCCAAGTAGAATATGCCACTGGTACTCCCCCAAAGACCTACGATACAGGTCGCGCTTGCCCTTCCAGCCATCAAACCAACCCGCAAAGGGGCTCCAGCATAGATCCAACGACCTACAACGCAGGCCGTGCTAGGCCTTCCTCCCTATCACCCATACATGCAGACAGAACGACTCCTGAACCACTACCCCCCTGCCCTCTAACGCCTCCACCTGATAGGGACATGGTTTCTCTTCACTCCAGAGCTGCCAAACTAACCCAGAGCATTCATATTTCCATCTTGGAACTAATGAACCTCCTTCACCTCGCTGAACTCTCCCTCGCCCACCTCATGCCCCAGCCAAACTCCACCCTCCCGCATTTGACAGAGCTACCTAAACAACCTCTTCCGCTGGCCTTGAGACATCTTCGCCCCCGTAAGCGACCTTGCCACTTCTCAGAGGAAGAAACCCTGGCTCTTGCCCTCTCCTACAATTCTACCCTTGCCACTCCAAGTCCACTTGCCCTCACTGAAATGGAAATCCTTGCCATCCTCAGGGACTACAACTCTATCCCTACTACCCCTTATCCTTTCGACTTGAATGCCGAACATGCCATCCGCACGGTCTCTATCAACCCCAACAGGCCAGCCACCCTCCGTAACAGATCTGTGGTCAAGAGTAATCTAGCACCTGTCCATTTGACCACCCTGACTCCTGAAACTACGTCCAAATCTTCTCTGTCTGGTCTGTTAATCAATTGCCGATCGGCAGCTAAGCACGCCGCAGATATTGCTGATCTCATCCTTTGCAAAAACTCTGACTTAGCAATCCTAACAGAATCATGGCTCAACGAATCCTCATCCCCATGCCTGGACCTCCTAGTCCCTCCTAACTACAATATCGCAAGGCTGGACAGACAATCTAACAAGAAAGGAGGCGGCATCGCCTGCATCTACCGCTCTAACCTTCTTGTCACGGAACTTTTGGCGGACACCACCGATTCTTGTGAATACCTCACCCTCGCTGTTGGCAGCAACTCCACCCAACTATGCAACCTGCACATCTTTTACCACCCTCCAGGCATGAACGACTCCTTTACCGACCACCTCATGGAACTCATCACAGCTAAGTTTCCCACCAACGCCAAAGATATTTTCCTAGGCGATTTTAACTTACACTGGAACGATCCCAAGGACTCACATGTCAACGCTATCAAAGACCTCCTGGCTGATCAAGCTCTGACCCAAGCCTGCTCTTTACCAACCCATTCAAAGGGGCCACTCTTGACTGGATCATCTCCAAAGAATCAACAGTCAAGCTCATCGCTATTGACCCATGCGACTGGTCTGACCATCATGCCATCACCTTCCATCTGCCTGGCGCGCACAAGACGAGAGCACCGCAACCGGCGATTCCTAAACGCTGGATCAGAGATACCAAGAACCTGGACCGCAGTGAACTTGAGGCTCGCTGCATTTCCGACCCCCTTCGCATATCACAACAGTCAGTGGCCTCAACGATCACTACTCTGCGACAATATCAAACATCCTGGATGATCTAGCCCCACTAAAACTGAAAAGAACGCAAATCAAAGACAGAAACCCCTGGTTCACGGGTTCCCTTAATAATGAGAGGAGAGCCCTCCGGCAAGCTGAAAGATCCTGGAGGCAGCACCCCTCTGCCGCACATCTAAAACTCCTCCGCCAGGCCAGAAATGTCTACAACAGGAACATACTCATTTCAAAAAGACTTCTTCAGAACTGAACTTGAGAAAGCCAAGAACAGACCCCACAAGCTCTTCGAACTGGTCAAACACCAATCTAATAAACTGGCCAAAACGTCGAAAGAAACCCCTAAGTCTCTTATATCCGCAGAGGAATTCTCCTCCTTCTTCGCTGACAAAACCTCTGCCCTTGGAAACGAACTCAGCTCCATCACACACCCTCAACGCCTTCTTGACCCGCCTCCTCCCACCACCACGCAGCCACAGGCTCCTCCTAAAAATCATGCTCACTGGTCTGTCTTTAAAGACTACGAAGAAGACTCCATCTCTGAAATCCTTTCCACCTTAAACCTGAACAACCATTTCAATGACCCGCTCCCTTCCAACTGCCTAGCTGCCGTCGCCCAATCCATTATTCCTAGTTGGACTACAATAATCAACGCCTCCCTCCAGCAGGGAACGATGCCTGACTCCTCAAAAGCCGGCCAAGTCCTCCCCATTCTGAAAAAGCCGTCGCTGGATCCAGCCTCTCCCGATAACTTCAGACCCATCTCCAACATCCCCTGTTAGCCAAAGTGCTGGAGAAATGTGTGCAACAGCAGCTAAGCCAACACATTAACAACTTCCACCTGCTCGATGACTTCCAATCCGGATTTAGACCAGGGCACAGCACCGAAACCACCATGCTCCACATCGTGGATGATGCCCTCCAAGCCCTTGACCAAGGCAAAACCTGTCTCCTAATTCTCCTGGACCTATCCTCAGCCTTCGACACGGTTAACCATGAAAAACTACTCGAACGCCTCAAACTCAGAATGGGATTGGATGGCACTGTTCTAGAATGGTTTAGGTCCTTCCTCCAAAACCGGTCACAGAGATTCCTAATTAACGGCAACCTTTCGTCACCATCCCCGGTCACGGTTGGAGTCCCTCAAGGATCAACCCTGTCCCCCACCCTCTTCAACCTTTACCTAGAACCGCTTACTGAAGTATTACGCACTGCAAATATCTCCTATCATATGTACGCTGATGACACTCAGATCTACATCAAAACCTCATCTCTCGAAGAGATTCTCTCCCTGAACGAAGCCCTGAAACTCACCGTCCAATGGCTTGCATCCAATCAACTCAAACTCAATGCAAAGAAAACAGAATTTCTCCTGGTCTCCCCTCCCAGTACCAACCTTGATATTCATTCATGGATTAAGGCTATCACAGCCTTAAATTGCCCACCGACCATTGTGGACTCGGCTAAATCCCTGGGAATTACCCTCGACAGCAACCTGAACATGCGGGACCACATCAACTCGATGGCCAAAACAGCCAGATTCCACCTGAGCTACCTTAGGAAATTGAAACCCTTCCTCGATGCTCCCGACCTAAAAATGGCAGTCCAAGCACTCGTCATCTCTAGACTGGAATATGGCTGCTCTACCCTCTCGGGTTTACCCAAGATCTCCCTGGCACCTCTTAAAGCCTGCCTCAATGCGGCCGCCAGACTACTTACCGGCACACGAAAATATGATCATATTTCCCCACACCTGAAAGCTCTCAACTGGCTTCCCCTAGAGGCTAGAATACAGTTGAAGCTAGCATGCATCACGCACAAAGCTTTATACTCTAACTCCCCTGCATATCTGGCACAGAAACTTGTGATCTCCGGAGGAATCAGAAACTCCCGATCTGCCAGAAACCTCTTGCTTCAACCTGCACGCTTTCGAAAAAAAAAAACTTACAATCGGGCCTTTTCCGGGGCTGCTCCAAGAATATGGAACTCTCTCCCACCTGACATCAGAAGAATCCCCCCTCTAACTCGATTAAAAAAAGATGCCAAAACCTTCCTTATGGGCAAATTCCTCGCTTAAGTTTGGCCTCATGCTTCACTATGGCCCTGAGCTATGGCCGTCCACTGCCTCCCTTCGGACTACCTAGTCGCCCATCGGAAACTTGGTACCTTGTCTTGAATAATTGTAAACATAATCTGTATATATGTTATCTCGTCTTCAGTATTTGGTTTTATAAACTGTAAATACGTGTCCTTCTCTCACTTATATCTACGGCACCCGGCCCCCTTCTACTCAATCTGCAATTGGTTGTTTCTAAGCCTGTCTGTATATTGTTTGCTCTCATGTAAAGCGCTCTGATACCCTAACGGGTCAAGTTCGCGCTCTATAAAACACATAAAATAAAATTAAATAAATAAAATAAAATAAATTAAGGTGTAGTGAGGGGTTTTTAGGTTTCTAGGATGGTTGGAGTTTAGGGGTAGAAAGGGCTTTTAAGGTTCTGGGATGGGTTTAGTTTAGGCATGGTGAGTGGTGTTTTATAGGTCACGGATGGATGGTGTTTAGGGGTGGTGAGATTTCAAAGAGAAATAAAACCTTATAAAGTAAGCATGCAACTTCTCTTTTCAAATAAAAAGACATTATATGAATTGGTTTCTATGCAATGGTAAATGCCATTTATTATGAAAATTTCAATTACACAGGTGAAATGGTGTCTCAGTAATGGTATTCCATAAAATAATTTTTTCAATGAAATCACAATACAACCCTCAATTCCAACATATGAAAATGTAACTGTGGCACATTCATCTTGTGGGCCAAACTTGCCATCTATTAATCCCATTTTTGTTTCAATACAATTAGAGTGTACATCCTTTAGGTCGGGAATACTATTAAAGACCTATTAAGGACCTTTAGCATATTGCCATGATTTAAGTAATGGTGTGAACTTTCAGAAAGAAACAGGGGCATGAAAATCACCTTGCAATGTCTACCTAAGAGATTGTTATTTCTGTGAATGGCAATAGTGGTAGTGGTATGCCAGGGCAAACCTTTATACAAAAGGAGCCTGGGTAATTCATAAACTTCGTAACACTGGTTCACAAGCATTCATTCACCACCATTAAAATTTGTTATCTGCTTTTCCTTAAAAAATCTGAATACAAGCAAAAGGTATAAAAGGTTGTGCAGACTGAATGAATGCCAATAACAAGGGACTACGTGTCTCAGGAAGCCTGCAGTGACTGTAGTGGTAGGAGGAGAAGCCCTGTGACGCTGCACGCTATATAGCGAATGGGGAGTCCCATGGTGCGGGATGCCGTCATCTGCCAAAATCATGGGACTACGTGTCCCAGGAAGCCTGCAGTGATTGTAGGGGCAGTAGGAGAAGCCCTGTGATGCCGCTGCTTAGCGTATAGTGCATTGGGAGCCCTGCAGCGCGGGACGCCATCATCTGCTAAAACCAAGGGACTACGTGTCTCAGGAAGCCTGCATTGATTGTAGGGGCAGGAGAAAAAGCCCTGTGACGCTGCTGCCAATCGCTATATAGCACTTTGGGACCTCTATGGAGCGGGATGCCGTCAACTGCCAGAATCAAGCAACTACGTGCCCCAGGAAGCCTGCAGTGATTGTAGGGGCGAGAGAAGAAGCCCTGTGACACTGAGCGCTATATAGTGCAATGGGAGCCGCGTGGTGCGGGATGCACGTGGGCCGCTCCCGGGCTAAGCCTCAGCCAAAGGCGGGCCCATCCTGCGCCCGTCAGCACCAGGACGAGGCAGGTTCATAGACCTGTTCAACATATATCTGTTGCAAGAAACTTGGTGCCTTGAACCTGTTCATAGGCCGGGCTTTGTTAATTTCTTTGTCCCTGCTAGCCATAATGGGAAAGGCTGTTCTTCTGGAGGACTTTTTTTTTTGGGTACGAATTTCATTGAATGTTAAATTGCGTTCCATTGTTAATGCCTCTCCTGACATTCAAGGTACAACCATCACAGGTATTGTCAATCGCACTGTTTATTTGTACAATGTGTACAGTCGTGGGATGAGAGGCGGAGCCAAAACAACTACACTGGAAGCATTCATGGCACACAGGGGGGAATTTGATTTGCATGATACTTTAATTGTTGTGGGTCATTTCACCACTACATTTGAGCCATTTCACAGCAATGGCTACTCTCTTACTGACAGAAGATAAGGAATGGGGTTCCTACACTAGATTTTGAACCTGTGAAGTGTTGGACTGAGGCAGCTAACCAACTTCTTTCACTCACGCTCTTGCTAAAATTAAGGGCATGCAATGGGTGCATAAAATCTGATCCACAAGCACTCCCCACCTTTATTCACGTTGCCCTTCCCCTGTGGCAAATCGTTGTTGACTTGAAGGTTCTCCCAAGAATCAATAGTGACCATGAAGCCATCCATTGCACACTGGTTGGTTTATTTAACCATCTTTGAAGGGGACCCCTCTCTCACTCACTGCTGTGGTGATTCCATTGAACAATAGGTGCAGACTTAAATGGCCCAAAATAGAAGTGTATGTAGAGCATAGGGGTGTTATGAATAAAGCCCTTTTAGACGCCATGGAGAACTTAGATAAACTAGTGTTACAGCAGGATAGAAACTCTTTGGTTGCATCCATACATGTCAATCTTTTCAATATCATTGGTCAATGCTTCCGGGGGAAGCCCACTCATGGGATAATGCCAGCAAAAGTAGCCAGTACATGTTATAACAAGTGCTGTAGGTTAGAAAAAAATCTGTTGTGCCATGCTATTGAAGGGGGCAATGTCAATGATATTAGACATAAGAGGAAATTGTATAAGCAGGCCCAGGCAAAAGCACACAGTAGTTGGGATACCCAGGTCTGGGAAGACCTATATGATGCAGCAAAAGCCAGGGACGCTAGGAGATTCCGGTGCATTGTAGCTAATGGGAACGAGAGTGACAAACGCCATCTAGCATGTTCCATCAACTCAGATAACTGGTTTAAGCATTTTTCTGACCTTTATTTCCCTTCCATGAGGTCCAAGGGGGCTATTTATGCCCCTCCAGTTTCTGTGCTCCAATGTCTCACTTCCGCTCCACCATTAGATATAAAGAAAACTGTATGTGCAGTCAAGTGCATTGCCCTTGACAAGGCTGCTGGTCCTGATGGGATCCCTGGGATCTATTCCATGCTGATTTAGATAGCTGGGCCAGTTATATAAATAAGCTGTCTAATGCAATTCTTGAGGGTATGTCACACAGAAGATGGACAGAATGCAGAGCAAATTAAAACATTCACCCCCAGTAAATAGATCTGGGTTAAATCCATCGTTCTTTTGCTCACCATGCCAGCACAGTTTAGACCCAGCCATATGCAAATCAGTCTTGACCCTGTGCCTCATGGGAACAGTCCAGCCCAAACTGCCAAGCCAGGCCCTCCCTGGACCGGAAACAAGCACCCTGGGACCGATTTCGGGGCATCACCCCTCATCAGCCAGGCTAGCTTGAATCCAGTGAGCCCGGGACCCAAGTCTGGGCATACCTGGCGCACTTAGGGCGAGAAAGCGAAAGACACACAGATGATGGACGGAATGCAGTGCAAATCAAACATTCACCCCCACTCAATAGATCTGGGTTAAATCCATCGTTCTTTTGCTCACCATGCCACCCCAGTTTAGACCCAGCCATGTGCAAATCAGCCTTGACCCTGTGCCTCATGGGAACCGTCCAGCCCGAACTGCCAAGCCAGGTCCTCCCTGGACCGGAAACAAGCATCCTGGGACCGATTTCGGGACATCACCCCTCATCAGCCAGGCTAGTTTGAATCCAGTGACACAGTGACTTAGAGGGTATGGACATTCCCGCCAACTGGAAAGCAGTGGAGATTGTTTGAGTTCACAATACGGACTCTAGGGACTCCCCCCTCAACTTCAGGCCAACAAGCCTCATTGATGTGACCCAGAAGGTTTTTACAGGCAGATATTGAATAGACTTGACCTCTGGATAGAAGAGCATGATGCTTACCTAACCTCCAAACTGGCTTTAGGAGAGATATAAGCACCATTGACCAAGTTTTTAGATTTCATACTATTTACTGGACGATGGTCATCCTGCAGAGGTCACACCTTTACCTTGTGTTTGTGGACCTAAAGTCTGCTTTGGATTTGGTCCCCGGTCAGAAACTCTGGGAGGTATTAGTCGAATAAGGTTCCCCTTTGACTTGCTGAATGTCCTTATGTGTCTGTACAAGGACACTTCTGTTCAGGTACGTTGGGGAGCTGACAGAACCCATTAGGACCCACAAGGGCGTCCAGCAATGATGTGTACTTGTCCCCACTTTATTCTCTCTCTATCTAAATGATGAGGTAGCTTTCCTTGCTGACTGTAAAAATGATGCACCTATGGACGTGGCCCTAAAGGTTGCTTTGCTTTTGTTCGCAGATGACAAATTGCTAGTCTCCAAAACCCCAGTTGGCGTACAGACCTTGGTAAATCGTTTTTCTGCTTTTTGTGCTGACCGAGGGTTGGTAATTAATCATGCAAAAACGAAATGTAGACTATTAACCACCACGGGTCATTTAGAGGTCCCATCATTCTTGAAGGAAGCAGCCTTGATAGGGTAACCTTGTCCAACTACCTAGGAATTAGGCTGACTCAGAACATCCTATGGCTCCCTCAGGTAAAGAAAAGCAGTGTGAACTTGTGCCAGCATGCGTCTGGCATTTTGAGGTTGTATCAGACCTCAAAAGAGAGACGCATCTCTCCCACATTAAAGATGTACAGCGCCAAGGCAGAGGGTAGTGCGGTGGGGGTAGCAGAGAATAACTTCCTAAGGGCCCTGGTGAACCTTCTTAAAAGTACCCCTTTGCTTCCCCTAAGGTGGGACATGGGTGTTACTTCTGTCACTCGCAAGGCCCAGTTATGACCTCTTATGTACTGGAGCAGGCTTAATTACACCACTGCTTTTGCGGAATACTGCAGTGCTTTCAGGGAAATAGCTGAAGAAGATATGAACCGTAGAATAAAGTGGGTATATTATATCAAGGATTTGTTGTACCAATTGGGTCTAAAGAATACAGGTGTAACAATGAGAGCTGTTTTCACCTTTCTAAACAAACCTTAAAGGATATGTGTTGGGCTCATGTGTGGGGTCACGAGGTGAGCAATGTGAACTATGGTTCCCTCAAAAATGAATTTTTAGATTTTAACCATACAGTCAGTTTGAACGCTTTTTCGATTTGATCCCAATTCATATGTCTAGACATTTATATATCAAGTTACGCCATGGCACTTTGCACTTCACTCCTTTTGTTCCCGATGGAAGTCTAAAACTAATGAATGTACTGTCTGCTCAGTGTGCTGCTGTGCGGAAGAGACTCTATCTAATTTCTTCTTCTTCTGCCCAGGCTACGAACGCCCGAGGAAGTGCCGGCTCCTCCCGATATGTAGACTCCTTGAGGCAAGGTAGGGCTCAGTGGCACTTCGGTTGCTGCGTGTTGAGATCAAAGAACCTATTGCTTGTGCAGTTGCCAAATATTTACATTGGAGTTGGAGCATTTAAGCCAGAGCATTGGGGTTGTAGTGGCAGGTTGGACGCTCTTGGACCCGAGACAATACACGATTAGGCAGTGCCCTCACCAAAATGGAAGATCTTCACTTAGTGTGATTCCAGTGTTTACAGCGGTATTCATTTACTATTAAAATATAGTATTTATGTAGTATGCATGAAGACTATGTAGTATGCCCACAAGCCGAAATATGCAAATGAGGGAATACTAGTTCTACTCAACTACCCTTCAAATACATAATGAACACTTCAATTGATTGCTAAAAGAAGACTAGTAGTATTCTAGACGAATAGTATTTGAAGCTTAGTAGTATTCTGTTAGGGTTTATTTGCAGCTCTTGTGCTATTTCAAGAGCAAAATGAAGGCTAGTCTCATTGATTGTGTCCCCCTCCTTTTAGTGCCCCAGCACTCCCCGAGGCCTGTAAAGCACGTCGACGTCATGCATGTGTTTCTGGCCCGCGTATCTGGTAAATAGCTGCGCATTCAGAATCCTTTATTCAAGTGATAATAAAAACACACATTTCGTTTTTTTGGGAGACAGTCTGGGGTAGGAAGGGGAACGTTCGCGCGTTGATTCTGTGGGACTCGACGAGATCCAGAGTTAGCCGGGTCCGCGTTCATAGTAGTTCCTTTCTGGTGCGTCCTTGCCCGAGTCTATGCAAATTGCATATCAAATATTGCACAGATCCACAAATGTTCAGTTCAAGCCTATTCAGCACGCATAGTAATTTCCGATCCAGGGCCGTTTCTACCACTAGGCAGGACTAGGCGGCCGCCTAGGGCAGCAAAAGGTGGAGGGCGGCGGTGGCCGGTGGCCGCGGCAAAAAACATGAGTTCAACTTCTGCTGTTTGATGGCTGGCCGGGAATCCGAATCTCCGTCGACCTTGAATTTATTTTCAAAATGAAAGCGCGCATTTATTGGTTAGCGGCAGGCCAGGTAGCGTAACGGCGCGCCTTCAATTCGACCGATGTGACGTGACGTCAGGTTCGGCGCCACGGGGGGCAGGGCTGCATGTGCGCTTGCGGCCGGCAAGAGGCAGAGAGAGTTCCCGACTTCGGACTTCCCGACTTCGGACTTCCCGCTGCGGCCTGCAGGCCTATTAGGTACTGGGGGATGCCGGGGTGGGATCCAGGTGGGCTGCGGCAGGCAGGTAGATGTAAAAAAAAATATAGGGGGCTAAAGGCCTGGTCAGTTAGTTATAACCTGAACCTGGCTAAGTAAGCAGTAAGTTGAGCGGTCGTGTCTGGAGCCAAGGGGGGTTTGAAGTGCGTGCAGGGCCGGCTCTTTCCAGGCACCTCCATCTTCCTGCCACATGGCTGAAGCAGGGTGTGTGTGTGGGGGGCAGACCTTTCTCGCAGACCTGCCCTGCCAGTGCCACACCTCCAGCTGGACGGCCACTGAGCGGTCTTACAATGTTCCCACTGCCTGCTGAGCCAGAGCTCACCGACCATCACCCAGCTGCTTCTAGGCGCAAACAGTGAGCGTGGGGCGTGGAGAGCCAAGGGCCAGAGTAAAGCAAAGACATCCGTTCTGTATGCACAGCCCCCTCGAGACAGAAGGAACACACGTCACAGCTCTCGCGCTTTAAGATGGAGCCGCTCTTCTATGTAGCCGAGAATATGTATCTGGACACCTCACTCTTAAACCAATGGTCACTCCTGTATCAGTCAGCCGACGTCTCACTTTTGCTGTCGGAACCCCCGCGTGTTTGTTGTTACAAAGATGGGATCGTATCTGGGAAGGAATGGGGCGGTTGGAGTGGAGAGTGTGTAAAGAGGGGGAGGGGAGGAGAGCGGCAGAATCAGGAAAGGGGGCTGGGGGAAGAGAAAGGCATTGGATTCGAGAGGGACAGATTAGAGTAAACTGAGAGACCGGCATGGCGAGTGGGGACAGAGAAGAGCAGGGCCGGCTTTAGCGTTGGTGGAACCCAGTGCGACAATGTTTGTTGGCGTCCCCCAATGACCACCTCTGCCATGAATTCCCTCACAACCACCCTTTAACAGTGCCCCTCAAGTCTCCATAACCACTCTCTATCACATGCATTTCTTTAGTTTTATAGTGCCACTCATACCAGTGTAGGGTTTCAGAGCACGTTACAGCACACACATCTTACACAGAGACAATCAATCATACGTGTGCAAATCAGTGCATAGGAAATGTTGCATAAAACAGGGGATTACATTAAGGAGTCACATGTTATCCATACTGGTGGGCAGTATAGTTTAAGAGGCTTGATCTGGAGAAGCACAAACTCAGAATTTAAAACGCACCACCATGGTTGGGGGTTGTCCTTACTAATAAGAATTGATTTCTACCCAAGTGAACCCTTTTTACAACATTTTGATAATGAACAGCTGGGGGAGAAATCGTAATGGTCTAACCTACACCTTGCAGTCTGCATGCAGCTCTTTAATGACACTTAACAGTTCACAGTTCTATGTTTTGATTTTAACTTATAAACTGCAAATAACAAAAGGATCTCTCTGACAAAAGCAGCAAACCACTGACCTATTCACATTATATGCACTTTGTGATCTGTGTGCTACACATTCTTAGCAGCAGGCATATTAACCCTCTACGCTACCTTACAATGAGTCAAAACATCTACTAGACAACACTCCCATCTTTCTCCAGGAAGAACATTAATCACTAAGTAATCTTTACATTTTTATTGTTGCCTGAAAATTGCTAAAGGGAAAGATGCTGCAGCAGATGTGTTTAAAACTATGATGTGCATTCAAACATGGCGTCTCTCCCCCACCACTCCCCCCAGTGTAACACCCCCCCCCCCGGCCAAAGTCAGAGCCCGGTGCGGTGGCACAGGTCGCACCACCATTGAGCCGGCCTTGGAGAGTCACCAAGTCAACGATAAGACAGTGAAAGGAGGACAGACAGTGAGAAGTGCAGAGGTGTATCAACAGTGAAAGGGAAGAGAGAGTAGGAGTGATAAAAGGAGGGAGAAGCAATGAGAGGGGAAAGATGAATGGGAGATAGTGAAAAGTGAAAATTGGGGAAGCAGGAAAGTAATGAGAGAGAAACAACAGTACAAGGGGTGGGGCTAGGAAGAAATAATGAAAGATGGAAAACAAGTGGCAGAAAGAAAATGAGAAAAAAAAGAGAGTATCAAGTGTGGCGAGCGCGAGAGGATCAGCAGTGAATGAAAGAGGGAGGAGGGAGAGGTTGGACGGAAGAGAACTGGGGAACAAGCTAAGAGAGAAAGTCAGCAGTAAAAGGAAGAAAGATGGGATGAAACAATGATACAGGGAGAGATGGGGAACCGTGAAAAGAAGCTGAGAGCAATTAAATGAGAAGAGAGAAGTGAAAGGAGAGAGAGATGAAGAGTGAAAGGCGAGATATGAGGGTCTGAGAAATTGAGAAGCGATAAGCTTTAGCGAAAGAGTGAGAAAGGAGTACGAAACAAGGAAAGGAGGTGACAGGAGTGAAAGTGAGTAGAGAGGAGCAACACTGAGGAGAAAGGGAGTAAAAGGAGGAGAGTCGCAAAGACAGGATTGGAGAGATGGAAAAGCAGGAACATTCAAAGACAGGAGAAGACGCAGTCAGTCAGATAGCAGGAGGGGGACACTAAAAAGAGGAATTAGGCTTGTTCCCAGGCCCAGTAGGTGAAGGGAGCCCTATGCAGCCCCGAAGGTGGGATCGCACTATCTCTTCCTCACCTGGATGTTGGGACCATGGTCTGAGAGGACGGACCTGGCTTCTAAAGTCTCTGAACAAGCTATGGTTGAGAAGTCAAGCCTAGGGCTGTGCAAAGTGCAAAGCTTTTCCCTCGTACCCTTCCTGCAATTCTTCCAAATGGTCTGATTGCGACCCATAGTTTGTGAAGTTTTTAAAGTCACGATTTTTGTGCCCCTTTTCAAGTGGCTTAAAGAAAATATTCACCATCTTCCATCGGGTTTAAAAGTTGAGATGTTTACAATGTTAATTAACTGACGAGAAAATGGCACATTCCGTTCTGGCACCATATATATAGCTCCTGCAAGACCATATTGTTCAGTTTAGGGGAAGAAAGTACGCTAGTGCATCAATGTAAGAAAAGCTGGAAACACCAAAACTGTAAAGTAGCAGTAGCTCACAAAATGACTATGCTCATTGTAGAGTAAATGCTGTGTAAGGCGTTTTACGTTCTGAAGGGGTTTTCTACCTAGCTGTCAACTGTTCCTCTGCTATGTTAGTTGTTGGAACAACCTTATAGGAGAACAAGGCTTTTCTGGAGTTTGACAGCTTGACATTAGAGATCTTGTTAAAGACTTTGCTAAAATAAAGGCAAGGAAGGTATCATTGGATTAAGAGAAAGAACCCAAAACACCATTGAAGTTAGAAGAGAAAAAGTTAAAAACGAAATAAAATATCAGTGCTTATTTAGTTATTTAATGTTTGATGTGTTCTTTGTTTAATGTTGAATACAAGTTTTTTTATATCTAATGCATTAATTCTTCTAGCCTGGATGACAGGGGAGAGAGTGATGGTCGTAAAAGGGAGGGGGCAGCATTGTTCAATTCTCGCCTAGGGCGGCAAAACACCTAGAAACGGCCCTGTTCCGATCCACAACCCACTTAAAAAGAAATTGCTTGTACAGAATGTTTACAAAGTTAAATGTCATTGAGAAGAAAAAGGTTTCTATTCTCGTCCAGTGGCAGGAGAGTAAATGGCCAAGAATTGTCATTTTACCCAAGGGTGGCATATATTGAGTGTCTGCATCCAGAGTCCTATGTGACGGGAGAGAGATCATTTTGTACTTTGTTAGACAGTACAAGCAAGGGTCAAGGGCTAAGCACTGTCTGTGCGCTTGCGCCATCATGCAAACAGTCCTATCATAACCACTGAGTCCTTGAATTGAAATGGCAGCATGCTGCTGTGTGTGTTTCTGCATTGACTCGCATGCAGACGTGCCGGTGGTGTCCTTCAATGTGATTATGTTCGGTGCCTGGTGACTCGGCATGCACTGCTATATGTCATCCGAACAGCCTGCAGGTCTTGAGGCTCTTCCTGCTTGCAGTGTGGGGCTTCATCTGATGCTAAGAGGGAGTTCATTCCAGGTCTTGGCCGCGACGTAGGAGAAGGACCTGCCACCCGTTCTGGCTCAGAGGATGCGGGGTATTTCGGGCAAGGCTAGGTCAGTGGAGCGGAGGATTGTCCTGGGGGCATAGGAGATTCTTTCGTTGAGGTATTGGGGTCCGGTGTTGTGGAGGGCTTTGTAGGCGTGTGTGAGCAGCTTGAAGGTCACTCTCTTTTTGACGGGGAGCCAGTGGAGGTGCTGGGTGATGTGGTCTTGTTGTGGGATGCTGATGACGAGTCTGGCTGCAGCGTTCTGGACAGTCTTGTGAAGTAGAGATTTGTTGATTCCGGCATAGAGAGCGTTCCTGTAGTCCAGCCTGCTGGTGATGAGTGCATGTGTGACGGTCTTCCTGGATTCAGGGTGGATCCATTTGAAGGTCTTGCAGAGTATGCAGAAGGTGTTGAAGCATGTGTGTAGATCTGTCAGTTCATGGTGAGGGAGGAGTTGAGTATGATGGCGAGGTTGCGGGCATGGTCCGTGGGCATGGGAGGGTTTCCGAGGGCGGCGGGCCTCCAGGTGTCGTCCAACGAGGAGGGGGTGGATTTGAGGATGATGACTTCCGTTTACTCCGAGTTGAGTTTCAGGCAGCTGCTGCTCATCCAGGTGCTGCTCATCCAGTATTCCTAACACTTATATTTATGGGACAAAGTTTTCAATAAAGCATTGATGTTTTGAAGCGCTCGATCTGCTGTGATTTATGGATATTTGAAGAAAAATGTTCCTTAAATGTAGCTATAAATGAACCTGCTTTGGGGTCTGCTGCAAGTTAAGAGAAAATTAAATATTGTAGGGGTACGTGCCCATTTTCAGCAAATGTTTGCAATTTTTTACCTGCGCCTGATGATTTGCAGCTTGTGCATGTTCAGAAAGCACAAGCTGGTTAAAATGGTCAAGCCAATTAAATATTATAGCACTTAAGGGTGGATTATTATAGCACCGTATTACACTTACATGTTGCATAATAATTAGTAAGGTAGGATTTGGGTGTTGAATATGCCCTTTCACAATACCCTATGGGTAGACAACTTATTGTAATAAGCCTTTATAATTAGAAAAAGTTTCTTAAAATAATTATATTGATAAATATAAGTATGTAAATAAGTACACATATACATACAGAGTGTGACATATATAAAATGGAGAGGCGTGGCAAGGCAGTGAAGAGCATTGAGAAAATAATTAGCAGATTTCCCTCAATGTAATTTTCTGAGGTTTTTATTTTAGCACAAAATTGTTCATGGCTTAAGATTCTTTTTATATCATAGGAGTAATGGCAGAAGCAGGAGGAAAAAAAAGAATTTCTAAAAAACGAGGTCCATACCACAAACATTTAATATTGGTAAGTGATTTAGAATGTTTGAATGGGTGTAGGTGTGCCTTTGAATGGTAAAACTCAGTCCAGCATTGGTGAAACATGTAGAGGACATAGAGTAATCCCACAGACAGATTTGTGTATTGTTGCATTCCTGGAAGCTGGGTGAGACGCAAACTGGAGAGGGAAGAGTTAGGCTTCACCTGTACACTTCCAAGGGTGCTCTTTGATTTAGTGACAGGTCACCATAAAGGAACCTGGGCACATCTTAGTAAGGAGATGAGACTGATAAGAGAATCATAAAAAACAGGGCTCTCTAGCCCAACATTTTGAAGCACATATCATAGTGCCTGACACCCAGTTATGAACGCTAGTCACTCCCTTTGGCCTGTGAGAGCCTCAGCGCCTGCTGAGTGTGGCTGCTTGGGCAGTGTGCGCCAGACTCACATGGACTTGGCTGCAGCAGTTGTGATCCCCTGCAGATGGGGGGCACTCAGGAACTCCAGATGCTTCACCCTACCTGGATGGGAGCTCTAAACATTCAATAAAAATTAGAACATTGGAATGTTGGGCGCTCCACAATGAATTATCTCTGTTTCTCTCTTTTTTTTAATAAATCTTTTTATTGTAACAGCGCAGAATTACGTCTTTACATCATCAATATTACAAACACGCTTAAGCAGTACCACCCCTTCCCCCCCCGCAGTGTTGCCAAAGGGCCTCGCAGGGCAACTGTCCTCCTTATCTCCTGGTATGCTGTTCCCATCAGATAGTTTCTGCTTGATTCATGGCAAGGGTTGTGTCAACCTCCGGAGGCAGGGACTCCCCCAGATACATTCCATTTATCCCAAATTTCCCCCCACTTTTTTGGTCAACCTGTTTGCACATATACCGTTTTTCCCACCACCATGCACCAACCCATATCTCTCTTCCAGTCTCGCAACAGGGGCGGGGAGGAGGCCCCCCAGCGGCGCGCTATATTTCTTTTGGCCAGCATAAATCCCAGGGTAACCCAGGTTTGGTCCGCCCTCCCTAGGTTTGTGTCTTACCACACATTCAAAAGGCACCATTTAGGCGATATTGTGAGCACTTCTCCCATCACCCCGGACATGCACTCCCCTACTGCCTGCCAATATAGTTGAATCACCTGACACGTCCATATAATATGGTAGAATGATCCCCTCTCCCCACATCCTCTGTTACAGGTGGCTTCTGCCCTACGTCCCATTTTCATGAGTGTGGTACATGCAATGTATGCCCTATGCAGTATTTTGATTTGGACCAGACGAAACCGGGCCCTGATTGCTACCTCCCTTGGAGAGGCTAGGGCCTCGGGCCAGTCTTCCTCTTGTAGGTCCGGAATAGCAACACTCCAGCGATCTTTCAGACTGTGAGCGAATCTCGTAGGTTAAAAGAGTAAAAATAGTAAAAAATGGTAAAAATAGAGCTTAATGGTATACAAACGTTGACCTCACCTCTTGTTAGACTTATTAATTTTGATCGCCAGCACAGTTTGGAAGATATACTTTTATAAACGTGTTTCTTTATTTTATAGGAATCAATGGAAACAACAAAAATTATAACACCAATTTTAGGTATTCTAGATAAAAATATCATACTTTCCAATGCAATTGGTGATAAACCAGGTGTACAGGATGAATGTAGTCAATCAGAAAAGACAGGTAAAAACTTTTTTAATGACATTATCATATCACAACCGTGTAAAATAGTTTTTTTAACTGTTAATTGTGTGTGTTCTAGTGTAATTGCTCTCAATGAGAATACATTGACCTGCCATGCTCTCTCTATGCTCTTTTACAAATTATGCTACTACAGAAAGCTTGTACACATAGGCGACTACGAAAACCTTTGTCCTCAGGCTACGATGTTAAAGAAAGTGGCTTTGAGACAAATTATTTGCACCATAACAGCTCCCTCTTTGCAATCAATGATTTTTCCCCAAACAGACATACATTTCCCTTCACGTCAAGTGTGAGGGATTAAATGATTACAAATCTAAAGGAAAGATCAAGGTAGAACTATATCATCACATCCCACCCTATTACCTCATAAGACAACTGTATTCTGTGTTAACTGACATCCCCATGGATGGTGTGTTAATAAGTGAATGGATTTTCTGTACTGCACAATACTTCATTTAGGGAAGCTTAATAAACTGATTTCTAATAGGCTTCAATGCATGTTTTCTTTTATTTATGCACAGATCATAAAGAGTTACAAACTGAAGTAGTCTCATCCTTTACTATGGAATATAATTTACGTACTCCAACATATGATTTTGATGAAGAGGCTTATGAGGAATTACACACATCTGGGCATCAGAATGAATATGCAGATGAAAGAGAAAATAGTTTTGATCCAGAAGACAATGAAATCGGTTTTGAAGTACAAGACTTTACAGAGAATGTTGTAAACAATATAACTATTGTAAATGAGGGCGAAAATAATATTTCTGAAAATCATGAATTCCAAGAAGACAATTTTTTATTTAAAGGTTCACGACACACTGTGCAAGCTGTCCTACTGCTTATCATTTGCTTTGCGGTTAGATTTAGAATTTCTGATGAGGCATTAGGGGCACTACTGGACTTAATCTGCTGCATTTTACCAGTGCCTAATAAAATGATTAACTCGTTATTCAAACTTAAGATGTTTATAAAAAAATACATCACTATTCCTAAGATAAGAAACTACTGTTCCTCTTGCTTTGAAAGCATCAGCGATAATGCAAAGATATGCACTAACACCCATTGTCTAAAGGATCTTACAGAGCCTGGTGCTGTTGCATTTTTTGTCCAACATTCCATAATTGAACAGCTAAATACTATGTTTAAGACTGTGTACGCCACAATGGCCCACTCTTTTCAAATAACTGTTTTCATTTTGAAGACCTAAATGGCTACATAGTGTCCCACATCTCTGGAACACAAAATGTAGAAATGCAAATTCTAAATACTGTGACATTAATTCAGATGATACCATTACTAAAAGCAACCTGCAATATTGATGGCGAGATAGAAAATGCAATCAATAGACTAATGGACCCATCGATACTTGTGGAGAGAATGGAGATAATAGATGGGTGCTTTCAAATGGGGAACGTGACTATAAAAGATTTAACAAATGATGAGTTCCTGGCAGCTCAAAAAAGAGTATCTGTATACTTTGAAAGGAAAGTAGCATCATATGATAAAATTAGTTTAAGGAAGGGTCATTGCTATGTGTATGCAGCAAACTACAACAAACTAGTCAGACGGGACCAAAGTACAATAAAATATTTAGATAATTCAGAAATGCAGTTTGGAAAAGTGTTGAAATTTATCCAGGTCACAGACATAAATAGAAAAACTCACAACTTGGCACTATTAAATCCGATGCCTTGTATAAACACATATTCCAGTGACTGCAATGTCCATCAAGTTAATCCAAGTTGGAACAAGATAATAGCAGTGTATATTTCGGAAATAGTAGGAAGTTGCTGCTTTGTTTGTACCACAAAATTGTCATTTGTATGCGAATTTCCAAATCACTATGAGAGAGATTAGTGGATGCTGTTGTATTAGCAGTACCACAACATAGAGCCAATTTCTGCTCATAGAGGATTGAACTACATTGTCTGTTATGTAACACAGTATGTGGTCACCTGGATTTTCTCAATTGTTTAATTGAAAGTTATGTACTTGATTCTAAGATTGACCTTGTGATCCCTACCAAATCTACATGCCCAGATCTTTAACCCCTTAAGTGCTGCTGTCGGCCAACGGCCGTCGCGAGCACTACCTCCGTAGTGCTGCGCACGTCCGTTGGCCGACGCAGCCCCGCCCGCTGATTAAAACCGCCGCACCGCGGTGGAATTCGAACCGCGGTTAAGGGGTTAAAAGGTCTATACCATACATTTCGGCAGGTTTGAAAACTGATCTGGGGGTTAACGTACTCCACCCTGTAATTACTAGGAAATGTTATATACACATCACTTTTAACTGCAACCCTCTCCACCACTGTAAACAAGTAATTACCAGGGCACCCGTAAGGCTATGTGTTTACTTTTACCAAATGTTTTTATAAGTACATTTTAAGTACATTTTAAATACATTTTAAATGTTGTGTAAAAGCTAGATTTTACCACCTCTATCCATAGGAATTCACACTGTTGTGTGCTATTATCAAATTTCTATACTTAAGAAAATTAAATTTCTGCTAACCATTTAGTTTACAGAGTTTTCATTGATAAATGAAGGTGGGCTTCTGTGCGTCTCAGTCATTGTTTGTGGAGATTGTTCATTGTGTTACTGATATAAACCCATATACTTTTACTTTATTGTAATCTTTGGACTGTTGAAAATAAACCAAATAGTCATATGAACAAATGGTCATAAGTGCTGGAATACTTTGACCATTAATTCATACTAATATATTAATTGAGGAAGTTGTGAGATCCTCCCACCTATGCATGTGTAATTGGGAAGTATCTACTAGTGTACCTGTTTATTTGTTAATATTGTGATATATTATTAACCTAGCCATACCGTTCGGTTTAGCTTTAACAGTTTGGACACAAAATGCTTTGGACATATCTTTTTAATATTGAATAACGAATAAGGTTCACAATCTGCTACGATTCAGCATGCAGCTTGAATAGAATGTTAATAGTAGTCTGGGTAAAGTCCAGTAGTATTCAAATTGTTTGTATTCACTAGATGTTCTGCATTGTAAATGAAGACTATACGATTAGCAAATAAGTATTTGCTTAGTATTCCGTTAGTGTTCAAGAATTATCACTCACATATCAGTAGTCTTCATGCACTAGCCTTCCCAAAAAGAATACTACAGAATACTAACATTGGCATAAAATAGTCTTCGAATGCTATAAAAAGACAGGTTAACCACTAAATGTAGTATTCAACTTCGGTAAGGGTGCTCACGCTGAAGGGTTCGCCCGCCATAGATTTCTTGCACATATCCAAGTATTGGGACTAATCCATCCTTACTACACCCCCATGTTTTCTGACTATATATGGCTAGTTAAGGCATCCTCCCTGCATCATATTCTGGCTCTAGCCTAATTGTTCATATACTTTCTTTTATTTATTGAGGTTTCTGTGATGTATTATTGATGCTGTAGAATATTACGATTTCTGCTTTTAAATTGAACGGATTATTTTATCTCATTGTATGAACTTTGTACTGCTGTACTTGTTTTAAGCACTTTTATGTTGCTTTTTTTGGAAATCGTTTTATTAAAAGACTATTCAGTGTATAACAACATGCTTGCTTATTAGTATGGGAGGCATCACAGAGAAAAAAAGGTACAGTACTTTCACAACATCTGTTAGGATTAAGTGGAAATTTACAACATACTTTTGTTTAATTATCACAGTATGGCAATATATATACAATATATGCTCTAAATCCAACCCTCAGAGTCTCGCTCACCCTTTTGTGGTAACCACTCACTATCCTCTGTAGGTGCACCATCCCACAGGAAATCATGCAGTTCACTATCGACCTTCTTCATGAAATCAGGTGATATTATTTGACTCACTGACTGGCATTAAAAAATTATTGCAAGACAAGAAGTTTCAAGGGGTTACATGTAGATATTGACACACATATTAGGGTCCTTTCGAATCCATTTTGGAATAACTAACAAGGGATTCGAAAAAAGTACAAATGGCTCATTGTTCTTGTGACACGTGGAACCATAAAAAAACGTGAATAGAAAACAGAACTATGACTGAGCAGTGATTTGTATCGTTTAAAAAATATTAAATAAAATCTCAATTGATTCTCAAATCATTAAAGTGCATCATATACAGTCTCAGGGGCATATTCACAAGGACTTATCTCCGAGTTATCGCCACCTTAACGCAACAAAAGTGGAGATAGATTTAACGCCCCATTCACAAGCGGTTGCAAACTGCAGACAACGCAAGTATTCCCGCGATAACTGCCTCAAAATTTACCTCCACGGGTGACACCACCAACTAACCCTAATGAGATGCAGAGTAGGCGTTCCCGTGCAAAAACACCACTACACCACATTCACAACAAACTGCCAGATCTGCGATGCGAACCCAAAACAGGCGATAAGCCGCGGTAGCAG
This sequence comes from Calotriton arnoldi, assembly GCA_963921515.1. Classification (NCBI taxonomy): domain Eukaryota; kingdom Metazoa; phylum Chordata; class Amphibia; order Caudata; family Salamandridae; genus Calotriton; species Calotriton arnoldi. The sequence goes on along the minus strand of CAWUFW010007003.1, from coordinate 654,239 downwards.
CAGGGATTCAACAACTGCCTTCTGCTGGTGTTAAGCAGGACGACTACCTGCTGCATGAAAGGGAGCCCAGCCAAGAGCCACATCTGAAGACGCACAGATGCCATGGAGACAATGATCATGCAGCTCGGACACCCATGAGGGCCACAACACCCACAGCCACCACCGCCAGGCCCGCCACCACCCCCAGGACCCGTCCCCCCCGGACCACCACAGAGGCAGCATACACAAAGACAGAGTACCCACCGTAAACGCACCAGCCACACAGACCGAACGCCAGAGGAGGACATTGCCCACTACAGGCCCAAAAGGACAACCATTCCCCGCATCCTGACCCACATCGCCCACCTGCTGATGGTACCAACACAGCGCACAATAAACATCTCTCCGCAGACAAAGCTGCCGGCCGTGCTGCACATGTTGGCCTCTGGTACCTTCCAACCCACAACTGCCAGAGTCGGAGGAGTCTCACAGCCAGCCCCATCCAAGTTCATCACACCTGTCCTGGATGCCAACATCAGCCGGGTACCCCAGCACCTCCACTCCACCCACACTGCGCAGGAGCAGCTGGAGACCAAGCAAGGCTCCCACGCCACAGCTGGATTCCCTCACGTGTTGGGGGAAATCAACTGTACATATGCACTCCTCGTGGCCCCTGTCGACACTGCACACAACTACCTCAACAGAAAGCACACGCATCCCATGAATGTGTAGGCAATAGTGGCTCACCTGGGACTCCTCAACAATGTCGTGGCCAACTCCCCAGGCAGGGTGCATGATTCCTACATCTCCCGACAGTCCATCATCAACCAGCTCTCCCAGGATGGCACCTATGGAAATGCAGTGCTCGTTGGTAAGTATCAAATGAACACACCACACACCTCCACCCCACAGTCAGGCAACTCACGACACTGGCAATGGGCACGCAGCACAACTACATTCAACATGCCACACAACATGCCAACCGGCCAGACACAACAACACGATTCCATTGGGAACCTGGGCTTGCCATGCCCACAACCCAGCCACGGCATGGCACCACAGCCACACAATAGCAGGATGTGAGGAGAGGCGTGGACCAGGCATGTGCGAGAGCGGCAAGTGAACAATGAATGAGAACCTACCCAATGCCAGGTGTGGCGTGGAGGTGGCGGACAGACTTCAGTGTGCAAACCACGGAAATGGCCATGTGGACATTAACTGCTGGTGCATGGAGTGTAGTGGCCAGTGGACGCTACCATGTCCCCACAGGGTGTGGGGCAGAAAGCGGAAATGTCGCACATTACGTCCCCCCCTGCATGTGCGGGCGGAGTGGGTTGGCCCTGCGTACGCCAGGCCTGCGTAGGGGTGTGAAAAAAAAGCCTGTCACACTGGACGTGGTCCTCTTTCGGAATGGCCAACGTGTCTGCCAGGGCGGCAGCTCCCAGCCCGCCACAAGGCCGGCGCCGTGCGCGGCGGTGCCTTCATCCCTGTGCACCTGCTGCACCCTGGGCCGCTGGTCCCCTTGACCCGCCATGCCTGGCCCAGCGCACCAAGGAGGCTCCGCTCACCTGCCGACACCGGCGTGTGTTAAAGAGGGCCCACCACATACCAGTGCAAGCTCCAGTCCCCAGTCCCGCGACCTCTGCAGCCTCCGCAGACCATCGCTGGCCTCCACGCCACTGGCCCACATTACTCCCTTCTCATTGACATACTCGACCGGCGTACTCTTCGGCCCAGCTGTTGGCACAAGTTGAACAGAGTCGTGAGTTCTGAATGGCAGTGACCAACGGTCTGTGGCAGCGTCCACATCACTATACTGCCTCCGATCAGTAAAGCCAAAGTCTGCATCGAAGGCCTGCAACACGTGTTGCCACTAACCCTGTTCAACACAAGCCGGCGACACGTGGTGCCACTAACCCTGTTCAACGCAAGCCAGCGACACGTGGTGCCACTAACCCTGTTCAACGCAAGCCGGTGACACGTGGTGCCACTAACCCTGTTCAACGCAAGCCGGCAACACGTGGTGCCACTAACCCTGTTCAACGCAAGCCGGCGACACGTGGTGCCACTAACCCTGTTCAACGCAAGCCGGCAACACGTGGTGCCACTAACCCTGTTCAACGCAATCCGGCGACACGTGGTGCCACTAACCCTGTTCAACAAAAGCCGGCGACACGTGGTGCCATTAACCCTGTTGAACGCAAGCCGGCGACACGTGGTGCCACTAACCCTGTTCAACGCAAGCCGGCGACACATGGTGCCACTAACCCTGTTGAACACAAGCCGGCGACACGTGGTGCCATTAACCCTGTTGAACGCAAGCCGGCGACACCTGGTGCCACTAACCCTGTTCAACGCAAGCCAGTGACACGTGGATGAGGACTCAGGCCTACACTGCGGCCCAGTAGGTCCCACATGTGGAACTGTGTCCTGAGTCATGAATGACAGTGACCCCAAGTCCGTGGCAGTGTCCACATCGCTGAACTCCCTCTGATCAGTGAAGCAAAAGTCTGCATCACAAGCAGGCGACACGTGTTTGTGGGCCCCTGCAGGCTACTGGCTCAGGCCTACACTGTGCTCCAGTAGGTCCCACATCCAGCACTTAGTCGTGATTCATGAATGGCAGAGTCCATACAAGTGAACGCACGGAGAGGAGTAAGAGGAAGATGCGGCTCAGTCCGGATGAAAGCCGGATCCTAGTCACGGAGGTGACCGAACACTAGCAACAACTGACCTGATGCCATCAACCCTGTTCACTGCAAGTCCGCGTACCGTGGTGCCACTGAACCTGAACTACGCAGGCTGGTGGGACCATCCAACGTATGCCGGTGACACTCGGTGAATGGGCCCTCCTGACCGCTGCCTCAGGCCTACACTGCGGTCGAGTAGGTCACACATGTGGAACTGTGTCTTGGGTAAGATGAGGAGGAGTCCACACCATTGGACACGCCTCATCGCAGGTGGCATCCCCTATCAGCACTGGTGCCACTAACTCTGTGCGCAATGACTCATGGCAACTTTCTGGTTGGACTTTGGTGGCGTCTGAGTCCATTGCCTGGGGGTTGTCTGCATCATCATCTGGCTGGACCGGACTTGGTGTCAGACATGTGTCTGTTCCATTCACCTCCACCATAGTGACTGTTTCAGCGTGGTTCTGCCCTATGCATCATGCCCTGGGGGTACACCTTCCACTGTCCACCGAGACACTCTGCGACAACCTCCTTTGTCATCTACGGAAACCTGCTTTGCTCTCATGACCCTGCCCCAGTGCACTGCAAGTCAGCGGCCCGTGGCGGTAGGCCCGTGCAGGACGCTGTGCATCCGGGGCCACTAACTCTGTGCAGCACAAGTAATGGGGCCTTTATGGTTGAATGGGTGTGTCCTTAACGATGTACACTGTTGTTGTTTTTTGACTGCACCAGGCACTCCATGACGGCTGGTGTGCACACACCCCACACACATCCAACACAGGTGTCACTCGACATGTGAGCCTGCTAATAAAAGTGGCCGGGCGCTCGTGCCCGTAGCCATTCCCACCATCTCAGCAAGTGTGTCCGTGTGGTCATTATGTCAGCATGATGTGCCCGAGCCCTGCAACATCACAGTGTGCTGTCTTCAGCGGACAGTAGCATGTCACCTCAGCAGTGGCTGAGACCTTGGACATGTAGCTTCGCCCGCCCCCCCTGCATGCACATGCGGCATGTGCTGGTCCGGCGTACGTCAGGTCAGCGCAGGGGTGTGCTGATTCAGCAGGGGGATCAGGACGTGGCTCTGGTCTGGCCTTGAGCAGAAAGTGCGGTAAGTGTGTCTCTGTGTTGGGGTATTGTCGCCACCAGGGCCACAGTAGTCGATGTTGCATGCACCAGGAGGGCGGGCACGCACGTACGGGGAAATGTAGGAGCGCAAGACCGCTTGGGGTCTTGGCACATGCATGCCAAGTGTTATGTGTATCTGTCCTGCGAATGCATAAGTCAGTTGCCTAGCCTCTATCGCAGCGCGATCACAGCCAGCCATGGACTGTACACCTGTGTCTGCCCTGTCCGGACCATTAGCCTACACTCACGTGGCCACACACCCTCAAAGGCCAGCTTCACGGTGTTGTTGGCATGCCGCTGGACATGCGTGGACAGGCATTACAATGGTGTGCCGTAGGAGTGCACGTGGTACAACAGCGCAGCGCACACAAGTGTGGGGGCTTGTGGGAGGGAGGAGCAGCTGTGAGGCAACGTAACACACAGGGAGGTCTCTCATGTGCCACGTGCTGGGCATATCATCCATGATTCCCTGGGTCGCAGACATCCCACCACACCCACGACAGGCCTCTGTACATCTCCTGTATGCATGCAGATGGTGAAGTTACTGTAGGGATGAAAGGTCCTTTGTCTGAACTATCAGGCGGTAGCACATCTGCAGCTCCGAGCTGGAACTTGCATGTGGCCAGCACCCCTTGACAGATACGATAGCATGTGCTTGCAACTCCCACACTATGCACTGCCCGACGTGAGACCAACGTGTACACATCCCACACGCAGGAGTCCTTGGTCGTAGTTAGCGTGCGTGATATGGCCTTCACACGTACTCCCACCCCACCCCAGGTCTGCAGCCATTGAACACAGACACTGCTCATTGCTCCGAGTTGTGCCATTTCATCCACAGGACTGGCGAAGGGCAAGCCAGTGCCGCTTCAAGCAGAGCCACTGACGCAATGGCAGACCATCCCGGACACATGCTCATCTCCAGTCACGTGGAACTGTACCGTGCACGTCTGCTGCATGTACTGGGGCTGCGGATCAGTTACCGGCTGGACTTCCGCCTTGCGAACGTCACCTGCGTGCAGCCTGTGTTGCATTGTCGCTCGTGCATATTCGAGTGGACCATGGATGTCTGCCTCTCCAACGTAACGGTAGCTGACCTGGATTTCGATGTGTGTGTGCGCCCCCTGTTGGCCCACGACCAGGAGTGTCACCATGATGCCCATTTATGGCCTGCCTGGATGTTTGGCATGGATGCTGGGAACTGGACCTGGGAGATTGCACGAGTCGTCGTGTGCAGTGACCACATTGAGCCGCTCCCCGATTTGGCTTTGGTGCTAATTGGGGCCAGGGGTTGGAGTCAGCACATCTGTCTGGGACAGCTGATGGATTACGTCGCCGACCTGTTAGATGTGGAGGACAACGATCTCTCATTGGAAATGTTGGCCTACGCTGCTGCACTCGCGTTCATGGACGAGTGACAAGGTACCTGCAGCCACAACTGGATGTGACCCATTGCACGTGTCCCGACGCCTGGTTGCATGTTGAGGATCTGGTCACATGTCCCAAGACGACAGTGGACATGGCTGCATTGGCCTGGACTCCTGATCCATGCGCGGACAACCAACGCGGGTTGGCACTGACTTGTGTTGGTGATGGACTCCCCCGGGGTGGACATGGGCGCTATCCAACGTTCCTCATTCAGACATGTTGCTGCATTGTTCTGCATGTCATGGCACTTCTCTTGGCTGTACTGACACGCACTTGTTGATAAAGTTTCCGCACTTTCACTTGTCTCCAACTGTGTTGAGTCTTGATTTGTATGCCAATGTGTGTGTCACGGCCTATCTGGATCCCTGCCATACGTGCATTGCTACCCCATCAGAGCTGTGGGTTTGTACTTGCGTATTATCATGTCCCTGTTTCGTGCTTTGCCAGATGCATATGGCCATTTACCGGACACAAGCGGGTGCACTTGTGTCCTGTGTTCGGTTGTGCAAATGTTGCTGTTTGTACCACATTGTGTTCGATGTTGGGGTGCTCTGCTTCCTATGTGTGTGTGCTGCATTGTGTGTGAGATGTCCCTTCAGCTCTGATTTGGCTCACCCTTCTCCCTTTCAGGCAGTGTGGTTTTCACTTCTGTGCTTGTTCAGTGGTGTGATATTGCCGGGTTGTGTGACTTGTGCTCTTGGTTGGTGTTGTTACTCTTGGGCATGGTTTGTCTGCAGTTGTGCTGTGCTTAATTGTGCATGTGTGCCATTGTGCCCATCTCCTCCCGTCCCCCAATCCCTGGTCGTTCCTCTCCTTGTTGCTGTTGTGCCTGTTGATTTTGGGCAGTTTCCGGTCCCCGGGTCCTGCCACCATCTCCAGACTGATGTGGTGGACCCCATTTCCTCCATGTCATCCAGCTCCTGGTGTGGCACTGGACTCCCACCTCCGGTGTGCATTGCTGCCTTGTGGTTGTTGGCGTGTTTCTGCTTGTTTGTGCATTTCGCATCATTCCAGCTGTTCTGGTTTTCTTCCATTGTCCTCCTCCGCTCTCCGGCTGAATTCACCTTGTCCACGATAGCCTGCCATGTACAATGTTTTGTTGCCAATGGGGCTTGTGGGGTTGTGTACTGGCTCCGGTTGCCTCCATTGTGCTTCGCTGTTGTTTTCTGTTTGGTTTGTCTTTTTTTTTCAGGCTTTTGTTGTGCTTATTCCCGCCTGCTGTGTGTGTGTTGCGGGCCTGGCGCTGCTTATCGCTGCTTTCCTCATCGCAAATGGGCTCATCGCACGTTTTTTGGTGTTGAGGTTTGTGTTTTTATCTCCGTCGAGGTGGTTGTATCACGGACATTGGCCGCGTTTTCGGCAGACTATCGCAAGGTACCGCCGTGTTGTGAATTCCACGTTAACACAGGGTTATTTTCCCGCGATAGGCCGCGATGTGTAAAGTTGCATTAACATTTTTGGGAGATGTTTAGCGCACGTTCTTGTGAATATCCCCCTGAGTCTTTTGTTATTGTGTTGACCCTTGTTCCCTTGTAGACTAGATCTGTGAGTCTCATCAGGACTATAAACTACGTTATGCTAAGTCCCAAACAGAAAGAGAAAGTAAAGTCACCATTAGTTGAGTGAACAGGGGCATAGCTTCAGGCGGGTTGTATGGGGTAGAACTCCACCCCCAAATAACTGCTCTGTCAGTTATGAGGCAGCATAGTCGGTTCTGCTGCTGGTAATCGTGTGTTTATTTTATTAAGATTACTGGTCCCAGGAGGAGCAATTGCTGAGAGTACAGACAGGGCCCTCAGCTCAAAGCACACAGCAGTAACCAGAGCAAAGTTTAAGACCTGTATGTTGAAAATAGCCACATGGATGAGTAAGAACTTCCTTCAGCTCAACTCCAACAAAACGGAGATTCTCCTGTTTGGAAAGGCTGAGGAACTGTGGTCTGTGGACTGGTGGCCTATAGAACTTGGGGAAGCAACTAGCCCAAAAAAGCAGGCAAGGAACCTGGGCATTGTTATTGATAACAAACTTTCTATGGAGGATCATGTGAAGACGGTCTCGGGTACATGTTTCGGACTAATGCGGATGTTGAGAAAGATCTTTCCGTGGATTCCCCTTGCAGCCAGAAAGACCTTAATACAGGCGCTTCTAGTCAGTAGACTGTGAGAAGTTGGCCTGGCATATGCTGTCCACTAATTATAGTGGGCACCTTGCACCAGTCCAAATCGACTCTTATGGTAGGTAGGTTAAAGACAACCTTATTGAAAGCTATCCTAGTGGTAGCTGTGGAGAGCAGCCTTCAGGCTAAGTCTTGAAGGAATGTAAAGCAGCTTGTTTTACCAGTCTATAATCTCTTGAGGGACCAAATGAAAGAGCACCACACCAGGTATATATTCAAAATATATGTATTTATTACTAAACACACCCCTCTAGTCTCTTTATGAGGCTAGAGTTCGAAGTACATAGGTTATAAGATCTTAATTCACAGTAATAGCACAAATACACGTTTGGGCCCTAGGGGCGTACCAAACCATATACCAATAAAGTGGTATGCGAACCACGACTGAACTAGACACTAGGCCTAGAGCCTCTAGAAGTGCTTGGACCACAAGGAACCACCCAAGGTAGTGACACAGGGGACCCACGGGAGACGCGTGCAGTGTAAATACACAACTGCGATACGCCGTTAACTTCTATGGAGAAAGTCGGGATCGGGAAAATAGAGGACAGGGACACTTAGAAGAGGACTAGGACAAAACCCTTTGAGATCTAGGACTTTGAAGAGTCTCTACCCACGGGAGCACCGGAGTACTCGTGTTACCTCACCCAGGGAAGCCGGGTGCATAGGTGCCTTTCGGGGTCGGGTTTCGTCGTCGGTTCTTATGGCGATCTGCTGCAAAGTGCTGCTGGCGACCAGGAGAAAAGTGTCCGGGTGGATCCAAGACTGGATCGGAGTTCTGAAGAACCTGAAAGCAGAGGGGACAGAGTCTCGGTCACTAGCCAGTGACCAGGGAGGCGATGGACCGATGCCCACCGATGCCGAGTGCTTCAGATTCGATGACGGTCGTCTTGACTCTTCAGCCACGAGGTCCAGGAGGCGTTGTCGGCAACCAGGAGCAGGATTCGGGCTGTTGCTCGATGTCTGTCGAGTGCAGAGGTGTCGGCGACCAGATTGGACCCAACAAGCCTTGGCAACGGCAAGTCTCGAGTAAGATGTAGATCGTCGATGATGCAGACCAGCAAGGTCTGGGGAACTCACCCAGCAAGGGTAAGTGAGGGCAGGCCTGGAGCAACCAGACTGCCAAGTAAAGAAAAGATTGGCCTTCGGGAAGGGCTACTAGCCAACGGGCTAGCGACCGCGAAGGAGCCTCGTGACGCCGCATGTGGAGCTGGCTCACAGGACACTCGTGGAGTGGGGGCCAGTGATCTTCGGTGCAGGTGGTGCTGGAGGGTAGGGCTACTCAGAGCCCAAAGCACGACTTCTTGGGAGACCCAGAAGATGGTGCACTTGCAAATGTGCTCGGTGTCCAGGGGTCACGGTCTCACGTTACCCACGATAACCACGGGCCTCAGCTTTGCTGGGGACTCAGGGTAGCCTCGGGGAAGTCTGAGAATCCACCTCTGGTGATGCGATGACTTCGGCATCCGACGGGAGCTTCAGTGATGCGAACCGGACAGATGCTTCTTTGGTGCCTGCCAAGCAGGGGAGTCACTCCTTGACCCCAAGGGAGATTCTTCAGTCCTCTAATCGTGAGTAGAGCGTCGAAGGTCCAGGATTCTATTTCAGAGTTTCGTCCAGGTATAATCTAATCTTGCTGTGGCAAGGGTTCCCCATTTTAACCAGTAAAACAGGGAGGGACTAACTCTATGACCCCCACCTATGGGAGGGTCAAGGGAGGGGGTGGCTACACCCACTTCCCTTTGTCCAGTTTCACGCCAGAGCAGGGGCAGGTAGCCCCTGAGCTGGTTTGAACTGGCATATGCACAGAGGAGCCTTTGCTCCCCCAGTGCAGGACTTCAAAGCACTCTAAGAGTGCACCCACCCAGCCCCAATACACATTATCCTGTCTGGGGAGGTGGTCACACCTCCCTGCAACAGGAAACCTATTGTCCAGGCCTCCCCTGCCGGAGTTTCGTCCAGCAGCAGGAGGCCAGACTTGTGTCTGTGGCAGCAGCATCCATTTTGTGATGCCAGGGCTTCAGAAAGAAGTTACCGGGTAAGCCAGAGTTAACATGTCTTTCCTCTAGAAGGGTGGAATGCTACCCCCACCGCCAGGATTGGCGGGGGGTAGTATTCCAAGATGTTTGACACCAAACACGACATGTTTAGGTGCAGCCATTCCATAGTTAGCATTTTACCGCGAGGATATAATACGTTTAAGAGTATATGGTCAGGCTGCACTACAAACAGCATCAGAGATGGTCTCCGAACGCTGCAGAGGGGCCCTGCTCATGCAGGGGCACCCTCTCACATAGGAACCATGCACTCTGCCTTTAGGATTGATAAGGCCTGCCTTAGGAGTGACTTATAGGTTTATATGTGTGTATGCATTTAGTGATATAGGTAACCTATACCACAGCAAGGGGTGCATGCACCACCTTACCCAGGCTGCAGTAGCAGACCTGTGGTGTCAGTTTGGATGGCCTTCCAGGGGTGGCATAATACATGCTGCAGCCCCTGGCAGGCCTCTGAGGTACCTATGCCCTTGGTACATAGTATACCATATACTAGGGACTTATAAGGGCACTCCAGATTCCAATCAGAGATGTGCCTAAGGCACATGGAAACCTTTTTACAGAGAAAGCAGATAGACTGGGGCCCTGAATAGCAGGATCCCAGTCCAACTAAGTCATAAACCAGCAAAACACCATAAAAAAAGTGGGGGCAACCATATAGTCAGATTCCACCTTCCTACATAACCCCCCCCCCCAAACGAAAGGAGATAAGGCTAACCTTGGCCAGTTGAGACTATATTGACTAAGTGGCCATTTAAGGAAGCACCTGCACTAGCATGGCTGCCCCCTATGTTATGGTCCACTAAGCAATCCCTCACCCTAAGGGTATGAGAGGGTCTCCACCATGGGGAATCACTACCTCTGGTGTGCTTAGGTAAAGTACAAGGCTGGTGAGGTGTCTGAGTAGGGAAGTGAGGCCCTAGGAATGTTGGCCTCAGCTTCCTCAGATCACTGGTCACCATGTATGCCTGTCTTTCCATGACTGAGTTGCACTTTGCTCTAAGGGTCAACCTTTGGCTACCTACAGCTGGGGGTTGGGTCCCTTTGGATGGAACACTGGAGGGACATGGCAGGTTTGGAACCTTCTGGTCCCAGGTTTGCCCTTGCCTACCAGAGTCCTTCTGGGGAGGTCCCTACATAAAGGTACGGGGGATCCCTCAGTGTGTAGAGGAATTTTCACCTGGCTAGGGCTACTAGACTGGGTGCCCCTAATCTGCTGATGGGGGCTTCCTCTGGACAGGGGGCCCTGGGGGTCCACTGACCTCCCTGACCTCTGCAGCCCTGGGCTGACTGAGGCAGGGTAGAGAGGGGCAGGTTACCTGCTCCAGACTGGGTACCACCTTGGAAGGGTCCTCTGCCATCAGGGGTGTGGACAGGCCAGGCCTGACTACCTCTGTGGCAGTTCCTTCACTAGGGGTAGGGTCAGTTCCCTGAGGAGGCTGACCCTTACCTATTGTCTGGGGGAAGAAGACTTTTCTTCAACCCTTGTGCTCTCTTTTGGGGAGAGTGGGCCATTCTTTCAGGCTCCATCTCTCCAAATTCTTGGGCTGGGGCTGTGGCCATCACAGCCCCACTAACCTTTACAGGGACGCCCAACATCCTAAGATGGGTTTGGTGTTCAACTTCAGCCCAGGCTGAAATTTCCAAATCATTGCCCATCAGGCAATCTACAGGTAAGGTGGGGGACACTGCCACTCTCTTTGGGCCTGTGACCCCCTCCCAGCTGAGATTGACTATGGCCATGGGGTGATCTGTTCTGACACCATCAATGTTGGTCACCTGGTACTTAAACTCAGGTAAAAACTGGTGAGGGGGACTAGTTTCCCTGCCACCATGGTGACACTAGCCCCTGTGTCCCTAAATGCCACAGCTTTCTGACCATTAATCATTGGCTCCAGTCTGTACCTGCCCAATGCTATGGGACCCATGGTAAAGGTGGCAAATCCTATACCACCATCAGAGTCAGAGGAGTCTGTTGAGGGGTCCCTGTCTAAACTAGGGCCCACCTCTGTTCCTCTTGCAAAAGCACCTAACTTTTGGGTGCACTACTCCCAACTGGAGGATTACTACTGGTAGTACCAGGAGGGGTGGTAGTAGTTGTGGGAGGAACATTTTCTTTATTGCCAATCCTGGGGCAACTGGGATCAGTTTTCCAGTGCCCAGGCTTTTTACAGACATGGCAATAGGGTTTCTTTTCAGGAGAGGAAGGAGTTTGGGACCCACCCCCAGAAGAGGAATTTTGGGGCCCTGTAGGGGACTTATCCTTAGATTTATCCCCACCTTTCTCTTGGGACTTAGTAGAATCTTTCTTCTGGTCACCGCCCTGATTTCTAGTTTTTACTCTGGTTCTGACCCATTTGTCTGCCTTCTTTCCCAATTCTTGGGGAGAGGTCAGATCAGAGTCCACCAGATACTGGTGCAAAAGCTGGTTTTGACAATTATTAAGGATCTGCTCCCTCATAATCAAATTGTACAATCCTAAAAAGTCCTGCACTTTGTTGCCATGTATCCAACCTTCCAGAGCCTTTGTAGCACAATCTACAAAATCAACCCAGTCTTGAGTCTGAGCTTTTGGGTGTCTCTGAACTTCAACCTATACTGTTCAGTGGTTAGGCCAAACCCATCTATCAGAGCACTCTTCAAGACTGTGTAATTGTCAGCATCCTCTTCTCTTACAGTGAGGAGCTTGTCTCTACCTTTGTCTGCAAAGGAGAGCCACAAGATTGCTGCCCACTGCCTCTGGGGGACCTTCTGAACTTTACAGGCCCTCTCCAGTGCAGTTATCCATTTGTGGATGTCATCCCCACTCTGGTAGGGAGGGACAATCTTGTTTAGGTTTCTATGGTCATAAGACCTTTCCCTATCTCTAGGGATATTGTTGCCACCATGGGACTCTAGTCCCAACTTTCTTCTCTCTCTAAGGAGATCTAGGGATTCTCTATCTAAAGCTAATTGATTTTTTCTGAGTTCCAGCTGAGTTTCCTCATACTGGACTAGCCTCTTTCTTCTCTCATGAGAGGATTCTCTCCTATGAGATGAGACAGAGCTCCCTATAGAGGTGCCAGAGTGGTTAGACTCCTGAGAAGGAGACCTAGACCTTCTGAGCACACTCATAATCCTTCCTGGGGGACAAAGGTGTGGTTCTCTAGATCCTCATCTTCATCTTCCCCAGAAGGGATTGGGTTTTCCAGGTCAGGGTCATTGTCACCCTCCTGTTCAGTTTCAGAGGGGGGCTGGGGGTAGTGGTACCCCTGGCCCCTTCCTCATCTGCTGGCCCACCCTCTGCTCCTACCCCTTCAGTCTCTGAGGACTTACTAAGATCATAAGCCACCAACAACTCCTTGAGGTGTTGGGTGGTGGGACTTTGGCCTGTCCTTAATTTCCTCACGTTACATAAAGCTCTCAATTCCAAGAATTGGAGTGTATCATACTTGGAGGGTGGAAGCTCAATGGCTTCCTGCAAGGAATCTTTGGATCCTGCTTTTAAAGACATTACTAGTGTGGTGTGGTGTATGCACTACCTACTCTAGTGTGGCCTACTAAACTCTCTTGAGTTGTAGAAAGGGTTGTGCTATCCCTTAACACACAACTCTAAGTTCAGTAGAACTTACTGTTATTCTAAGCTTAAATTATATGTACCTTAGGTACCTTTAGTGGTTTTCAGTTGATCAATTCAATTGAGATTATCTGGTAAAACAATAGCAAGCTGGAATCCCACACGCTGCACACCAATGTGAGAAGTTGGCCTGGCATATGCTGTCCACTAATTATAGTGGGCACCTTGCACCAGTCCAAATCGACTCTTATGGTAGGTAGGTTAAAGACAACCTTATTGAAAGCTATCCTAGTGGTAGCTGTGGAGAGCAGCCTTCAGGCTAAGTCTTGAAGGAATGTAAAGCAGCTTGTTTTACCAGTCTATAATCTCTTGAGGGACCAAATGAAAGAGCACCACACCAGGTATATATTCAAAATATATGTATTTATTACTAAACACACCCCTCTAGTCTCTTTATGAGGCTAGAGTTCAAGTACATAGGTTATAAGATCTTAATTCACAGTAATAGCACAAATACACGTTTGGGCCCTAGGGGTGTACCAAACCATATACCAATAAAGTGGTATGCGAACCACGACTGAACTAGACACTAGGCCTAGAGCCTCTAGAAGTGCTTGGACCACAAGGAACCACCCAAGGTAGTGACACAGGGGACCCACGGGAGACGCGTGCAGTGTAAATACACAACCGCGATACGCCGTTAACTTCTATGGAGAAAGTCGGGATCGGGAAAATAGAGGAAAGGGACACTTAGAAGAGGACTAGGACAAAACCCTTTGAGATCTAGGACTTTGAAGAGTCTCTACCCACGGGAGCACCGGAGTACTCGTGTTACCTCACCCAGGGAAGCCGGGTGCATAGGTGCCTTTCGGGGTCGGGTTTCGTCGTCGGTTCTTATGGCGATCTGCTGCAAAGTGCTGCTGGCGACCAGGAGAAAAGTGTCCGGGTGGATCCAAGAGTGGATCGGAGTTCTGAAGAACCTGAAAGCAGAGGGGACAGAGTCTGGGTCACTAGCCAGTGACCAGGGAGGCGATGGACCGATGCCCACCGATGCCGAGTGCTTCAGATTCGATGACGGTCGTCTTGACTCTTCAGCCACGAGGTCCAGGAGGCGTTGTCGGCGACCAGGAGCAGGATTCGGGCTGCTGCTCGATGTCTGTCGAGTGCAGAGGTGTCGGCGACCAGATTGGACCCAACAAGCCTTGGCAACGGCAAGTCTCGAGTAAGATGTAGATCGTCGATGATGCAGACCAGCAAGGTCTGGGGAACTCACCCAGCAAGGGTAAGTGAGGGCAGGCCTGGAGCAACCAGACTGCCAAGTAAAGAAAAGATTGGCCTTCGGGAAGGGCTACTAGCCAACGGGCTAGCGACCGCGAAGGAGCCTCGTGACGCCGCACATGGAGCTCGCTCACAGGACACTCGTGGAGTGGGGGCCAGTGATCTTCGGTGCAGGTGGTGCTGGAGGCTAGGGCTACTCGGAGCCCAAAGCACGACTTCTTGGGAGACCCAGAAGATGGTGCACTTGCAAATGTGCTCGGTGTCCAGGGGTCACGGTCTCACGTTACCCACGATAACCACGGGCCTCAGCTTTGCTGGGGACTCAGGGTAGCCTCGGGGAAGTCTGAGAATCCACCTCTGGTGATGCGATGACTTCGGCGTCCGACGGGAGCTTCAGTGATGCGAACCGGACAGATGCTTCTTTGGTGCCTGCCAAGCAGGGAGTCACTCCTTGACCCCAAGGAGATTCTTCAGTCCTCTAATCGTGAGTAGAGCGTCGAAGGTCCAGGATTCTATTTCAGAGTTTCGTCCAGGTATAATCTAATCTTGCTGTGGCAAGGGTTCCCCATTTTAACCAGTAAAACAGGGAGGGACTAACTCTATGACCCCACCTATGGGAGGGTCAAGGGAGGGGTGGCTACACCCACTTCCCTTTGTCCAGTTTCGCGCCAGAGCAGGGGCAGGTAGCCCCTGAGCTGGTTTGAACTGGCATATGCACAGAGGAGCCTTTTGCTCCCCAGTGCAGGACTTCAAAGCACTCTAAGAGTGCACCCACCCAGCCCCAATACACATTATCCTGTCTGGGGAGGTGGTCACACCTCCCTGCAACAGGAAACCTATTGTCCAGGCCTCCCCTGCCGGAGTTTCGTCCAGCAGCAGGAGGCCAGACTTGTGTCTGTGGCAGCAGCATCCATTTTGTGATGCCAGGGCTTCAGAAAGAAGTTACCGGGTAAGCCACAGTTAACATGTCTTTCCCTCTAGAAGGGTGGAATGCTACCCCCGCCGCCAGGATTGGCGGGGGGGGTAGTATTCCAAGATGTTTGACACCAAACACGACATGTTTAGGTGCAGCCAATCCATAGTTAGCATTTTACCGCGAGGATATAATGCGTTTAAGAGTATATGGTCAGGCTGCACTACAAACAGCATCAGAGATGGTCTCCGAACGCTGCAGAGGGGCCCTGCTCATGCAGGGGCACCCTCTCACATAGGAACCATGCACTCTGCCTTTAGGATTGATAAGGCCTGCCTTAGGAGTGACTTATAGGTTTATATGTGTGTATGCATTTAGTGATATAGGTAACCTATACCACAGTAAGGGGTGCATGCACCACCTTACCCAGGCTGCAGTAGCAGACCTGTGGTGTCAGTTTGGATGGCCTTCCAGGGGTGGCATAATACATGCTGCAGCCCCTGGCAGGCCTCTGAGGTACCTATGCCCTTGGTACATAGTATACCATATACTAGGGACTTATAAGGGCACTCCAGATTCCAATCAGAGATGTGCCTAAGGCACATGGAAACCTTTTACAGAGAAAGCAGATAGACTGGGGCCCTGAATAGCAGGATCCCAGTCCAACTAAGTCATAAACCAGCAAAACACCATAAAAAAAGTGGGGGCAACCATATAGTCAGATTCCACCTTCCTACATAGACTAGATTATGGCAATTCATTATTAGTGGGAATGAGGGAAAATCTATCATCAAGGCTGCAAGTAGTCCAAAATACGGCAGCGCGTCTGGCTCTCAACAAACTGGTACGCACCTTGTCATTACCTCTCTTGAGACAATTGCACTGGCTGCCCATTAGGAAGAGAGCAGTCTTCAAGCTCTTGTGTATAGTATTTAAAGTACTTCAGGGGACTGGCCCTGTGTACTTAAGGGAGAAGCTAATACCCTACGTCCCGGTGCGCCAATTGAGATCAAGTAATCGGAATTTGCTGTGTCCCCGGAAAATCAGCAAAACCAAAATGGGTGGTCGTGCATTCTCTCACTTAGCCCCCTTCCACTGGAATAGACTACCAGACGAGATCCGAGCGTGTACAACCCTTGGGCAGTTTAAGAAACAGCTTAAAACATGGATGTTTTAACTGTCATGGGTCACCGTTTTTGTGCCACTAAAGCGCCGAGAGATCCCTTCAGGGATGATTCGTTGCGCAATACAAGTCCTAATAACAATAACAATGAAATTGGCACAAGCGTGCCAGAGCAATGGGCCTCTCTCTGTCTGTCACTCACTTCACTGTGCTGCTGGACTGACCCCTAAGTGAACTAACTAATGATCATTCCTTTGCGCAGGGGCGTAACACAGGCCCCGCGGTGCAGTGGGGCCCCCAAGCTCCAGGGGGCCCCCTCAGCACAGCACTTCGGCCGGAGAGCTCATCATAGAGTCCGGAGGGGGCCCCTCCACGTACCTTGCAGAGGGCCCCCTCAATTATCATTCCGCCACTGCTTTTGCGCCTGTGTCAGGACATGGCGTGGCATTCAGGGCCCAGTGCTTGAGCATCATTGTAACATATGCTGACGCTGCATGCCAGTGATTTTATCAACAATTGGAATTCTACACGTGTTCTGGGAGTGCTGTGCTTGCTCGTGAAAAGGCAGGGGGACCAGGCAGGTGAGGGAGACTGACGTTCTTCAGATGTGTATTGTTTTAACATTTTTGCCTACCACAGTCCGCATGTGCACGTGCCATGTATTTGTACTTGACTTGTTCGGAAACTCTGACGTATGAGTTTCATGTATGTATGTGTGTATGTATGAATGTATGTATTGTCCTGTGCTTTGAAGCAGCTGTCAGTTACCAGCAGCAGTGTAAGAAAGACAGACAATAAAAATTGAATTCTTACATGATTCTGGGAATGTACATTTGAATTGTAAAACTTGAGCATGTAGTTTTGTTCAAGGGCACTGAGCTGGGTGACACTGTGCTAGGAAATAACTTGGAATAAAAGCGCCTACTGCAGAGTTCCTTGTGTGTTCCAGCAGGATTCATGCAACAATAAAAATGTCAAGATAAGGCTGCACGCTGGTGATTAAATGCTATGTTCCTGCTGGAGAGAGATCGTACTTTTGTCTAGTGCTAGTTTATACTGTAGCTCAGTGGGTTTATGTGCCTTCTGCAAAGAACATGTGCCATGCAGATAATAGAACTGCATTTATGTGGATAGCTCAGTGGTTTTCTGTTTTCTCACATATATCCTTTTGTTACTTGTTGTTTATAAATTACAATTCTGATATAGCACAGTGAACTATAAACTGTCATCAAACAAGAGCTGTATGCAAACTGCATGGTATAAGCTAGAACGTTTTGCTTTTTCTACAGTCTTTCATTATCATAATGTTGCTAAAAAAGGGTTGGTTTTGGATAGTGATTCATTCTTAGAGGTAAAGCCAACCCTAACCACTGTGATACCTTTTAAATCCTAAGTTTGTGTTTATTCAGGCCACTCTTAAATAATACTGCTTACTAGTATGGGGGACATGTGATTCCTGCAAATTGTAATCCTCAGTGTCTTATGTAAGATTTCCTATTAACTGATTTACACATGTATGATTCATTGTCTCTACATACTTCACGTGTGATGTAAAGTGCTCTGACACCCTACACTGGTATAACTAGCGCTATAAAACAAATGAAATGCATTTGCACGAGGGGCTATGGAGAGATAAATGACAATGTTGGATGGTGTACAATTTTTGAAGCACACGCAACATTATTCTAAATCAAAGTATGATACATTAAATGACATGAAAACAATAGTGAGGACTTTGTCTCTTCTTTAATGATTCAAATTCTTCCACTCCCTTTAGCCAACGCGTTTCGTCGTATCAGGGTAAACACCCTACGACTTCCTCAGGGCTTAATTGTGTATATCCAGAAAAAATACCTTGCAAACAGCTTCAAACAGTATGACTGGTTCCAATATTATGTATATACTACTCCAAATACGTAGTAAATATCTCATCAATAAAATTGTGTTCGACCCGCTAATAGTATAACGAGGTCCTGGGGGAAAATACACTCCCCAGTGTGATTATTATAATCCTCGATAGCTGAAGGTTAGTACCGTGTGAGATCCATATATTATAACATATCCCTTGTAATCCTCAGTGTCTTATGTAAGATTTCCTATTAACTGATTTACACATGTATGATTCATTGTCTCTACATACTTCACGTGTGATGTAAAGTGCTCTGACACCCTACACTGGTATGAATAGCGCTATAAAACAAATGAAATGCATTTGCACAAGGGGCTATGGAGAGATAAATGACAATGTTGGATGGTGGTAGTGTGGAAATCCGCAGACAATGTCTCTGGAGGGAGCGGGCACCATAAAAGATTGTCGCACAGGGGTCTACCAGTGCTAAAGCCGGCCCTGGCATACCAATAAGATACATAAACAAGAGACAGTAAAAAAAGAAGAGAAAATTGCCCCTTTTAAAGTACCTGTGTTATTTTTTAAATTTTAACTGTTTGTCATTTAGTGACTCACTGACTTGGACATAGGATTAAATTTAAAACACTCAATGTTTATCTCCCAGTCATTAAAATCTAGCTTCACAGAACAGGTTCGCGTTTGAAGATCTAAAGGAATCTGATTTGGATATTTTGGATACAGGAGCCAAAATGATGAGTAGAGACATTACTAAATCAGGGAAAACTATTCTCTATGAAGCAGCACAGCTCCTATCTGGCTAAGCTAACATTTACCCACATCTTGCTTTGGCTTACAAATTGGCACTGCTTGTACCAGTGACTATTGTCAGCAATGAGCATAGTTTTAGCCGACTAAAACTGGTAAAGAATGACCTTAGATCCACAATGACAGATGAACGCTTGAATCATTTGATGCTTATCACTTGTGAAACAGAAATCACAGATTAATTGAACTTGGACAGCATAGCCTCAAAGTGGAGCATTTTAAAAGATCGACACATTTCAGTTTAGGGTCCCACTTTATTTTGCTCCTAGCCACAAACAATGCTTTACTTTTCATTCAGTTTTATGATTTTTGGTCCAATTGTGTGAATCTGGGTTAATCTGACCTAAAGGTTTATTATGGCAAAGATAAACCGATCCACAGAATGCTTCCAAAGGACACTTAAACTAATATAGAATGATAAAATACTTTTTAATGCTAATAAACAGTGTTTTAATAGTTCCAGACCCGTGGAAAAGAATCAATAAAATTCATTTTTCGGGTAAAAGCTGTTTGTTTCATATAATAAGGGCCCGATTCACAGAACTAACTTACGACAAAATCCTAAACTTACTACCATTTTGGTATTCACAGAATGAACTTACTCATTTTGGTATTCACAGAAGGCACTTACACATTTTGTGTAACTTACTCATTTTGTGTAACTTACACATTTTGTGTAACTTACACATTTTGTGTAACTTACTCATTTTGTGTAACTTACTCATTTGTGTAACTTACACATTTTAGTATTCACAGAAGGCACATACTCATTGATGAGTAAGTGCCTTCTGTGAATACCAAAATGAGTAAGTTCATTCTGTGAATACCAAAATGGTAGTAAGTTCATTCTGTGAATACCCAAATGTGTAAGTTCATTCTGTGAATACCCAAATGTGTAAGTTCATTCTGTGAATACCCAAATGTGTAAGTTCATTCTGTGAATACCAAAATTGTTGTAAGTTTAGGATTTTGACGTAAGTTAGTTCTGTGAATCAGGCCCTAAGTGTTCTATTGCTCCTTTTAAGCATATGCTAAAAAACTTTAATTACAGTATGCTCCAGTTTGCAAATACATAGTAGACACTTTGAGTTCTAAGCGAATTTGTGTTGTGGCTTATGACTATATTATTGCGACCAAGAATGTCCTTGGTTTACTAAATAACTTTAACTAATGCCCCTACGCTTCTCTGTTATTCCCGTTCAGTGACCTCAGCCTGTCGCTACTCTTTTCAGTTGGATCCACCATGTTGTTAGTTGGGAAATCTCAGACTCACACTCCCCTAATGTTTTCTGACTATGCTATGCCCCTACCATTGAATCTACTTGTAGGAAAGAGTAAGAAAAGTGAGTACATGAATACACACATATTATGATGGCATAAATGTTCAAAGAATACGAGGCTAGCATCTCCGAATTGAAATATAATATAAATATAAATATATTGAAATATAAAATATAAGAACTAAAAAAGAATACACTGTTCACTAATAAGAGTCTGATCAGAGAGTGGAAAAGGCCAGCGAGTACCTGAATACTCAAATCTTTGATGGCGAAAAGCTCAAACGGAAACAAGTGGTCAGGCATCTGTGAACAGAAACATAGTACTCAAAAACTAGTGTGTTGTTGTTTAGTGAGACTCTGTCAGTCAATAGACCATACATGAAAGAAGGGGCCTTACCCAAACAAAAAAAGGTTTCAAGTTTCTCTCCAAACTGAAAATGCTAGAAGCTGAAAAATTAAAAATAATGAAAACAAGACTGAAAACAAGCTATACGTAGGTCAGAAAACTGGGGTAAACAAAATATCAGCCCTTGTTTAACTCACCTTAATATGCGTCGCAATGTAAAGAAACATCCGATCTGTAAAACGAGTCTGTAACAGCAGGAGGTGATGATGCATACTGACAAAATGGCTGACAGAAAACTGAAGAGCCAACCCAATCGAAAGTCTGACATCTTGGGAAGACATAAACTCCTAAGAACATAGTGCCAGTGGAAGTACTTCCAAAAAATGACACCATATCCCATAGTGGAGTTAGATATGTACAACTTGAAGGGCATGCAGAAACCAGCATAACCCAACTGAAGCTCATGTGGGTAGTCATTCAAGGCGTCATGTAGTGAAGCCAGGGAGCATCATAAATATAGTATTTGGAGAGATACAATCACATCAAAAAAACTTTCATTCATATATAATCTAACATCTGATGTCAGGCTAGAAGCAATAGCTACTGGGAATCCATATCCATTATGTCACATAATTCACCTTTAAAGCTATTGCATTATTTCTGAATTCATCTGAGGTTCAGGATATTTATATAAAAAAATCAGAAACTGTGTTTCCATTTCAAAACCAAAATGTGACTGGCACAATATCACTGTTATTTCATAAGTGTATAGCCCCAGTTCTTAGATTACAAATATCATTAGGTCTATTCACTGTGGTGCATAACTGGTCCATCTATTTGCCCTCACGAACAGTTACTGAAATTTTTAGGTTACCACCCCTTGGAATCTTGTAGGACCACTTGGATAACCTGCCATTCCAAGACAATTTCTGTATTCTAATGACTTATATATTATTCCATCAGTAGGGTAGAACAAAATCCACATTTTATTCTAATGCCAACTTCTTTGTTTTATCATCTGTGTAATCTACCCTGTGTACAACTTGGGACAAGAAAATGTGATAGCATAATTCACAAATGGTGTGTGGAAATTAGAAAAGGAGTTCCATGTGTGTCAATGTTACGCAAATTCAAATTGTCTGGTATTAATCGTACATCTACAAACTTGGCATATGTCACATCAATAGTGACCTCTTATAGCAGGTATGTCCCACCGAATAATAATAGAGTCATTGGTTTATAATCTCTAAGTATCCTTTCCACATATTCTTTGATATTTCTATTGTATTGAAAGACAAATATAGGCGGCTCAATGCTAATGTCAATAAGAATATACCAATTGTGTCTAAATGTTTTCTGCAACTTATTACTTGCAGGGTTGAAGGTAGTGACACATACTAGACTGTCAGAATGTTATGTTCTGTCTCTGGGTTCAAACAAGGACTCACATGGATAGAACCATTTTTCAGAGCTTTCATAACCAGACCTTTAGGATAACCTCCGTCAGTTAAAGTCTTCAAGTGCACATTGGCTTAATTGAAAAAGGCATTTCTCTTGCTACAATTCCGCCTAATTCTCATGAATTGCTCAAATCACCCAAAAGAGGGGTTATCTCGTAAGGTTCAATCATGGCTCAGTCATAGACATTTTTGCTATTTATGTGATTATTTATGGCTTCACTAATTACAAGAGCACTGCATCGCTTACACTGCTTATCCTTTGTTACTAAAATTAATTTGATATAAGTCTGTCTTTTGATCTACACCAGGCCCTTGAGTCTTCTTGCCTTGCATTCATTTTCTGATGCATTGTTACAGTCTGTACAACTATTTGTACCTTCTGCTTATATTCAGATTCTTTAATGACAAGCAGATAACGAATTTTGATTATTTGTGGTGAGTGTATCCTTGGGACCAATGTTATATTATTTTTGAATGGCGTTTGGGCATTCAAAATGAATACCCGATCCTTGGAACACTGCTGTATACAGAACCAACATTGTAGCTCAGGGGTATGAAGATACTATATACACAAGCGAGGAAGCAAGCATGTGTCATGAAATCTGTGGAGGGACTTATACCTCTTAAAGATGTGCACTCCAGATTTGTGTTGAGATCCCAACTACAAGGTGGTGGTGAAATCATATGAGGTTTGCTTTGGTAAGAGGGCTTAGAGTCAGTGCTTGGGAGTGGCTCTAGGGTAGTACTATCAGGAGAGATCCTATAAATGTTTTGGGCCAGTTTAAGCTTTTCTTCTAGAAACATCCTAATTTCTTGTTATAATTTGTACCAGAGTACTAAGACATGGTTGACCTCTTTAAAGGGGTCAGCTAGGTTTGTAGCTACTGGAGACAAGGAAGGAAGGATGATACTTTGGGAGGGTCCTGAGGATTTAGATGGTGAAGCCTCCCTTAAGGTCAGTTGATTTATTTATTGAGTGTTATTATTGTGTATCTGTGAATGGTGATTCCTAACCCTCACCACCTCCCTTGAGTAGGCCTTAGACTGCTCCGCTTCGCTAGCCTGTTAGAGTCAAGATTTACAATAGGGTGTTTGGTTCCCAGTGGAGGACAAGTGTGGACCCAATACTTGTGCAGGCCACACAGCTAATGACTCATTTTCTTACATTGGTTACAATTTCTTCATGCCGCTCATAAAAAAGGCTTCCCATTTTTTTCAGAGAGCTGTCCACCTAAATATTGGGCTTCCTGATCTAAAGTGGTCTCAGCTATAGGTACCTCAAGGACTTTAACTTTAAAGACTATACCATCTTCACCATTTGCAATTTTTGAGCCTCCACCTCTTTTAAATGGGGGCTAACAGTTGTTAAAGACTGTTTTTGTATATATTCCTTAGATTGACTGTCATGCCCCCAAAGTATCTTGCCACCTTACTTTCTAAGTAATTGACAGCTTTAAAACTTGTACCTCTTTCCTAGCAGCAGGGTATGTCAGAAGTGACTAAACCTTGTGCAAATAAAGCAGTATTGGATATCGAAAACATATGTTTTTGCATATTTTCAGTTTAAGAAGAGATATGGGTGATATGTTGCACAATTTCTTGATGGATCGAAATGAGAGTATCCAGCTTGGAAAATGACTGACCTAAGACTGTGGCAAAGGAAGTAACATGATTGCTCCCAACAAGAAAAGAGATAACAGCTACTTGCTGGCCTGTGTGCTCATCTCTTTACTAACTGGAGATAAGACTTTGACTGTGACATCTGTGATATGATGCCATTTATAGCTGAACCCCCTTCCTTGTCTTGAGTAAGATCAGTTCCCTTTTAGAAGGTACTCCTCTAGATTGATTACTGTTAAATGTACAGCAGAATCTAAGACTAAATCTAAATTTGTGTCTCTATGTTCAGGGAGTTAAGAAATAGTCTGCGAGATACACTGCCCTCCATCATGATAGGACCTAGACTAAAGTTAAACTCCAGTTCTTCACCTGAAATGCCTATTTCTAAGAGACAGAATTATACAAATTTTTGGGACAATTATACAAATTAAGTGTAACTATGCAACTTTATGCAAAAACAACTATGCAAAATGAAAATTCTGCATTTTGTGCTATATTTTACAGCAAAATGAGTCATGTGAGTGTGGAGTTTGCACTCAAACAATAGCACCAGAAACACAAGTGGCGCAAACAACATCCACTCGCTTTCTGTTCGTTTGTGGTATTCCCTCACTCTTGCCCACATCATATGAGGTGTGGTAGGTGTTAATGCACTAGGTATGCTGGGCAAAGACAGACCAGTGATCTGGGGTGTGTCAAGTGGGCTGAGTACACTGGGCTGATAGTGAGTCAGGGCCTGAGGATGCACGATTCAGAAATGGAAGCTGGACAGGTGTGTACGTGCAAAGTAATATTACAAACATGCACATACATCAATTTGAAACATTAAGGGGAATTGTGCCGGTAAATGACACAGACTGACAACATTCCAGCTCAAAGGAAAACTAAGCTTGAATGCGTTCTGAACATATTTGTTTTAAGCGATGATCCCTTGGTGTTCTGATCAGTGTGTGCTAGCTTTCAATGGCTGCCATATGTGTTTCTCCCTAGCAACCTTTAGACTATCCTGTTCAAATCTACTGCCACAGAGATACAAAAGGTCTAGGGCAGGGGTCCCCAACCAGTAGCTTGTGAGGTACTGTAGCTCTCCAGCTACCTCTGAGTAGCTCACCTGTGTGCAGCCCAGCTTATTAAATTAGAAAGCATTTGCTTGATTGAATTAATATTCATATAACATAATTGAAATTACTTGAAAACACTAATAATACTAGTAGCTCTCATTGCATTTCATTGAACATAAGTAGCTCTCAGTACAGAAAAGGTTGGAGACCCCTGGTCTAGGGAGAAGGCAGATATTTTTCAAGACTGGGGCGTTTGGAACTCTTTTCCCTACTCTCTTTCTCATGAGATGACCCTTAGAGAACTCCAGAAACACCTGAAGCCCCATGTCCTCTGCAAGCTTATGGACTGTTGGGACATTAATGATTTCGCTTATTGCTTCTACTTGTGTTGCATTTCGACATAACCACTTTTTTCACCAGCGCTCTGAAACATACTGAGGTTAACGTAGTGCATAAAAAAATAAATAAACAAAACAATAATAAATGGTAATGCATAATTTCCCTCTTAAAACCTTTCAAAGATATTTCATAAAGAAAGTAGCGCCTAGCAATTCTGTCAATGAAAGGGTGCCTTTGTGTTATCATCGTATGTGCAGCACCCTCCTATAAGGCTTACAATACCGGGAAACATTTCCCTTCCAACTTGGCCTCTGATAAATCAGGCTTGAATTAATAATCCTTAACATGGATCACTGCCCTGGCCTAAGTCCCACCGACCGTCTCACCTTACTGCCAATAGTTATGCGGCTGTCATTCAATTCTTAGTTGCCTGACAGTGACTAAATCTGCTGAGATAGCTATTCAGAGACACTGCCCTGGCTGGCAAACATTCCAACATTTCAATAGCCAATCTGCCTCCGGAATAAAACATAATGAGATCTACTGAAGCCATTTTGTTTAAGCAGAGATTTGAACTATTTTACTAATAGAGTTGTCAACTTTGGGGCAGATTTACAAGCCCCTTGCGACAACTTTACGCCGCCGTTGCGTCACTTCTGTGACGCAGCGGCGTCGTAAACAATGCGCCATGTTGCGACATATTTACAACGTGACGCATCTAGGGAGATACGTCACGTTGTAAAGCCCTGTGCTACATTATACTTGTGTCAGGTATAATGTATGCAGGGTGGGCGTTCCGACGCAAGAAAGCCTTGTAAAAGTGACGCAGTGAAATCTACAAGATTTCACTGAGCCACTTTTACGACGCCTCTGCGTCAAAACCTTGCGCCTGCTTGAAGCAGGTGTAAGGAGTGACGCAGCATGATAGGAGTAGGCATTCCTGGCCATTGCTGGAGTTGCTTCGTGCTTGCGACACGACTCCAGCAATGCGCTGCCCTTATACCAAAAGATGAGTCACACATCTGTCTATCCTTGCGCCACGGTGCGTCGCATTGTAAATGCGACACATCCATGATCGCGCAAGGGTTATTTTACGTGTCGCAAATTAACTGGTGCATCTCTGCTAATCTGCAGAGGTGAGCCAGTTCTTGTAAATCTGCCCCTATGATTCTTATTCAGAAGGTATGTGCTATGGGGTGTAACTTCGGGGGGTGGGGAGAGGGTTGTTACACTCCCCTGATAAATGAATTCTGTAGTAAATAGTTGGATACAGGAGCTTTAAGTCGGGTACGGTGAAGTGCTTGTCGGGTTTCATTTGGGATTTTTAAATACACATGCAGACAAAAGCACACACACACACTTGTCTCTGTGTTAAAGGTCTTAAATGGTTATTTTACAAAATATTGATGTATAAGTACCCCCTCATAATGTGCACTCCTTTCTACTGCTCCTTAAGCCCCCCCCAGCCTGCTTCTTATTTAATTTATTTTAACCTGCGTGATTGCTGGGAAATCTGAAGCTCTCATCCCCCAAACTTACTGACCAAACTACGTGCTCCAATGTAAGGTTATATCGCCTGACAAATGGAAATTCCCAGGTTGTTCAATAAAACCAGGAATATTTTGCATTCTCTCTCTCGCTATGAAATCCCTCTCTCCTCCTAAAACAGAAAATGGTTTCTGACTGTAGAGAGCTACTTCAAAAACTACTTTCAGATGGTTGAAAGACGAGGCTGAAACCAAAGCACACATTTTACGGGTTTTATGCCGTACCGATTCAAATCACGCAATGAAGCAGAACAGCTGTGTGATGCAGCCCACCTTGGCTTCGCTGGGCCTATAATCTTATATAGTAGCCTCAAATCCTGATCCATTTAAAGTTCAATTGTGACTGCTGGACGGCGATGAACCGCTCTCCAGGCACCGGTGTCGGAGAAGCCGGCGCAACCATGGAGAACGCACCCCACGTTCGCCATCTCGCGAGGACAGTCACGCGCTTCTCTCTTTATGCAGGATGGAGACATTTGCATGTCATTATTATTTAAATGTGGCCTCATTAGAACCTCAGCCATGTCATATTTCTGGTGACGCTCTTGATAATCGTTGTTGGACCGTCCCATCCGAGTCCTATAAAAAGCTGGGGGGGGGGGGGTTCCGTTTAATAGCTGCCATAAACCGAGCACTCCAATGAATAAGTACGCCCCCGTTACAAGCGTAGAGGGATGTGCCGGACTCTGCATGGCTTCCACTTAGTTAATAATTATCTATTTAAATTCTATTTATTTAGCTATAATGGGTCTGTTAGCATGCTGCGTGCGCCAGTAAGGATATGTATCCTGCATCTTTAGAAGCTAGGAAAAGAGTCAATCTGAGGGGGAGCTGGAATGGAGTTGAAGGGCACAGAGAAAGGCAGATGGACCTCGTTACAAGTTAGGCCTAATAGGGCGAGGTATTTACCACTGGTGGTGAACGTCATTACTCCAGGGTGAGGTATTTATCATGTGAGGTAAATACCTCCTATTCCGAGATTTTGACTTCCAAATGAGGCCTCACTTGCAGAATCGGTATTTAACATTCGTGGGCCAGATGTACGATGGTTTTTTGGAGTCTCAAACGGTCAGATTCGCAGGATCGGGCCTTTTGCGACTGCAAAAAAACATTTTTGGATCTACGTATGTTATTTTGCGAGTCTGTATTAGGATGATGCGTGTTAAGGGTGTACTTTCCCAGTAGCGAGTCGCAGGGGGATGTATGAATGTTTTGTGACCAGAATGCGGTCGCAAAACATTAATATTTTGCCGATTCCGTGAAGGAGGTGGTAACCCATTCGCAAACCGGAAGGGGTCCTTATGGGACCCCATCCCCTTTGTGAATGTGGGCGGCAACATATTTTAAGAGCAGGCTGTGGTCCCACGGACCACTGACTACTTTGAAAAAGGAAAAAAATATATATATATTTTTCTTTTTGTAATGCATCCCATTTTCCTTTAAGGAAAACGGGCTGCATTGAAAAAATGCTTTATTTACAAAGCAGTCACAGACATGGTGGTCTGCTGACCCCAGGAGACTACCATCCCTGTGAGTGCTAGCCAGTCACAATGGGTCGCAATTTGCGACCTGCCTCATGAATATTGGTGACGCAGGTCCTTTGCAAACCATTTGAGAATCGCAAACAGTGTTAAACACACTGTAGTACATTACAGTTTGCGATTTCCTAATAGCAAATCGCAAAAATTCACTATTTGGAAATCGCAAACCCTCGATTTCATACATCTGGCCCCTCATTCCAGTTGGTTTGCCTTTTTATGGGCTTTCTCGCCTGATAAATTTTGACAGGTGTGACCTGCCAGAATCGGTAAGGGCAAAACTACAAGGTTGCAATAATTACCACACAACTCATAATTCCGATCACTGTACAAACGCATCGGCACAATGACTGGTATTTAGCGCTGCACTTGCAATGAGGCCGAATGGGTGGTCAAAATTTGCGGTGTGCAATTCACCTACCTGTTGTTCTACCTCTTTTGTAATATCGCTGACCATATAGAGCCTCTGGAATGTCAGCTTCTCAAAGTTGTGGCCCATTTGTAGGTTTGTGGTTTATAAGGTCTTTTCAAAAAGCTGACTTGCTCTATGAACTCAGACCTGACTATGATCACACAGGATGAGCTCCTGGGCAGCGGTGCAGAGGCAGGGCTGTCGCTAGTATGGGCCTTTGAGAGACCGGTCAGTGTTTATTGACTCTATTGGCAACAGTCACTTGCGTGCGGTCATAATAGTTTTATATGCACAACCAGCAGGACTGTGACATAGTAATGCAGGCCCCTACAGCCCCTTCAAAGGGGCCCCATTCAGCCCAAGGTCTTTTAATATCTGTGAAATATGGAAGTCTGAGACACCCCTTACTGCATCCTGCAGTGGGGACTTTTGCATTGCACAACTGCCTACCCGAGAACAATCGCAGGAAGACTTGTTGGGGCAGATTTATAAGCCCCTTGCGGGACTTTTGCGGCGCCGTTGCGTCACTTTGGTGACTCAGCCGCGGCATAAATGTTGCGGCCCATTTACACACGCGACGCATCTAGGGAGATGTGTCACGTTGTAAAGCCCTGTGTCACATTATACCTGCGTCAGGTATACTGTATGCAGGGTGGGCGTTCCCATGCAAAAAGCCATGTAGAACTGACGCAGTGAAATCTACAAGATTTCACTGCATCACTCTACACCTTCACTGTGTCAAAATCCCTACGCCTGCTCAGACCAGGCGAAAGGAATGAAGCAGGGCTTTTTGAATGAGACTCACCCATCTATTGTGGCACATTGCTGGAGTTGCGTCACTTTCATGAGCAACACCAGCAATGCATCGTTTTTGCGCCAACAGATGCGTCAGTAATTCCATTGCGTAGGGCTGAAGGGAGCACTTGCTGCCCTGTTGCCTGGGTGGAGAAATTTCTGGCGCAATGTCCTGGGGGCGCGGGGGGCCACTACTGGTGCATGCAGATGGAACTCCCCTCACTATCTTCCAGTTCAAAAGGGTCATGGGCCTAGACATGCAGAAAGCCGGTTTAGACCCGGGCAGTTTTGGGACCCACTCTTTCAGGATAGGGGCCGCCACCGAAGTAGTGGCCAAGGGATTCTCCGGGAGTGTGGTGCAAAGGATTGGGAGATGGTCCTCAAATTGTTATAAACGCTATGTGCGCCTACACATGCTATAGAAGTGTCAAAATAACGGACTGACGGTTGGTTTTCTTTCATGGTTCTTGCAGTTTCTACATCCTGTGACGCAGGGGGAAGCCTGCATCGGTCCACCATCCAACAATGGCGTCAACATCCTGTCAGGCAGGAAGACAACAGTCAGCGAGTCATTGTCAAGCAGCGCACGTTACAGATCAGGTGTACGCCTGGGACCGCAGAGAACAGGAAGTTTGGATAATCGGCCATTCATATGTAAGGAGGTTACAAAAGTTTTTTGTTGCAGGTTCCTATGAGGCCAGGGCACGTCAGGCAGGTGCAAAAATCTCCTTTCACGGGCAAGGGGGTCTGAGACTAAGCCAGTTCAGGGCCCTGGTAGCACGCGCCCTGGAAAAATGTGGGTGGCCTCCTGCGGTTTGTATTTTGCATTTAGGGGGTAATGATCTAGTGCACCTGGGGCGGAGGGGCGTAATTGAGACTCTGCTGACCGAGGTAGGGTGGTTGGCAAAGAGATGCCCCGAGTCATTGATAGTGTGGTCCAATATGATTCCTAGATTGGAGTGGAGAGGGGTGTCTTTTCTTGAGTAAGATCAGTTCCCTTTAAAAGGTACTCCTCTAGATTGATTACTGTTAAATGTACAGCAGAATCTAAGACTAAATCTAAATTTGTGTCTATATGTTCAGGGAGGTAAGAAATAGTCTGCGAGATACACTGCCCTCCATCATGATAGGACCTAGACTAAAGTTAAACGCCAGTTCTTTACCTGAAATGACTATTTCTAAGAGACAGAATTATACAAAATTTTGGGACAATTATACAAATTAAGTGTAACTATGCAAATCTATGCAAAAACAACTATGCAAAATGAAAATTCAGCATTTTGTGCTCTATTTTACAGCAAAATGAGTCATGTGAGTATGGAGTTTGCTCTAAAACAATAGCACCAGAAACACAAGTGGAGCAAACAACATCCACTCGCTTTCTGTTCCTTTGTGGTATTCCTCACTCCCGCACACATCATATGAGGTGTGGTAGGTGGTAATGCACTAGGTACGCTGGGCAAAGGCAGACCAGTGATCTGGGGTGTGTCAAGTGGGCTGAGTACACTGGGCTGATAGGGGCTGCGCCGAAGTGAGTCAAGGCCTGAGGATGCACGATTCAGAAATGGAAGCTGGACAGGTTTGTGCGTGCAAAGTAATATTACAAAAATGCACATACATCAATTTGAAACACTCAGGGGAATTGTGCCGGAAAATGACACAGACTGACAACATTCGAGCTCAAATAAAAACTAAGCTTGAATGCGTTCTGAACATATTTGTTTTAAGGGATGATGCCTTGGTGTTCTGATCAGTGTGTGCTAGCTTTCAATGGCTGCCATATGTGTTTCTCCCTAGCAACCTTCGGACTATCCTGTTCAAATCTACTGCCACAGAGATACAAAAGGTCTACTGCAGGGGTCTCCAACCAGTAGCTTGTGAGGTACTGTAGATCTCCAGCTACCTCTGAGTAGCACACCTGTGTGCAGCCCAGCTTATTAAATTAGAAAGCATTTGCTTGATTGAATTAATATTCATATAACATAATTGAAATTACTTGAAAACACTAATAATACTAGTAGCTCTCATTGCGTTTCATTAAACATAAGTAGCTCTCAGTACAGAAATGGTTGGAGTCCCCTGGTCTAGGGAGAAGGAAGATATCTTTCAAGGCTGGGGCGTTTGTTTTCCCTACTCTCTTCCTCATGAGATGATCCTTAGAGAACTCCAGAAACACCTGAAGCCCCATGTCCTCTGCAAGCTTATGGACTGTTGGGACATTAATGATTTTGCTTATTGCTTCTACTTGTGTTGCGTGTCGTCATAACCACTTTTTTTCACCAGCGCTCTGAAACATACTGAGGTTAACGTAGTGCATAAAAAAATAAATAAACAAAACAATAATAAATGATAATGCAAAATTTCCCTCTTAAAACCTTTCAAAGATATTTCATAAAGAAAGTAGCGCCTAGCAATTCTGTCAATGAAAGGGTGCCTTTGTGTTTTCATCGCATGCGCAGCACCCTCCTATAAGGCTTACAATACCGGGAAACCAGGGCCGGACTGGCTACCGGGCGTTTTGGTGTGCTGCTAAGCTGGGGGCTGATTTAGTTGATGGGGACCTGCGTGTGCTTAAAACCATTCGTTTTGCTTTGTTTATTTAGAAGCACACGCAGGTCCCCATCAACGAAATCAGCCCCCACCGCTGTGAAATCAGCCCCCAGCCTGGCAGCACACGAAAACGCCTGGTAGCCAGTCCGGCCCTGCGGGAAACATTTCCCTTCCAACTTGGCCTCTGATAAATCAGGCCTGAATTAATAATCCTTAATATGGATCACTGCCCCGGCCTAAGTCCCACCGACCGTCTCACCTTACTGCCAATAGTTATGCGCCTGTCATTCAATTCTTAGTTGCCTGACAATGACTAAATCTGCTGAGATAGCTATTCAGAGACACTGCCCTGGCTGGGAAACATTCCAACATTTCAATAGCCAATCTGCCTCCGGAATAAAACATAATGACATCTACTGAAGCCATTTTGTTTAAGCAGAGATTTGAACTATTTTACTAATAGAGTTGTCAACTATGATTCTTATTCAGATGGTATGTGCTCAGGGGTGTAACTTCGGGGGGGGGGGAGAGGGTTGTTGCACTCCCCTAATAAATGAATTCTGTGGTAAATAGTTGGATACAGGAGCTTTAAGTCGGGTACGGTGAAGTGCTTGTCGGGTTTCATTTGGGATTTTTAAATACACATGCAGACAAAAGCACACACACACACTTGTCTCTGTGTTAAAGGTCTTAAATGGTTATTTTACAAAATATTGATGTATAAGTACCCCCTCATAATGTGCACTCCTTTCTACTGCTCTTTAAGCCCCCCCCAGCCTGCTTCTTATTTAATTTATTTTAACCTGCGAGATTGCTGGGAAATCTGAAGCTCTCATCCCCCCAAACTTACTGACCAAACTACGTGCTCCAATGTAAGGTTATATCGCCTGACAAATGGAAATTCCCAGGTTGTTCAATAAAACCAGGAATATTTTGCATTCTCTCTCTCGCTATGAAATCCCTCTCTCCTCCTAAAACAGAAAATGGTTTCTGACTGTAGAGAGCTACTTCAAAAACTACTTTCAGATGGTTGAAAGACGAGGCTGAAACCAAAGCACACATTTTACGGGTTTTATGCCGTACCGATTCAAATCACGCAATGAAGCAGAACAGCTGTGTGATGCAGCCCACCTTGGCTTCGCTGGGCCTATAATCTTATATAGTAGCCTCAAATCCTGATCCATTTAAAGTTCAATTGTGACTGCTGGACGGCGATGAACCGCTCTCCAGGCACCGGTGTCGGAGAAGCCGGCGCAACCATGGAGAACGCACCCCACGTTCGCCATCTCGCGAGGACAGTCACGCGCTTCTCTCTTTATGCAGGATGGAGACATTTGCATGTCATTATTATTTAAATGTGGCCTCATTAGAACCTCAGCCATGTCATATTTCTGGTGACGCTCTTGATAATCGTTGTTGGACCGTCCCATCCGAGTCCTATAAAAAGCTGGGGGGGGGGGGGGTTCCGTTTAATAGCTGCCATAAACCGAGCACTCCAATGAATAAGTACGCCCCCGTTACAAGCGTAGAGGGATGTGCCGGACTCTGCATGGCTTCCACTTAGTTAATAATTATCTATTTAAATTCTATTTATTCAGCTATAATGGGTCTGTTAGCATGCTGCGTGCGCCAGTAGGGATATGTATCCTGCATCTTTAGAAGCTAGGAAAAGAGTCAATCTGAGGGGGAGCTGGAATGGAGTTGAAGGGCACAGAGAAAGGCAGATGGACCTCGTTACAAGTTAGGCCTAATAGGGCGAGGTATTTACCACTGGTGGTGAACGTCATTACTCCAGGGTGAGGTATTTATCATGTGAGGTAAATACCTCCTATTCCGAGATTTTGACTTCCAAATGAGGCCTCACTTGCAGAATCGGTATTTAACATTCGTGGGCCAGATGTACGATGGTTTTTTGGAGTCTCAAACGGTCAGATTCGCAGGATCGGGCCTTTTGCGACTGCAAAAAACATTTTTGGATCTACGTATGTTATTTTGCGAGTCTGTATTAGGATGATGCGTGTTAAGGGTGTACTTTCCCAGTAGCGAGTCGCAGGGGGATGTATGAATGTTTTGTGACCAGAATGCGGTCGCAAAACATTAATATTTTGCCGATTCCGTGAAGGAGGTGGTAACCCATTCGCAAACCGGAAGGGGTCCTTATGGGACCCCATCCCCTTTGTGAATGTGGGCGGCAACATATTTTAAGAGCAGGCTGTGGTCCCACGGACCACTGACTACTTTGAAAAAAGGAAAAAAATATATATATATTTTCTTTTTGTAATGCATCCCATTTTCCTTTAAGGAAAACGGGCTGCATTGAAAAAATGCTTTATTTACAAAGCAGTCACAGACATGGTGGTCTGCTGACCCCAGGAGACTACCATCCCTGTGAGTGCTAGCCAGTCACAATGGGTCGCAATTTGCGACCTGCCTCATGAATATTGGTGACGCAGGTCCTTTGCAAACCATTTGAGAATCGCAAACAGTGTTAAACACACTGTAGTACATTACAGTTTGCGATTTCCTAATAGCAAATCGCAAAAATTCTCTATTTGGAAATCGCAAACCCTCGATTTCATACATCTGGCCCCTCATTCCAGTTGGTTTGCCTTTTTATGGGCTTTCTCGCCTGATAAATTTTGACAGGTGTGACCTGCCAGAATCGGTAAGGGCAAAACTACAAGGTTGCAATAATTACCACACAACTCATAATTCCGATCACTGTACAAACGCATCGGCACAATGACTGGTATTTAGCGCTGCACTTGCAATGAGGCCGAATGGGTGGTCAAAATTTGCGGTGTGCAATTCACCTACCTGTTGTTCTACCTCTTTTGTAATATCGCTGACCATATAGAGCCTCTGGAATGTCAGCTTCTCAAAGTTGTGGCCCATTTGTAGGTTTGTGGTTTATAAGGTCTTTTCAAAAAGCTGACTTGCTCTATGAACTCAGACCTGACTATGATCACACAGGATGAGCTCCTGGGCAGCGGTGCAGAGGCAGGGCTGTCGCTAGTATGGGCCTTTGAGAGACCGGTCAGTGTTTATTGACTCTATTGGCAACAGTCACTTGCGTGCGGTCATAATAGTTTTATATGCACAACCAGCAGGACTGTGACATAGTAATGCAGGCCCCTACAGCCCCTTCAAAGGGGCCCCATTCAGCCCAAGGTCTTTTAATATCTGTGAAATATGGAAGTCTGAGACACCCCTTACTGCATCCTGCAGTGGGGACTTTGCATTGCACAACTGCCTACCCGAGAACAATCGCAGGAAGACTTGTTGGGTCAGATTTATAAGCCCCTTGCGGGACTTTTGCGGCGCCGTTGCGTCACTTTGGTGACTCAGCCGCGGCATAAATGTTGCGGCCCATTTACACACGCGACGCATCTAGGGAGATGTGTCACGTTGTAAAGCCCTGTGTCACATTATACCTGCGTCAGGTATACTGTATGCAGGGTGGGCGTTCCCATTCAAAAAGCCATGTAGAACTGACGCAGTGAAATCTACAAGATTTCACTGCGTCACTCTACACCTTCACTGTGTCAAAATCCCTACGCCTGCTCAGACCAGGCGAAAGGAATGAAGCAGGGCTTTTTGAATGAGACTCACCCATCTATTGTGGCACATTGCTGGAGTTGCGTCACTTTCATGAGCAACACCAGCAATGCATCGTTTTTGCGCCAACAGATGCGTCAGTAATTCCATTGCGTAGGGCTGAAGGGAGCACTTGCTGCCCTGTTGCCTGGGTGGAGAAATTTCTGGCGCAATGTCCTGGGGGCGCGGGGGCCACTACTGGTGCATGCAGATGGAACTCCCCTCACTATCTTCCAGTTCAAAAGGGTCATGGGCCTAGACATGCAGAAAGCCGGTTTAGACCCGGGCAGTTTTGGGACCCACTCTTTCAGGATAGGGGCCGCCACCGAAGTAGTGGCCAAGGGATTCTCCGGGAGTGTGGTGCAAAGGATTGGGAGATGGTCCTCAAATTGTTATAAACGCTATGTGCGCCTACACATGCTATAGAAGTGTCAAAATAACGGACTGACGGTTGGTTTTCTTTCATGGTTCTTGCAGTTTCTACATCCTGTGACGCAGGGGGAAGCCTGCATCGGTCCACCATCCAACAATGGCGTCAACATCCTGTCAGGCAGGAAGACAACAGTCAGCGAGTCATTGTCAAGCAGCGCACGTTACAGATCAGGTGTACGCCTGGGACCGCAGAGAACAGGAAGTTTGGATAATCGGCCATTCATATGTAAGGAGGTTACAAAAGTTTTTTGTTGCAGGTTCCTATGAGGCCAGGGCACGTCAGGCAGGTGCAAAAATCTCCTTTCACGGGCAAGGGGGTCTGAGACTAAGCCAGTTCAGGGCCCTGGTAGCACGCGCCCTGGAAAAATGTGGGTGGCCTCCTGCGGTTTGTATTTTGCATTTAGGGGGTAATGATCTAGTGCACCTGGGGCGGAGGGGCGTAATTGAGACTCTGCTGACCGAGGTAGGGTGGTTGGCAAAGAGATGCCCCGAGTCATTGATAGTGTGGTCCAATATGATTCCTAGATTGGAGTGGAGAGGGGGTGTCTTTTCTTGAGTAAGATCAGTTCCCTTTTAAAAGGTACTCCTCTAGATTGATTACTGTTAAATGTACAGCAGAATCTAAGACTAAATCTAAATTTGTGTCTATATGTTCAGGGAGTTAAGAAATAGTCTGCGAGATACACTGCCCTCCATCATGATAGGACCTAGACTAAAGTTAAACGCCAGTTCTTTACCTGAAATGACTATTTCTAAGAGACAGAATTATACAAAATTTTGGGACAATTATACAAATTAAGTGTAACTATGCAAATCTATGCAAAAACAACTATGCAAAATGAAAATTCAGCATTTTGTGCTCTATTTTACAGCAAAATGAGTCATGTGAGTATGGAGTTTGCTCTAAAACAATAGCACCAGAAACACAAGTGGAGCAAACAACATCCACTCGCTTTCTGTTCCTTTGTGGTATTCCCTCACTCCCGCACACATCATATGAGGTGTGGTAGGTGGTAATGCACTAGGTACGCTGGGCAAAGGCAGACCAGTGATCTGGGGTGTGTCAAGTGGGCTGAGTACACTGGGCTGATAGGGGCTGCGCCGAAGTGAGTCAAGGCCTGAGGATGCACGATTCAGAAATGGAAGCTGGACAGGTTTGTGCGTGCAAAGTAATATTACAAAAATGCACATACATCAATTTGAAACACTCAGGGAATTGTGCCGGAAAATGACACAGACTGACAACATTCGAGCTCAAATAAAAACTAAGCTTGAATGCGTTCTGAACATATTTGTTTTAAGGGATGATGCCTTGGTGTTCTGATCAGTGTGTGCTAGCTTTCAATGGCTGCCATATGTGTTTCTCCCTAGCAACCTTCGGACTATCCTGTTCAAATCTACTGCCACAGAGATACAAAAGGTCTACTGCAGGGGTCTCCAACCAGTAGCTTGTGAGGTACTGTAGATCTCCAGCTACCTCTGAGTAGCACACCTGTGTGCAGCCCAGCTTATTAAATTAGAAAGCATTTGCTTGATTGAATTAATATTCATATAACATAATTGAAATTACTTGAAAACACTAATAATACTAGTAGCTCTCATTGCGTTTCATTAAACATAAGTAGCTCTCAGTACAGAAATGGTTGGAGTCCCCTGGTCTAGGGAGAAGGAAGATATCTTTCAAGGCTGGGGCGTTTGTTTTCCCTACTCTCTTCCTCATGAGATGATCCTTAGAGAACTCCAGAAACACCTGAAGCCCCATGTCCTCTGCAAGCTTATGGACTGTTGGGACATTAATGATTTTGCTTATTGCTTCTACTTGTGTTGCGTGTCGTCATAACCACTTTTTTTCACCAGCGCTCTGAAACATACTGAGGTTAACGTAGTGCATAAAAAAAAAATAAACAAAACAATAATAAATGATAATGCAAAATTTCCCTCTTAAAACCTTTCAAAGATATTTCATAAAGAAAGTAGCGCCTAGCAATTCTGTCAATGAAAGGGTGCCTTTGTGTTTTCATCGCATGCGCAGCACCCTCCTATAAGGCTTACAATACCGGGAAACCAGGGCCGGACTGGCTACCGGGCGTTTTGGTGTGCTGCTAAGCTGGGGGCTGATTTAGTTGATGGGGACCTGCGTGTGCTTAAAACCATTCGTTTTGCTTTGTTTATTTAGAAGCACACGCAGGTCCCCATCAACGAAATCAGCCCCCACCGCTGTGAAATCAGCCCCCAGCCTGGCAGCACACGAAAACGCCTGGTAGCCAGTCCGGCCCTGCGGGAAACATTTCCTTCCAACTTGGCCTCTGATAAATCAGGCCTGAATTAATAATCCTTAATATGGATCACTGCCCCGGCCTAAGTCCCACCGACCGTCTCACCTTACTGCCAATAGTTATGCGCCTGTCATTCAATTCTTAGTTGCCTGACAATGACTAAATCTGCTGAGATAGCTATTCAGAGACACTGCCCTGGCTGGGAAACATTCCAACATTTCAATAGCCAATCTGCCTCCGGAATAAAACATAATGACATCTACTGAAGCCATTTTGTTTAAGCAGAGATTTGAACTATTTTACTAATAGAGTTGTCAACTATGATTCTTATTCAGATGGTATGTGCTCAGGGGTGTAACTTCGGGGGGAGAGGGTTGTTGCACTCCCTAATAAATGAATTCTGTGGTAAATAGTTGGATACAGGAGCTTTAAGTCGGGTACAGTGAAGTGCTTGTCGGGTTTCATTTGGGATTTTTAAATACACATGCAGACAAAAACACACACACACTCTTGTCTCTGTGTTAAAGGTCTTAAATAGTTATTTTACAAAATATTGATGTATAAGTACCCCCTCATAATGTGCACTCCTTTCTACTGCTCCTTAAGCCCCCCCGCCTGCTTCTTATTTAATTTATTTTAACCTGCGTGATTGCTGGGAAATCTGAAACTCTCATCCCCCCAAACTTACTGACCAAACTACGTGCTCCAATGTAAGGTTATATCGCCTGACAAATGGAAATTCCCAGGTTGTTCAATAAAACCAGGAATATTTTGCATTCTCTCTCTCGCTATGAAATCCCTCTCTCCTCCTAAAACAGAAAATGGTTTCTGACTGTAGAGAGCTACTTCAAAAACTACTTTCAGATGGTTGAAAGACGAGGCTGAAACCAAAGCACACATTTTACGGGTTTTATGCCATACCGATTCGAATCACGCAATGAAGCAGAACAGCTGTGTGATGCAGCCCACCTTGGCTTCGCTGGGCCTATAATCTTATATAGTAGCCTCAAATCCTGATCCATTTAAGTTCAATTGTGGCTGCTGGACGGCGATGAACCGCTCTCCAGGCACCGGTGTCGGAGAAGCCGGCGCAACCATGGAGAACGCACCCCACGTTCGCCATCTCGCGAGGACAGTTACGCGCTTCTCTCTTTATGCAGGATGGAGACATTTGCATGTCATTATTATTTAAATGTGACCTCATTAGAACCGCAGCCATGTCATATTTCTGGTGACGCTCTTGATAATCGTTGTTGGACAGTCCCATCCGAGTCCTATAAAAAGCTGGGGGGGAATTCCGTTTAATAGCTGCCATAAACCGAGCACTCCAATGAATAAGTACGCCCCCGTTACAAGCGTAGAGGGATGTGCCGGACTCCACATGGCTTCCACTTAGTTAATAATTATCTATTTAAATTCTATTTATTCAGCTATAATGGGGCTGTTAGCATGCTGCGTGCGCCAGTAGGGATATGTGTCCTGCATCTTTAGAAGCTAGGAAAAGAGTCAATCGGAGGGGGAGCTGGAATGGAGTTGAAGGGCACAGAGAAAGGCAGATGGACCTCGTTACAAGTTGGGGCTAATAGGGTGAGGTATTTACCACAGGTGGTGAACGTCATTACTCTGGGTGAGGTATTTATCATGTGAGGTAAATACCTCCTATTCCGAGATTTTGACTTCCAAATGAGCCCTCACTTGCAGAATCGTTATTTAACATTCGTGGGCCAGATGTACGATGGTTTTTTGGAGTCTCAAACGGTCAGATTCGCAGAATCGGGCCTTTTGCGACTGCAAAAAAACATTTTTGGATCTACGTATGTTATTTTGCGAGTCTGTATTAGGATGATGCGTGTTAAGGGTGTACTTTCCCAGTAGCGAGTCGCAGGGAGAATGTATGAATGTTTTGCGACCAGAATGCGGTCGCAAAACATTAATCTTTTGCCGACTCCGTGAAGGAGGTGGTAACCCATTCGCAAACCGGAAGGGGTCCTTATGGGACCCCATCCCCTTTGTGAATGTGGGCGGCAACATATTTTAAGAGCAGGCTGTGGTCCCACGGACCACTGACTACTTTGAAAAAAGGAAAAAAATATATATATTTTTCTTTTTGTAATGCATCCCATTTTCCTTTAAGGAAAACGGTCTGCATTAAAAAAAATGCTTTATTTACAAAGACATGGTGGTCTGCTGACCCCAGGAGACTACCATCCCTGTCAGTGCTAGCCAGTCACAATGGGTCGCAATTTGCGACCTGCCTCATGAATATTGGTGACGCAGGTCCTTTGCAAACCATTTGAGAATCGCAAACAGTGTTAAACACACTGTAGTACATTACAGTTTGCGATTTCCTAATAGCAAATCGCAAAAATTCACTATTTGGAAATTCCAAACCCTCGATTTCATACATCTGGCCCCTCATTCCAGTTGGTTTGCCTTTTTATGGGCTTTCTCGCCTGATAAATTTTGACAGGTGTGACACTGTAGTACATTACAGTTTGCGATTTCCTAATAGCAAATCGCAAAAATTCACTATTAGGAAATCGCAAACCCTCGATTTCATACATCTGGCCCCTCATTCCAGTTGGTTTGCCTTTTTATGGGCTTTCTCGCCTGATAAATTTTGACAGGTGTGACCTGCCAGAATCTGTAAGGGCAAAACTACAAGGTTGCAATAATTATCACACAACTCATAATTCCGATCACTGTACAAACGCATCGGCACAATGACTGGTATTTAGCGCTGCACTTGCAATGAGGCCGAATGGGTGGTCAAAATTTGCGGTGTGCAATTCACCTACCTGTTGTTCTACCTCTTTTGTAATACCGCTGACCATATAGAGCCTCGGGAATGCCAGCTTCTCAAAGTTGTGGCCCATTTGTAGGTTTGTGGTTTATAAGGTCTTTTCAAAAAGCTGACTTGCTCTATGAACTCAGACCTGACTATGATCACACAGGATGAGCTCCTGGGCAGCGGTGCAGAGGCAGGGTTGTCGCTAGTATGGGCCTTTGAGAGACTGGCCAGTGTTTATTGACTCTCTTGGCAACAGTCACTTGCGTGCGGTCATAATAGTTTTATATGCACAACCAGCAGGACTGTGACATAGTAATGCAGGCCCCTGCAGCCCCTTCAAAGGGGCCCCATTCAGCCCAAGGTCTTTGAATATCTGTGAAATATGGAAGTCTGAGAGACCCCTTACTGCAGTGGTTCCCAAACTTTTTTGACCCGTGGCTCCCTTGACCTAATCGGCAGTTGGCCGTGGCTCCCCACCATTTTTTTACCAGTGGGCGGGATTTAAGCCCGACCTCGGGAGTACTTCCTGTTGTCTTCCTTAAAGTAATTGGGACGCAATGAAGGTATTATAATCATATTTGTAACAAAATAAGAAGATAGCTGTTGTTTAATAAAAACTCGTTATGTGATAAACGATACAAGATTAATAGCCAAATATGTTTCCATGCAATTTTTTTAACCACACAATAGTTTAAAAACTTCTGTATAATAAAATATCTTTTTCAATGAACAGGAAAAACAACGGAGTCCGAATTTACCTTAAAAATCCTAGTGAGATGGATGTGCTTGTTTTTCCTTGAACTCTCTGTAACTATTTATGTAACGACATATGTGTACTGAAAATCGCTCTGGCAACTTTGGGTAATGTTGGCCCTATATAAAAATTCATAAATGCCGATACTGCGTGGGAAAAAATGGCCAGTTAAGCTGGAAGCATGGACGACGGTTCATGCACGATTTTGGCGCACATGAAAAGCCCACCAGCTTTGCAACCTATCTGGACTTCCTCACTCAAGAGCACTGCATGCTTGGCTACCCCACCCGTTTGAGCCCTTTAGAAACAAACTACAGTAAACCAAACCAAATTAAAGCGTGATAGAAGATTTGGCGTCACACTCGAATACACTTCACTCGAAGTCTGCCAAGCTCTTTACTTCACTACCAGCCTTTCTTTCAGCTAAGCCTCGGCATGACACACTGTACACTTTGTTAAGCCATGCTACCTATCAGAGGATTTATTTTATTTTTGACACCCAATAATGCTTTCAATTCCCTGTCTTTTGATTCTCAGTTTTAAACTGGTGGGTGGTGTTGGAATGACGAGGTTGTCAGTGTTTGATACTCAGATGTTAATGTTTCCTGCCCTGTCACCACACACATTCTTTACATCCTCTCGTGAGTGAAGTGCGCCATTTACCGAGCAGTAAATAGCAACGTCGAGATGACAAGAACCGGGCAGCTTTTCGAGCCCTTGTATCAATAGCTTGCTTCATACCCCGTGTCCTTCCGAACAACAGAATCTGAGGCATTTTAACCTCAAGTGAAGTTGTATAAATATTATGGACTTGAAATTGTTTCACTCACTTCCTACAAATCCCTGCGGGCTTCACTTCTACATTCCTCTTTCTTTGACTGTTCCATCCTAATGTGTGCAGGAGTTTCCCAGTCACAGAACTGAGGGTCGTTTGGAAGAAAAACAGCTCTGCGCTCTGAAAATCTACAACGAGCTCCGTGGAGCCCGCTTTTTTACAGTAAAATAATTAATCAAATGGCATGCCGATCTTGGCCTAACCTCCGTTTTACACCCGTATCACCAGCATTCTTTTTACTGTAAAATTTACAGTAAAAATAATGCCTGTGATACGGGTGTAAAACGGAGGTTGGGCCGAAGATCGGCATGCCATTTGATTAATTATTTTACTGTAAAAAGGCAGCCTCCACGGAG
Organism: Calotriton arnoldi; assembly: GCA_963921515.1. Taxonomy (NCBI): domain Eukaryota; kingdom Metazoa; phylum Chordata; class Amphibia; order Caudata; family Salamandridae; genus Calotriton; species Calotriton arnoldi. The sequence continues at coordinate 611,251 of CAWUFW010007003.1, read as the reverse complement.
TGAGTTAAAGAACTCAAAGGCAAACATAAAACGGACCACACAGGAATCCCTCCCATGCCAGTTTCAACACCAACGGCCCTAGTACTAACCTTACATGTGAAGGAGAGGCTCCCACGAGGCACGGCGGACAGAGCTCCGTATAAAATGGAGACTACGACTGTGAAATGAAAACACGTACGTCCGACGCGTATACGTACGCACCTATCGCGCCAGTACTCTCTTGGGCCAAACCATGTTGCTAGATTATGCAGGGGACACGTAATTTCACGTAATTTGCACTACAGCTGACACAAGCTTCACTTTCCCACTTTGTGAGCGCGGCGCCCCTGGCACCTCATAACGGCGCACCGGGGTGCCGCGGCGCACAGTTTGGGAACCACTGCCTTACTGCATTCTGCAGTGGGGACTTTTGCATTGCACAACTGCCTACCCGAGAACAATCGCAGGAAGACTTGTTGGGGCAGATTTACAAGCCCCTTGCGGGACTTTTGTGGCGCCGTTGCGTCACTTTGGTGACTCAGCCGCGGCATAAATGTTGCGGCCCCTTTACACACGTGACGCATCTAGGGAGATGTGTCACGTTGTAAAGCCCTGTGTCACATTATACCTGCATCAGGTATAATGTATGCAGGGTGGGCGTTCCCATGCAAAAAGCCATGTAGAACTGACGCAGTGAAATCTACAAGATTTCACTGCATCACTCTACGCCTTCACTGCGTCCAAATCCCTACGCCTGCTCAGACCAGGCGAAAGGAATGAAGAAGGGCTTTTTGAATGGGACTCACCCATCTATTGTGGCACATTGCTGGAGTTGCGTCACTTTCATGAGCAACACCAGCAATGCTTCGCTTTTGCGCCAACAGATGCGTCAGAAATTCTATTGCGTAGGGCTGAAGGGAGCACTTGCTGCCCTGTTGCCTGGGTGGAGAAATTTCTGGCGTAATGTCCTGGGGGCGCGGGGGGCCACTACTGGTGCACGTAGATGGAACTTCCCTCACTATCTTCCAGTTCAAAAGGGTCATGGGCCTACCCATGCAGAAAGCCGGTTTAGATCCGGGCAGTTTTGGGACCCACTCTTTCAGGATAGGGGCCGCCACCGAAGCAGTGGCCAGGGGATTCTCCGGGAGTGAGGTGCAAACGATTGGGAGATGGTCCTCAAATTGTTATAAATGCTATGTGCGCCTACACATGCTATAGAAGTGTCAAAATAACGGACTGACGGTTGGTTTTCTTTCATGGTTCTTGCAGTTTCTACATCCTGTGACGCAGGGGGGAAGCCTGCATCGGTCCACCGTCCAACAATGGCTTCAACATCCTGTCAGGCAGGAAGACAACAGTCAGCGAGTCATCGTCAAGCAGCGCACGTTACAGATCAGGTGTACGCCTGGGACCGCAGAGAACAGGAAGTTTGGATAATCGGCCATTCATATGTAAGGAGGTTACAAAAGTTTTTTGTTGCAGGTTCCTATGAGGCCAGGGCACGTCAGGCAGGTGCAAAAATCTCCTTTCACAGGCAAGGGGGTCTGAGACTAAGCCAGTTCAGGGCCCTGGTGGCACGCACCCTGGAAAAGTGTGGGGGCCTCCTGCGGTTTGTATTTTGCATTTAGGGGGTAATGATCTAGTGCACCTGGGGCGGAGGGGCGTAATTGAGACTCTGCTGACCGAGGTAGGGTGGTTGGCAAAGAGATGCCCGAGTCATTGATAGTGTGGTACAATATGATTCCTAGATTGGAGTGGAGAGGGGGTGAGGGGGTGAGTCTGTGTGGGCTTTAAATAATTTGGTTAAACGGATTAACAAGAAAATGGAAAAGTTATTCAGGACCCCGAAACTGAGATCTATAGGTCGTGGGTACATCCGAGGGGAACAGTTTTTCCTGCAGTATGGGGTTCATCTCTCAAGTCATGGTAACCAAATATTCATGGAGAACATAATGGCATGGTTAGAGAGCGCAAGGCGCAGGGCATGACCTTTCTAGTAGAAGGAGGGGGAAGGCCAGATAGTCGGTCAACTATACTGGCCTGTGGCGGTAAGGTCATGATTGGTGAGCATAGTTTTCGGTCCTTAGCAGCCATCACCATTGTAAAATGGGGACGCCCGAGGGGGAACTCTTATGGAACTCCAGGGGCAGTTACAGCCGGTAGGCTGGATGGGTGCGGGGGGAAGGAAAGTCTCGCTTCCAGTAGGTTGGTTGGCCAATCCCGCACGCGCTCAAGGGCGCAAGGAGGCATAACTGCCGCGCCCCTTTATGGAGTTTAACGTTGAGGGCGTAGGGGAGGCCCGGGGGAGGTATCCATCCGGTAAGCTGGGCCCCCTATGCAAGGTCACGCCGGTAAGGTGGTGGGGACCTAGCTGGATCAAGATCAGGGGCCGCCAGTCATTGACCTTGCCGTAGGCTCTAACAGGGATACTCAGAAAGATAATATCTTCATCACTTAGATTACGATAGGATTGGCTCTGTATTAGAAACATGTTAAGGTTAGCCAATTGACATCTTGTACCTATCAATGTATTGGACTTTCTGCGTATTGTACATAATGTAAATAATATGATTATTAATGTTTTGATATTTTATGTAATAAAATACGGCCGGGGTTACTACGACCCCTAATCCAAACAAGTTGTGGTGTTTGCATTGTTTGCCTTGGGGGAAAGGGAGCCTCCAGGGGAGTGGGGAGGGTCCTCCATTTCCCAAGGGATCTGGCTTATTAAAGGGGAGGGGGTCTTAGGCAGTACCAGACCATATTAAAAGCCGGGCACAACGCGGGCACGCCGCCAATATGGCGGTCGCGCCGGGCCCACGCACCCAGGGGAAGGCAGGGAGCGCTGCGCACAGTAGTGACGCGGCGTCCTGCCTCCCCTGGACCAACCCATCTGATTGGCTATCCGGCCGTGAACTGGAAGCACTTTCAAGTGCTTCCGGTTCACGCGTCGGATCAACGTTGGGCAAGCCGGTCAGAACCGGCTTGCCTGACGACAAGGGGTTAAAAGGCTGGGGAGCGGAGCGGACGGTCTCTGTTCACCACTCCCCAGCCAACAGGACACATCAGGACAGGGCCTCGGTCTGAGGCCCCAACGAACCTTTTTTCACCCACCCACCGTCCCCTAAGGCAGATGTATTGTGTGATCAGTGTGTTTTTTCCTTTTTACAGGAGGAGTAATGTAAATTAATATACTTGGTTTTGATGGTGTTTTTAATGTTTGTATTAAAAATGTTTGCTTTTGAACTGAACGGTTTATTTTCAGGGTAACTAATTTTGTCGTATTTTACATGCGTTTTCCTTGGTCAGGCGGTAAGGTCATGATTGGTGAGCATAGTTTTCGGTCCTTAGCGGGCATCACCATTGTAAAATGGGGACGCCCGAGGGGAACTCTCATGGAACTCCAAGGGCAGTTACAGCCGTCGGCTGGAGGGGTGCGGGGGAAGGGAAGTCTCTCTTCCAGTAGGCTGGTTGGCCAATCCCCGCACGCGCATGCGCTCAAGGGTGCAAGGAGGCATAACTGCCGTGCCCCTTTATGGAGTTTAACGTTGAGGGCGTAGGGGGGGCCCGGGGGAGGTATCCATCCGGTAAGCTGGGCCCCCTATGCAAGGTCACACCGGTAAGGAGGTGGGGACCTAGCTGGATCAAGATCAGGGGCCGCCAGTCATTGACCTTGCCGTAGGCTCTAACAGGGATACTCAGAAAGATAATATCTTCATCACTTAGATTACGATAGGATTGGCTCTGTATTAGAAACATGTTAAGGTTAGCCAATTGACATCTTGTACCTATCAATGTATTGGACTTTCTGCGTATTGTACATAATGTAAATAATATGATTATTAATGTTTTGATATTTTATGTAATAAAATACGGCCGGGGTTACTACGACCCCTAATCCAAACAAGTTGTGGTGTTTGCATTGTTTGCCTTGGGGGAAAGGGAGCCTCCAGGGGAGTGGGGAGGGTCCTCCATTTCCCAAGGGTATCTGGCTTATTAAAGGGGAGGGGGTCTTAGGCAGTACCAGACCATATTAAAAGCCGGGCACAACGCGGGCACGCCGCCAATATGGCGGTCGCGCCGGGCCCACGCACCCAGGGGAAGGCAGGGAGCACTGCGCACAGTAGTGACGCGGCGTCCTGCCTCCCCTGGACCAACCCATCTGATTGGCTATCCGGCCGTGAACCGGAAGCACTTTCAAGTGCTTCCGGTTCACGCGTCGGATCAACGTTGGGCAAGCCGGTCAGAACCGGCTTGCCTGACGACAAGGGGTTAAAAGGCTGGGGAGCGGAGCGGACGGTCTCTGTTCACCGCTCCCCAGCCAACAGGACACATCAGGACAGGGCCTCGGTCTGAGGCCCCAACGAACCTTTTTTCACCCACCCACCGTCCCCTAAGGCAGATGTATTGTGTGATCAGTGTGTTTTTTCCTTTTTACAGGAGGAGTAATGTAAATTAATATACTTGGTTTTGATGGTGTTTTTAATGTTTGTATTAAAAATGTTTGCTTTTGAACTGAACGGTTTATTTTCAGGGTAACTAATTTTGTCGTATTTTACATGCGTTTTCCTTGGTCAGGCGGTAAGGTCATGATTGGTGAGCATAGTTTTCGGTCCTTAGCGGGCATCACCATTGTAAAATGGGGACGCCCGAGGGGGAACTCTCATGGAACTCCAAGGGCAGTTACAGCCGTCGGCTGGAGGGGTGCGGGGGAAGGGAAGTCTCTCTTCCAGTAGGCTGGTTGGCCAATCCCCGCACGCGCATGCGCTCAAGGGTGCAAGGAGGCATAACTGCCGTGCCCCTTTATGGAGTTTAACGTTGAGGGCGTAGGGGGGGCCCGGGGGAGGTATCCATCCGGTAAGCTGGGCCCCCTATGCAAGGTCACACCGGTAAGGAGGTGGGGACCTAGCTGGATCAAGATCAGGGGCCGCCAGTCATTGACCTTGCCGTAGGCTCTAACAGGGATACGCAGAAAGAGAGGGGCAGATTTACAAGCCCCTTGCGTCACTTTTACGCTGCCGTTGCGTCACTTTTGTGACGCAACGGCGGCGTAAAAAATGCGGCAAATTTACAACGTGATTCATTTAAGGAGATGCGTCACGTTGTAACGCCCTGCGTGACATTATACCTGCGTCAGGTATAATGTATGCAGGGTAGGTGTTCCCATGCAGGAAAGCCTCGTAAGAGTGACGCAGTGAAATCTACAAGATTTCACTGCGTGACTTTTAGGACGCCACTGCATCAAAACCTTACGCCTGCTTGAAGCAGGCGTAAGGAGTGACGCAGTGTATTGGGATTAGGCCGCAAAACGCATTGCTGGAGTTGCATTGTGCTTGCGACACGACTCCAGCAATGCGTGACTTTTTCGCCAACAGATGCGTCAGAATTTCTGTCGCATCTGTCAATCCTTGTGCCATAGTGCGCCGTATTGTAAATACGGCGCATCTATGGTGGCGCAAGGGTTTTTCACGCAGGCGCAGGGAAACTGACGCATCTATACAGATGCGTTAGTTTCTTGTAAATCTGCCCCATAATATCTTCATCACTTAGATTACGATAGGATTGGCTCTGTATTAGAAACATGTTAAGGTTAGCCAATTGATATCTTGTACCTATCAATGTATTGGACTTTCTGCGTATTGTTTATAATGTAAATAATATGATTATTAATGTTTGGAGATTTTATGTAATAAAATACGGCCGGGGTTACTACGACCCCTAATCCAAACAAGTTGTGGTGTTTGCATTGTTTGCTTTGGGGGAAAGGGAGCCTCCAGGGGAGTGGGGAGGGTCCTCCATTTCCCAAGAGTATCTGGCTTATTAAAGGGGAGGGGGTCTTAGGAAGTACCGGACCATATAAATGCTGCCCATCCTGAATGCCAAGCCAGCAGCTGTGCGGCTTGACAGGTGAGTGAGTTAAAAAAGAGAGAACATTTTCTAATGAGGCTTAAACAGCTGTAGACGACCACAAGGCTTACAATGAAATGTAAATGTTTTCATATGAGGGTATACATTTATTGGTTAAATAAATGTGTCACAATTCTAGTTTCAGCTTCATATTTTCACAAAAGTCACTTGTAAATATGGAGAAATACATATAAAATAGCAAGAAATAAATATAAATTAATACAGATGGAAATGTCAACAAATAAATCCCATAAACCTCGAGCCTTATTTATACTGCACGGTGTTCGGCCTAGAGACTGTTTTGCAGCATGGAGTGCTATTCAAGTATTGCCGTTCGCATTGTCCACCAGTTTCAGAACTAGTGTGTGTTCAGTAAAAGTGTCATCAATGTGTGCATAGTAGCACAAGTCTGTGTACTGTCACTAGTATGTGTACAGCATCACAAGTGTGTGTGTGTGTATGGGTGTGTGCGTGCATGTATGTGTGTGCGTGTGATATCACTAATGCGTTTCCACGGTAACAAAAGTGGACAACTTTAGTTCTTGAGGGTCATAAACAAATCAGATTTTTACAACAACCAATATGAATATTTACGAGATAAATGTACAGATCTTTGCATTCACATTTGAATTTAGCTCACAAATATTTGTAATGGCAGTTTTGAAATTATAACCAATTTACGGCGCTCACAGTTGTATGGATTCAATGCCTTCACTGGAAGGTGCTCTCTTCGGGTAAATGGTGATTTTGTGGGGCGGGTGGCATGATTGTGGCCCCTCCAGTGGTCTTGGAGACTAGCAGATTTCTGCAGGAAATGTACGGAAGTGGAACCGGGCAGGCAAAACGATCAAATGTGCAACATTAATATTAACTTATTAAATAGTTCTTCATACCACACTTCTAACTTTGTAAGTATTATCAATAACATAAGCTGTGCCATGATAGAAATAATTTGTTAATACGGAATGTTTCATGCCACACACTTCTGCATTTCTACACACTGTAGATAACTGGTGTAACTATTATCCTATTTAATGATATTCAATTTATCGACTTTGGCAAGCGGGAACGCTGCACTGGCCCTGCCAGGATTCACACTCATGACCTACAGATCACAGAGCTCATTCTTCTACTGAGCAATTATAAACTTTTGGCTTTCCCAAACTCCGTTGGCAGCAGGCAGCATGGTCAAGTGACCATGCTAATAAAGGAACTTTTCAACTTAATTAAACAAACATTGACCGTAAACTAAAAAAATGTAAGTTGAAGCACAGGGCCATTTCTACACTACAGAATAAACATTTCCAAACTTAGCATCAAACTTGTCCTTTCCGTGGAGCTCAGGTGAGCCTGGGCATGGACAACAGAAGTAATGCTGCAAAGAATGTTGTATGCAACAACTAATTCAATGTAAAGGCTTTGCCAGTTGTCCTTTTACAGGTCTTGGCTATCGACAGCTTCAATTGTCTGACGGCCAGCCTTATTCTTTCCAATATATACAGTGGATTTTGCGTCAGCCCCTTGTTCATGATTGCATTACTTTGTTGTCTAGTTTAGTTGCCTCCTCTTTATTTGATGGTTTTCCTCCCTATTCTTGTAGTTTTGCCCCCTTGGAGCATTTCAGTCTCAAAGTGTTCTCATTGTCTGACTTGTATCCTTCCATTACTAATGTTTCTTGCACAACTGGGTGATGCTTTTTTCTCTTCCTTTAAGAACTCAATGTAGTCGATGTGTTTTCTTGGTTTCTCCCCCACATGCTCCCTGCCTTTCTCCTCGTCCTTGCCCCCTCGCTCTCCTTGTTACTTATTCCCTTCTTTCATCTTGTCAACGTCTTCTTCTGCCAATCTCTATTCCTCTATTTTTTTAAATCTCCCATCTACCCCAGCCCCTTTCTGTTTATTCCCCTTCCTTCCCTGCTCATCACCCACTTCCCACATGCCTCTCCAGTGTAATTCTTTTTCATTTTTTTTTTCATCAGTCGCGTTATTAGTGGACATCAATCTTTAATAGTTTTTTTGTACCCATTTCAAGATGGCCCTCCCAAGGCAATTCATGACAGTTGGGAAATCTGTTTTTCTTTTTCATAACGTCTAATGTATTAGAAATTGATCTTGCGCTAATTTGGGTTTTCTCCATTTTGAAATGACGTTACAATACACCACTTGATTGTCGTTGTTGTTGTCTTTTGCCATAATAAAAATTGCAAGCTTTGCATTGAAGAATGGGAACTTTTCCAGTCTTTTAAACGTGATGTACCTAATCAAGGGCAACCTGGCCGTCACAGACCGCATCAGTGCAGTGTTTCATTTTACGTAACCTGAATAGAGTTTGAGAACCTCTGGATCCAATGTAATAATATTGTGAGAATATCTTTTAATGTATTCTGTAGTAAATTGTTTCTTCTTGCTTGTTTCTCATTGGTGTATACCTTAAGAACCAGGTACTTGTGTAGTAGTATATGAAATCCTTTGTCTAAAGTCCTATAGAAGGACGTACTTTCCCTCTGTCTAGTGGCACCCCATTTCCCATTCTCATAAGGCGAATCTATTTTGGATTTTCTACTAAACTTTGCCAAGTTCTTCACATTTATGATTTATATGTATTGATGCTGACTTTATCGATGGTCTACTTTATATACTCTGCTTTAATGTTTCTTTATATAAACTTTTAAAAACATTGGCTCGTGTCTGTCATTCTTATTGGTGGGTCCTGTGCTCACTGCGCCACTGGATTCAAGCTAGCCTGCCTGATGATGGGCGAGACCCAGAAACCGGCCCCAAGATGCTTGTTTCCGGTCCAGGGAGGACCTGGTTTGGCAGTTAGAACTGGACTGTTCCCATGAGGAACAGGTTTAAGACTGATTTGCATATGGCTGGGTCCAAACTGGGGTGGCGTGGTGATCAAAAGAACGATGGATTAAACCCAGATCTTTGTGACGGGGTGAATGGTTGCATTGTTCAGCGTTCCGTCCATCATTTCTTCCTTTTGCATTTGCCGCCCTAAGTGGGAAGGGTATGCCCAGACATGGGTTCCGTGCTCACTGCACCACCCGATTCAAGTTAGGCCCCAAAACCGGTCCCAGAATGCTTGTTTCCGGTCAAGGGAGGAGCTGGCTTGGCAGTTCGGGCTGGACTGTTCCCTTGAGGAACAGGGTCAGGACTGATTTGCATATGGCTGGGTCCAAACTGGGGTGGCGTGGTGAGCAAAAGAACAATGGATTAAACCCAGATCTTTGTGACTGGGGGTGAATGTTTGCATTGTTCAGCGTTCCGTCCATCATTTGTTCCTTTTGCATTTTTCACCCACTTAATTAGCCCTTTTAAACATGTCTCAAGTCTGCTACTACAGCCTGTGTGTACAGTGGTGGCTGCTAGGGAACAGAAGTTGGGAGGTAGGAGGCAACAGGGGGGACGGAGAAAAAAAAGAAAATATGACTGAGCTGCTGGCCGCCACCTCTCATCCGTCCTCTTCTGTTCCTGACTCCCGGCAGCACACAGGCTCCCGGACACACCTAAGCCAATCACAATGCTGCTTTCATGCTGGTAATAGTATTATAGCATGACAGCAGCGTCATGATTGGTCTGAGAGGCCGGGTTTGCCACTCAGACAGTTCCTGGGAGCCTGGGACTGTTCTCCACCCGGCTGTCCAACACAGCTGGGTGGAGAAATGCTAAGTGTGCATGTTGGTTTGGCCATCCTAAGACGGCCAGCCAAACCGACATGCGCACGTATGGTTCCCACGACTCCTCCTCCTACTTCGTCAGACATCCCAGTCCCGCCCGCCCTAGACTGGCTCTACTGAAAAATAAAATGATAATAACATTGTGTAATTATCATTTTTTTTTTCCTTTTTTGCACTGCTCAGAGAGCAGTGGGGCGATGCTCCTCTGCCTTAATAGAGGAGCCGCTCTGTGTGTGTACAGTTTTAAACTTTCATTTCAACCTGGCAAAATGAACCTTTTACCAGATCCAAGCCTTCCTTTTTAATACATATGCCACCCATAGGGTAGGCCCTGGACAGCCTAGAGGGCATGGGGCACTGTATTTAAAATGTTGGACATGTACCTTTAAGGTTTACATGTCCTAGTAGTAAGAAACTCTTAAATTAGTTTTTCACTATTGGAAGGCCTACCTCTTACATAGGAGTTACCTTATAACATGTAATAAGTGACAATTCCTAAATGGGAGCTGGTAACTATTTCATGTTTAGTGTCTTTGGAATTGTAATGAAAAATCCTCTCTCATGGAGAAGTCGGATTTCACATTGCAGTTTCGAAAATGCTACTTTTAGAAAGTTGAAAAATATATGATAGAGCATGCACTCCTTCCCTTTATATTACTCCAAGCTCCAAAGACTTATATGTAGATGCTTGCGCCCGGTGTCCGTGGATCGCCCCAAACCACAGTCAATACGAATGTATTAAAGGAAGAGCACTCCTCTCGCGCTCTCACTGTCGCACTGCAAAAAGTGGGAATCAATCCCGCCAATATATTTCATTTATCCAAGTACTCCAGTGTAAACTCATTGTAAACGTAACTTTTTTATTGACCAATGTTAAATCCATGCGCTGTTATTCTTTCATTACAACGGAGACAGCGTAATTGAATCTGCAATCTTTATTAACATCTTCAAATACCATCTGTACGCCAATCCAGGCTTTATACACAGGTACGTACAATTCAATCACAATTTAAAGTTGACACGCTGTATGAATACCGAATGCATTTCGAGCCTTCTTGGCTCTTCGTCAGGGGTTACTAGGATAAAATCAATAAACAGCTTAATCACATTTATGAACGATGTATAAATGTTAAAGACAACGTCAAGGTGCAACAAACTCATAAACACTTCCATATCCTCAATCTTAATGAAACACGATTCAAATACTAATAATTACTACCCCATACACCTCTCTATACCACCCGAGACTGTGATTACCCTCAATATGATATAAACATAAGTGACAATATACCACCCATTCAGCAAAAGACCCATTCCCCTACTCGTAATCCTCCCCTATTCTACAACCCCTTCACTCTCCAACTCGACTCCCCTCCATCTCCATGTCCCTCATTTTTACCTTTCAGAAACGGTCACCATTAGCTCTCTGGTCTCTCATCCTATTCTCCATAAACACTCTGCTTCCTCCGTCTTCTTAGTTGGTAGTTCAAATTGTCAGCTGCGCTCACTCTCGCTCTTAAATATTCGCGCTACCTATTGCCAAGCTGACACCACATGACATATATATGGAAGTGTTTATGAGTTTGTTACACATTGACGTTGTCTTTAACATTTATACATCGTTCATAAATGTGATTAAGCTGCTTATTGATTTTATCCTAGTAACCCCTGATGAAGATCCAA